>JAZKJV010001299.1:0-342581 GCA_037367405.1 Ottelia alismoides
TAGGTCTCTAGGTCAGCAGTGGGTGCAATCATCGATTACCTCACTCTCGTCAACAGGACGGAAGCGAATCTTTCTTGATCCCAGAACCAATAACGTCCCTCGCCGATGTAAGGAATGATCGTCCTAGGATGATTGGAGAATTATCCCCTATGGAAGTCTCCATGGGCGATACCACAAAATCAAAGTGTAGCTCATGCCTGAATGAAATGACAATATTCACAGGGATACCCTTCGGCCTCTTTATTGATCCATCAGCAAATTGAACGATTATCCTAGTCCCTAAATGAAGAGACTATACCAACGAGAAAGGTATGATGCTAATCAAAGCACTACCATACAAGAGAGTGTGATCACAAGTATGGTCAATGATGGTGCAACTATGAAAGGTGTAGCCATGTTCCTTTTACTAGAGTTAGGGCAATGTTTGATGTCATAGGCAGTGGCCTGGTTTAAAATATTCTTCTCAGATCTGCTCCTTCGCTTTCTCTTCTTGGGAAGAGGAAAAGATAATTGGGTCCTGGCCTGGTGAAGTGGGGCTTTAATGATCTCAGGAATGACGTCCACCACTTCAGGTTTAGTCAATAATTTTATTTTTTTATTTTTGGACCTTCGCCATACAAGGAAGGAGATAAAAATCATCATCTACATGAGGAATGCCAAGAACAAGCCGTACGGTGGCTAAGCCGTACGGTGGCATCCTCGGGGTTAAAGGTGGGGACATGGTGTAAGTGGATGTGCGGGTGTAGAGTCTAGACAGTGGGCCCTCACCTCACAGTCTTGATCAACCAAGTATCTCTCGAATTCTTTTTGTATTTTTATATTTTGCTCATTTTTTATATTTTGGGTGATTGCAAGCTCTCATGGAAAACCTCAATCAAGTCCAAATCGCCAGATTGTGAAACATCATTATAGCTTTTATTTAGGCTAGTGAGGCCGTCAATCCTCGAATTCATCTGCTCCATGAACTGGGTCAAGGACTCAAGGGTGGAAATCATGAGAGGTGACTCCAACAGATCAATCTTGGGTGAATGTGAAGGTGAAAAATGTGAGGGTGGAGGTAGGCAAGAATTCGAGGTCTGAAACTACAGCTGATGTGAATATGTACAAAAATCAGGTGCAAAGTCCTCCTGGAAAAAGGAGGTGGACTGGCTGGAGGGCACGAGGGATCTGTGAAGGTTGGATAAAAATCACTCTACTCGGCCATCTTCGAAACAACAGAAAATGATCTTGAGAGAACAATGGTCAAGTTAAGAGGAATGAGGAAAATGTGCAAATGCGCAGAATTGATCTAGTATGCACACAAACAAAAACAAAGTCACGCAAAACAAACCCTCAATTCACCTACTCAATTTGGTGAAGATCATGAAAGATCGATCTTTTTATCTTATCTATTCTAGAGTTAGGTGAGAAGTCAAGATTGTACAAACACTTAGTAGGCTGAATGGGATTTGGGAACTAATCCTTAGTGTGTACGTAAGCAATGTAAAACAAAGACAATGAGGGGATTACTCGCCCCGAGACTATGAATTTTCTTTTTAGTCAATTTTCAGGTCGAGTAATATTAGCAGTCCCAATTTTATTTGTTAGCATTTTTTGTATTTTTAATAAGAAATGCACACGCCTATCAAGGAGTCAATTTTACGTAGCAACTAGGTGGTCAAAATCAGAGGGAGAGTCAGAAAAGCAATGCAAGTGGCAAATTGACGATGAATGCTAAAGCGTAAATGCTCACCTTACCTCCAACACTCTATATGCAAATATGATCATCATAATTGAAACCTACACTATATGCAAATGCAACCCGTGAAATCACCCTAGGTTCATAAATTGTTATTATCATGAAGAACCAATGCTAATGACTTAGAATGGAACCTAAGGGCCCGGTCTTGGAGTCTCCTCAGTGCCCACAACAGTGGGTCCTGCAAGCATTATATGGAGGACTCTCACGGCGCGTGGTTTCGAGACTAAGTGAGAAGTACTTTAATCTGTGACTAATTCTAAACATATACTATAGGAGCATGCAATGGTTATAAGTGTTTGGACCTAACGCTATCATCAAGCAATCCTAAAGCTAGGGCTCAATAACACAAAATAAAGAAAATAAATTGGAAAAAATGAAAACATATGCGAAGAAAATGCGACAAATCTGATGAGGCCCCCAAGGGAACAATCCCTCGGGAACTAGACCTTGTGAAGTGTAGCAAAGTCTTGGAGAGTGTTGTGTTTAATTTATTACAATAAAGTGGTCTCTCTCTTACTTAAATTACATAATTAAATACCATAAAATCAAATGGAGCATTCTCTTCAAAATCCCTCTAAGTTTCCTTGGTGCTAGGTAGACAGGATAAAGCCGGCTTCACGTGGGTGCGCAGGTGCCTTAAGTAAAGTACTTGTCTTGATCCGCGGTCCTCACAACAAACTCAACAAAAGAGATAAACGAGAAACTAAATAAAGCACAAATAGACATATCATCATAATCAAAATAAGGACTAATCTACCCGTTGTTGCTCCCTCACAACTTCACCATTTCTTTAACCCTAAAATCGAGCAGTCTTATGTTCCATACAAGGCACGAACATAGTCGTCAAGGCGACCACAATAAATCTGGGCTAATATAACAATTAACCCACAACAAATAAGCAAGAAATAAAATAAAGGTGTGAATTTAAAATTTATTTTATTTAACTCTACAACAAAGATCTGTATAGTGTGCAAGTACATGTAGAGTGTTGAACACAAGGAGCAAACAAGATAAATTGGGAAAATTATTGCAAAAATATGATTGTGAACTATCAATCTATATGTTCTTTTTTGTGGGTTTTTAAATTTAATTTTCTATTTATAATATATACTTTTTATATTTTTATATTTTTCTTTTTAAAATATAATATAGTTATATAAGAGTATATCCAAAGTAATCTAGGGTAGATATAAATAACAGAAAAACTGCTAAAAGAGGGAAATAAAATATTTTTTGGGGTTTAAATACTTTTTTATTATTTTTGAGGTTTTATATGAATTTTTGTTTTTTTTATATTTTTAAAGTAAAAAATATCCTAAATCAGTATTTAATTAAATAATTGAAATTAAAATGGTGATAAAAAATGTAAAACATAATCAAAATTTCTCCAAATTAATTATAGTACATAAATAATAGTATAAAGAAAATTCAGAAATTGGAAATAATTTTTTTGGAGTTTTTAAGGAATTTTATATATTTTTATAAAAATTTGTAGGTTTTGTAAATTTTAAGAGTTTTATTTTATATTTTTTGGATTTTTTGGTCTTAAGGTTAAAAATAGTTAAATATAAAATATTTTTTTTTGGGATTTTAAAAAAGCTTTTATAGTTTTATGTATTTCTAAGCTAGTCAGGGAATAAAACAACTATTTTTTATTTTTCAATGAATAATAAGTAGTCCAAAATTTACAAACTAAAAATAGGGTATGAAATTTAATACAACGAGGAACTTAAGTTTATTTTTGTGGATTTCTTCGAGCAATGTAGCAATTTAAAATAAATACAAGAAACAAAGAGAAGCTACATTACTAGCAACGACATTTTTGGAAATAAAAATAAGTCCGAGGGCCACCTTGCAATTTCATCAAAAATATATAACTGAATTTAAAAGTTACATGACTAATTCGAAATATCCAAATCCTCAGAGGTCTTCCTATAAAAATGACAAACTCACGTTGTATAGACACATGAGCCATGCCGGTAGGGACTAAAAAGCAATTAAAAAAAATCATGGGCCTTGATGGAAAATGTCCCCAAAATATATAACTTAATATCCAAAATATGCGACCAAATAATAATAATAACTAAACCGACGATGGCTTAGTTTTAATTGTACCAAAGTTTGTCGGCCAACGTGGACAAAGGACTTAAATGCAAATAACTAAATGCAGGGTCAATTTTGTAAAATTACAAAATAAATTACAACAGAAGATGAAAGATTGTGTGCTAAATATAAAAATACAAAAATCATGGGGTTAAGTTAGCGAAATACCACACGAGGTGTGCGATCGAATGATGTAGAACTATTCACTTGACACAAGGTGCTCCCAAAGATGGAGATGATGCTTCGAAGGTGAATAGCCACGATTAGATCTTGACCGAGGATCAGATGATGCTGACAACACGCTATTAGACATATGCAATCAAAACTGGGCATCGTTCAGGATCCAACGACGGAGAGGCCCGGAAGACGAATAGGGAAGAACAACAGCGGGGTAAAATTCCTATGGCGATACAAGGCCCCTACGACAAGCTCAACTGCTCAAAAATGCCCAAAAAGTCTCATGCGGTGTTCCTCTATCAAGTGGGTGCGATAAAAGGGCAAGGGATGCACTAGAGATCCTTCACAAAGCCGGGGATGAGGAGAAGCTCCAGGTGCCTTTGGCGAGGTGCAAAATTGCCTCTCAGGCTTTATTTTGCTCCAAGTTCCTACAAATGATGTTAAGAAGGTCGAGGGCAAAGTTCCTCGACCCTTGAGATGTCGAGATGAGGCGTAGGAGTCGTGGGCGGAAGTATAGCTCCGGCGTAAGGCAGAAGAGGAGCGGAGGGAGCTCAATCCAGGTGGAGTCGAGATGAGATGGGGGTGAATAACAGTGGAGAAGGAGAGAGGATGCCGTTGGATGTGGTTTGGTGGTTGGTCACAAGCAAGAGCCGTTGTGGAGGTTCGCTGGAGCGGAGCTCCAACGAACTACAACGAAGGGGATCTAAGCTACTAAACATAAAATAAAAAGCAAGAAACAATATATATGTCTACAACTAAACTAAACATGCAAGAAATGAAGTACCTAGACTGGTGGAACTAGGAAGAAAACCTCATGACGGTGGAGGCTGTCGGAGATGGTGGATACACACCCTAGACCTTGTCGGACCCCGCTAGAAGTGGAGGGAGAATGCCCTGTCACCTCCCTCAATCCCAAGCACATGGAGGAGGCCTGGCTTGGTCAAAAGGAGGTTCAAAAAATCCAACGAAGGAGGTGAGGAGCTTTTATACAAATGACTGAGAGATGGAAGAATCGAGGTGAAATGGGAGTTGCAATGATCCAATCCTCAAGGCAAACACTAGGCGTGTAAGAGAGTATTGGGGAGAAAAAGATCCAACAAGATCAAGGCAAAAGGATGGAAGAATCAACGTGTCGAAAATCGAGAAAGAAGGCTGGAAACGAGGTCTGACAGACCTGGAGACCTCGGTCAAAGAGTTGACCAAGGTCAATGGGCAGAGAAAGCTGGTTGGTCCACGTGGACTAACGAGAAAAAACTCTGCCAAAATTATTTGAAAATTCAATGAAAAATAATAAATGAATTTATTAGTTTAAATTATAATATAAAAAATCTTTATTTTTTCTAAATTATTTTATTATGATTTTTATTTTTTTCAAGGTATATAAGTACAAGTTACTTTTTAGGGTTATAATATACGTATGTTTATCTATATTTTAAAGTAATTTATTTTTATTTTAGATTTTTAGTTTTATTATTTCACTTTATTATTTTATAAAAATATAACTTATTTTTATCTATATAAATATATTTTCATTATATATTTCTAATATAATATATACACTTAAATAAATAGGAATATTTAATATATAGGTCTAGATTAGGCATTTCATCTATGTATTCTATGTACATATTTTTTAGTGTTTCTTTAGTGTTTTATTCTAATTTAATATGTACATATATTAGAAATAATATGGATAAAATTATAAAAATATATAATTATAAAAATAATGAATAATAAATAAAATGATTATTTTAATCGGGTTAACTATAAAATAGGGGTCCAAAACCTAACCCATTAACTCCAAAAAATATGAAACTACCTTCATTAAAAAGATTATTAAAAGTTATATACAATTAAATATGATTTGGATATATTTTGAGTTTTTATTTGAGAGATATGGGTCTGAGAAGTTAGGATTTTGGAAACTTATTCTGTGTATAACTTTTATTTTGTATATTCTTTTTTATGTAAACTTAATTTTATATTTTTGTATATTTTATTATTTACAACATTCATGTACAAAGCTTATTTATTTGAAGTAAAAAAATGGAAAATTAAATGGGTCCCAAAAGTGAATAAAAATCAATAAATAAATGGGAATTTTATTTTTGGACCCTTATCTCCCCCTACTTTATTCCTTGTCGACCTAGTCATCAAGATGCCTAAATCTTGGGATTTAGGGTCATAAAATATCTTTGATATTTTATTCATTTTCTTTTCTTTTCTTTATTCTATAATTTTGGCATTAAAAACTGTATTTTATACACACTTTATACAATAATGCATGAATGTTAATATGCATGAATTAGAGGTATTTACATGCATTTAATAGGATTTTTAAGGCCAAAATGATATAATAAAGGTGATGAAATGGAGATTCATCACTATGAAAATTGAACTACCATCACACCATGTTTTCATAATTACAAATATGCCCCTCAATGGGCCTATTTGCAATGTTTTCTTTATTTATTTCATGTTTTTTATTTCAATTATGCCCCAAGACTATTTTCTTTATAATTTGAGCATATGGACTTCTTTTTCAGTGATTTCTATTTCATTTCATTGCTCATTGGATTCTTTACATAATGTCATTATTTATTTACAAATTTGACACTTACTAGTGATGAATCCACATTTCATCATCTTTATTCTATCATTTTGGCCTCAAAAACCCTAGCAAATGCCTGTAAATAGCGTTAATTCATGCATTTTAGCATTCATGCATATGTGTGTAAATATTGTATAAAATGTGGTTTTTAAAGCCAAAATTGTAGAATAAAGAAAAGAAAAGAAAAATAATGAAATATTGTAAATATTTTATGACCCGAAACCTCAAGACCTAGGCATCTCGATGACTAGGTCGACAAGGAATAAAGTAGGGGGAGATAAGGGCCAAAAATACCAATAAAATTCCTTTTATTTTATTCATTCTTTATTCATTTTGGGACCTATTTTTGGTTCCACTTTTTATACCTCAAATAAAGAAACTTTGTACATGAAAGTTGTAGATAATTAAATAAAGAAAAATACAAAATTAATTTCACTCAAAAATAATGTACAGATAAAAAGTTATGGTCTGAATAAAAATCTAGAATCTCAACTTCCCAGACCTGTATCTCACAAATGAAAACTCCAAATGCAGCAAACTCACATTTAATTGTATATAGAATAAAATAATTTATTTAATGGCAGTGGTATCGCATTTGGCAGAGCTACAGTTTGAAAGT
The DNA here is from genome assembly GCA_037367405.1 of Ottelia alismoides. NCBI lineage: Eukaryota > Viridiplantae > Streptophyta > Magnoliopsida > Alismatales > Hydrocharitaceae > Ottelia > Ottelia alismoides. The sequence goes on from JAZKJV010001299.1 coordinate 7,252, forward strand.
TGAGTTTTGGACCCTCTTTGTATACTTGTACAGCTTACAATATTCAATTTATTCTTTATTCATTATTTTTATAATTTTATATTTTTATATAATTTTGTGAATATTATTTATAATAATTATGTACGTTAAAACCGAAATAAAAACCCAAATAAAACTCAAAATAAAAATATGTGTATATAAAATACACACGTATTACACCTATATACATACCTATACAATACCTACTTATATTTTATTAAATATACAAAACATATCAGAAAAAATAAAACAAAAATATTTTTATGTGTATAAAATTATTTTATGATTTTATAAAATACTAAATAAAAATAATAAAATTAAAATTCACAAAATAAAAATAAAAGAATAAAATATGTAGATATTATACCTATATAGGCTATAATAAGTAATTTGTAAAAATAATTCTCATAAAAATAATTAAAATTCATAATAAAATAATTTATAAATTTATAAACATTTTTTATTTAATAACCTAAATATAATAATGTTATTTATTATTTTTAAATCATTTTCAAAACCTTTTTCCAGGGGGTTTTTCTGGTTGGTCCACGTGGACCAACCAGAGGGTTTGGACAGTTGACCCCGGTCAACTGTCTGACCCACCCCCTGTGTCTCTTGTCAGTTGCGTTTTGTCTCTTCTTATCGCCTTTTTCTAGGATTGACCTTGCACCAAATCATGTCGATGCTTTCTGAGTTTTTGCTCCTCGATTAGTGGTGATTCACGCCCAAGGGATTTCTGGGGTTGTGGACTGCTGATCGAGGCGTTTGATCCTCGTCGTTCACGCCACTCGACCACGATTCAAAACCAAACCCGTCGTCCCCCTTTGACCTTTGATCCTTCTTCCGCCAAATTCACCCGTAAACCCCTATCCCATTGCATCCCAGGTGACAGCAGGAGGCGATTCGAGCCTGGGTTCACGCTATCTGGTGTTGAATCGAAGAGATCCAGCCCCTCACCGGAGCTCCGCCGCGAGCTCATCCCGTCGTCTCTGGTGAGCCTCACCCCCTTCTCTTTCCCTTTTCTTGTAGCCTTAGCTTAATATAGATCATCGTAGTAGCAGTTTAGCTTTTCTTTGCGATAGTCGCCGTGAATCCTCGATCAAAGACCACGGCGGAGCTTAGCTCCGCCTCCACTTTCTGGCCACCTCCGTCCTCGATAACTGCCAAGATCACCTCCATCTTCTTCCTTGTCGCTCCGTCATCATGCACCACCCTTCCGTCCACCTCGATCTCGCCCAGATCGAGCAATCAGAGCTCCCCTCTTCGCCGCTCGCCGGAGCTCCTCGTCCGATCCACCTTTCGCCTCCATCGCACCATCAGAAGACACACGTGGCTTCGCCTGGATTTAGCGCGACTAACTCTGCAGGTCAGAGCCAAGGAGAAGGCTCCATCGATCCTCGAAGTCCCCAGGAGTAGCCGCCCAGGTCACTTCCGCCGTCCGACCGCTCCAAGCCGTCTCAGCTTCGCCTGAGAGCCTCATTCGACGCGGAAGGGCCCCAGGATCGTTTTGCCCTTGATCCTAGGGCCGGAGAGGCCGTGTGTCGGCTGTATTCCCCCGCCAAAGCTCGCCGGGGAGAGAGTTCTTTGTGAACCTCTCCTCACCGTTGGATCAGGAGCACCCTCCAGGACGCACAGGAGCCGTCAGATCTTCAAGCACCCTCCACCGTCGAATCTTGCCGCGGGATCTAATCTTGGACGTCCGTGCGAAGCGCCATCGGGCCACCTGCTCACGCTACGTGGATAAGTGGAGCTCCCTCGGCCGCACGATCAACATCTTGGGTATTTTGCACTTTAAACCCGAGAGTTTTTGTATTTACGTTTTAGCCCTAAAACTTTCATCTGCAGTTTAAAAATATTTGTAATAATTGCATTTAGGTCCCCGAACTTATTTTATTTGCCCTTTAGTCCTCGGTCACGTCACCTCACGTGACTGGGCCACGTGATTTTGGACATTTTGCAGTTTTGATCCCAAACTTTCATGTATTTGCACTTATACCCCTGTGTGTAGTGATTTAAATATATTTCTGGGATAATTGCATGATTGCCCTACCGGTTTTTAGTATTTGCGAGTAAGCCCCTGTGAACGACAGATCACACGCTTCGCGCGTGTATTTTGGTGATATTTGCACTTAAGCCCGCGGATGTTTCTAGAATTGCATTTATACCCCTGCTAGGCTTAGGATTTTTGTATGTTTGATCTATTTATTTCATGCATCATTTAAGTGCCAAAAATTCCATAAAAATTAACTTAAGCTCCTGTTAACTTGCACTTGCACGCCATATTTTTAGTTTTTATTTGTGGTTCTTTTCTATATATATTAAAAATAAAAAACCTATCATTTCAGTACCGTCTAGCTTAGAAAATACCAAAAATAGTAAAATACCTAGAAAAATTCTAAAAAAATTACCTACTATGTATTTTAACCTATTTTAGTGCCAGTCCAAAAATCACTAGAAATTGCAAAAGAAAAACATTAAAAAATTTAAAATACTTAAAATCTTCAAAAAATTCTTAAAAATTATAGAAAATTCCAAAAAATTGCAAACTCAGTTCCTGTAGGTTCTATATTTTATTGTCTTTATTTGAAAATTAGTTTGGGAAAATTCTGTGTCTGTTTGATATTTTTAATTCCCATTTTACCCCCAGCCAGTAGCTAATTCCATGTTTTCCTTTATTTTGCTATTTATAAATACCAAAAACATTCTGAAAAATACCCAAAAACCAAAAAATAGTAAAAAATCATAAAAATACCAAAAAGATTTCATTTCTAAATTTTTGGCTATTTTTGCATATTTTTATAAATATTGTAGCACCTCTTTCATTACCTTGTCTATATATTCCAATATTGAAAAAGAAAAAAAATAAAATATAAAATTATAAAAAATTTAAAAAAATTAAAAATCAAAATACAAAATTAAAAATCTAATTAAAAAAATAAATAAATTAAAAACCCAAAAAAAAATCCAGATTGGCTATGTAGTCCATTAGACCTAGGATTTGACTTTTTGTCTATACTCTACACCTTTGTTTCCTGTGTTCGACCCCTACTTGCTTGCCACTATACATTTTTAGTAGGGTATAATAAATTTTAATCCTTGCTCTTGATTGATTGATTGATTGATTGATTGATTGTGTGGGTTAATTGTTGACGAACGGAAAAGCTTGAGTAGTTGCCTCAGCGACAGTGAGTCTGATTTGTCAGGCCATTATTTAGCGGCTCTTGCAATCTCATTTTTCAAATGGCGCCGTTGCCGGGGAGCATCGACTTGTAGAGTACATTTGTGTCTTTTATCTGCTTAGCCATTTTTGATTATTTATTTTTCTATTGCATAACTTGTTTTGAACTGTCTGACATCCCTTTCTTGTTTTCTTGCGAGGGACCACTGACCGAGGAGGATCGCCTAGGGGATCCTGAGCAGCCTTGGGAGGAGGAGCCGGCTATTCTACCCTAGCCGGTAGGAGAGAGCAGGAGGACTTGAGAGAGAGAGAGAGATATAGATACTTTTTTTCTCATTTTTTGGTGAGCGAGAGACATTGTATCATTTGTAATAATACAGGTACCCTGGACTTTGGACACTATGGCCCAATTTCCAAGTGTCTGTTCACTTGGGGGCTCACCGTGGTTTTCTTCGCGTTTCTCGACTGTCATTTGCCGGTTTTGTTTTCCTTTTCCCTTTCTTTTGTGGAATGAGCCCTTAGATTTTAGGCATTGCTTGATCGATCAGATTAGGTCCAAACACCCTAATAACCATTGCATGTACCTATAGTGCGTATTTGGACTTAGTTTAATTAAACAGTTAAATCATCTTCTTAGATCCGCCGCGCCGCGAGCCCACCCCATCAAGCGCTACTCCTGAACTCGATTTGTCGAGAAGAGGAGGGGTGGGTCTAGACCGGACTCTTTGGATCGAGGATTGGTGATTAACTTGTGGTTCTTCACGTTAGCAATTGCCTGCTTAGGACGATTTCCTTGTGCATATCGGCATGTAGTATAGGTTTATAAATTCTTGCTTTGCATCCCGCATGGAGAGAGTTGGGAGTCACTGTAAGTCTTCTATCTTTGCATTCATCATTTAGGCACTAAGGTGAGATTTCCATCTTAGTGCCACTTGCATTGGCTTTTCCGACTATTCTCTCCCTGTGTTTTTGGATCAAATATGAATCAAGAAAAAACAAAAAAACGTTAGGCGCTTGTTTGAAATTACTCAAAAGAAGCGATAACACAAAAAATTAAAAAGGGACTAAGAAAACTTTGACTTAAATAAAATTGGTAATTGGACTCATTGATTGGGGAGAGTCACACCCTCACTTGTATTCAGGTTGCATGGGAAGGTCTCCTTCCAAGTGAGTAGAGTGCTTCCTAAGGATTAGAGCCCCAAACCCAGTCTGTGGCTGCCTTGTGTATCGCCTGGATTTCCGAAGTATTGGCGCTTCTATCGTACGTGGACGAGTAGGGCTTGGTCAACATTGGTGACTCTCTATTGTGTAGAGCATCGACCTTGTCCGAAGTATCGAGCCTCGGCCACGCCTTCACGGGGGTGTCTGTCTCATCATCTTGCGTCCGAGTAGGTTCTTGCACGCTCACGGATGATTCCGTTGCGAGCAAGTTCCGAAGTCTTGGTTTCGTCTATTGGCTTCCTTTTTCTATTTCTTTAGCTGAGTAGGGATCCAGGAAGGGTTACAAGGACCTCAAAAAGTGCAGACTACAGGTTACATAGGAGGAGGACAAGTACGGGATACTCTTCCGGTAGTACTCTCTCTCCTATAGGCGTAGCGCTCTAAGGACTCGTTAAAAGATAAATACCTGAATTCATCTAAAAACTACAAAGACAATAGCCGAACCCTTACGACTTCACGTGTTGAGTTGGTGAATCCCCTTGCTTTGTGTTTGATTGCTAGTTGGATTAAGGTCAAGATCAAAAACACCGCGCCCTTGCGCCATTTTTGCTCTCCTTCTATTTGACCCTTGCTCATTGTGAGCCTTCTACTATTTTACAATCCTTTTATTTCTTGTTCACCCTCGTGCTCTTCATCCATCATCTTCTCCTCTGACCTTCTCAAGATGTCGTCACATGGATGGTTCAGTCAGGACCTCACCGACGCCCACATCGATTCCGTATCGGCAACATCTTCCATAAAGAGGGGTGATCTCCAAGAAGTCAGTTCGGATCTCGCGAATGTCTCCTTGGACTCTCCTATTCTCGCATCTTTCAACACTTGCTTGTCACCAATAAATCCGCTGTTCGGGATGGACTCGCAACCCGAATTAGCTCTTCCCCTTCAAATAAACCGGGATTACTCTTGTCCTCGAAATAACCCCTTGTGGATGGAGATCGATATCAGTCAATATCCTATGCTCCGTTCACAACATTCTGGGATTGACCTTAATTCCAGATTCATCTCGACAGCGGGTGCTCAAGAAGATACTGATCAGGGATTGCTTCGTCATGCAGATTCTTCACCCGATCACGAGCCGGAAATTCAAATTCATTCTGAGATGGCAGGAGGAAGAGGAAAGGGACCACAACCCCCACCTGATCCTGAAGTCAATCTGGGGGAGGGACAATATACCACGCAAAACGAAGTTAACAGTCAGCTGCTGGCTTCCATTCAAGCCATCCAGCAGCAGTTGACTAATCAAGCCCTGGCCCAAACCGCCTTCCAAGATATGCTGAACGATTTGAGGAGGAGGGCCGATGCAAGAGACGATCGGAGGGAGAATGATCCAAACCAAGAGCCTGATTTTGAAGAAGTCAGAGATGAGTTCTCAGTGGGAAGACCAGAATTCGATGCAGTGGAAGCAGATCCACCGCAGCCCAAGCCTACGCTCAAGGAAACATACAACCCAGGAGCGGGACACATCACTTAATGGATTCAGGTTCCACGTATGCATGCCCACTTTGAGCTGAAACCGCAATTTCTGTCCCTGCTTCCCACATTCCACGGGAATACCACTGAGGAACCATATATCTTTCTCAAGAAGTTTAGCCGCATCTGTGCTACTGCTCACTACCCTGTCATTCCTTTGGGGGTAGTCAAGATGACCGCCTTTCCCTTCAGCCTTCAAGACAAGGCCCTATATTGGGTCGACCATTTAGGAAAGGTCGTCACGACATGGGAGGATCTAAAGTCTGCATTTCTCCATAAATTCTATCCTCTTGGGCGATTGAATCAGATGCATGCCCGTATCTCCAGTTTCTGCCAGCAGCCACACGAGACTATCCATGAAGCGTGGGAGAGATTCAAGGACCTGCAAGAAAAGTGCCCCCACCATGAATCCCCAAAGACTAGTCTCGTGCAACATTTCTTTGGGGGGCTATCACTCGAGAGCCAAAAGCTTGTAGACACCGCTTGCGGCGGTTCGCATTTCAACAAGGACGACGACGTGGTATGGAACGTCTTCAAAGAAATGGCTGAAGGAGAAGCCACGCAAACCTCATCAAGAGCATACATGAAGCCACCAACCGCCATCAGCAAGCCAGTGAACATGGCTTCTCACACCGAGGACAAGGATGAGAGCTCCAACCTGAGCATCATTGGGAGCCACTTGTCCAAGGTGGATATCATTGAGAAGAGGTCGCAGGACCTCGAAAAATTGGCAGTCATTGAGAAGAGGACCCAGGGTCTGGAAAAGCTCGACCAGATATCCCAACAGCTGGAGCAGCTCGTTCGTGCATTGAATGCAAACATGTGCAATGCTGTCTCTACTTCTACCAAGCCAGATACTGAGAAGAAGGAGCCTACAATGCAGCAAAACCCTCAGCTGACTCCACCGCAACCCCAACCTATTCAGCACGTGTATTACGTGCAGGTTCCGGAGCAACTCCCGTAGCCCCGGACACAGATGGTTGTACATCAACCTGAGCCTCAGCCAGCTTACTCCGAGCAGTTCTCCCCACCCCCGCCACTTATTCAGGAGATCAATGGCGTATGGGACAATGAAGCGCAGCTGACCCGTCCTCAGGGACATTCTCAGGGTCAGAACATGGGCAATAGGCCCTATCACCAGCAGCAGCAGGGTGGGAGACCCTTCCAGCACTCCTACCAATACCAGCCTCCATCTCACGGTAACACCTGGAGGTAGAATTACCAGCACAGGCCTCAGTATTCCAGATACCGCGGACAGGGATATCATCAACAACCGGCTGCTCAATACAACCAGCTGAATTCACAGTACTCCTCCAACCTTCCTCCTCACCAATTTTCTCAAGGTTACCAGTCGCAATCTCAGCCTCCATACCCGCACTTTAGGCCCCAGCATGGGGACTCCTCTGAGATTGTACCGATCAATCCGGCCCTGGCCTGCTTAGTGCAATTAATGAAGAACATGGCTGAGATGACCCAGAAGATTGACGACCTGATGGCAGCCAAGACCGTCATACCAGCCCAGGTCGAAGCCAATCCGAACAATTTCCGACGCAGGGAGTAGGAGCGGTAGGACACTCCAGCCATCGGCGATGGCGAAGGGATAGCATCTTGCATCTGACGGGGAATCGTTAGTCCAGCCAACACCAGGGCCAAGCAGCATTTTGGGAGCAGCACCAGCATTCAGAAAATCACAAAAAATGAAGAAGATAGTAAAACACAAAAAGATAGCAGCAACCTCGGTGGAGATCGGCCAGCATTGGAGACGTCTGCACCTGCAGCGAGTCCAACGCCAGCACCAGAAGTCGAGCCTGCCATTTTTGGTCCACAAATTGTAGATGAATCCATTCCTTTTTGCCATCTACCTGAACATGATAATATGGGCACTCTTTTGAATGAAATTAATGAAGATGTTGTAAATATTCCTTTTCCTGAAGCAATGAAAAAACACAAAAAATGAAAAATTTGATAAATGCTTTGTCTGATCCTGCCATCATAGAAATTATCCAGAATTTGGTGCTGAATATGCCATTAATGAAAGCTCTTGAGTACATGCCGGCTGTGAAGAAAGGATTGAAAGAGGCATGCACAATCAAGCGTAGGCCGCATCCCCACAATTCCAGAAGTAAGGGTGGCAAATCCGAAAAGCATATCCTTACAATGGCCACCGTTAATGTTATCAGCAACCTCCCGGATAAAAAGCCAGATATGGGAGCACCTCTTGTGCGTTGTCAGATGTTCAATCAGGAGTTTGAACGAACACTTCTCGACAGCGGGTCTTCTGTCAACTTGATGCCAGCTTTTCTACTTACGGAGTTCAGGCTAGGACAACTCAAGCCTACAAAGATGATTCTGCAGTTCGCAGACAAGTCAGTCAAGCGGCCCAGGGGCCTGTTGGAGGACGTGATTGTCACGGTTCAAGGAAAGTCATTCCCGGTCAATTTTGTGGTCTTAGATATGGACGTCCCCTCTCCATTGCTCCTTACCCCAATCATACTTGGAAGACCATTTCTGCGGACATCAAACGCAGTAGTGAATTATGGGACGGGAGAAATCACTTTTGGTGCTGGCAATGAAACAATCAGAGTAGAGACCCTGTCTGAGGGAACACCATCCAAACAGACATCTACATCATGTGCAAGGATGATTGAGTATGCTGACCACTGCGACTTTCTAGAAGAAATTCAAGATACCAACTTGTTTTTGGATAACAATGAGATCCATGAACTCCTCTACCTCGATGAGGAAGTGGAGACCGCAGTCGAATTTCCCCTTATCGATCAGGATGAGGAACTTGCTGATGTGCTGTAAGAAACTACCGTGGGGGTAATGTTCCTTCAAAACCAAGAGCAGATGTTTGAAAAATGTTTTGATGAGGAGGAAATTATCGAGACATTTTGTCAAGATTTGAGAGAAGAAGCAGAACAGATTATGGTGGACGCAGAACAGATGAAAGAATCACCACCTGTATTAATAGCTGAGGTCACTTCCGAAGAAGCTCAGACCCCGCCAGAGCTGAAGCCTTTACCCTCCAACATGAAGTATGCCTTCCTTGCGGGAGAACCAAACATGTACCCGGTCATTATCACATCTGACCGAAGACCAAGAATCTCGTCTGATGGAGGTTCTTGAACGCAACCGCAAGGCGATAGGCTGGCGAACATCCGATCTCCATGGGATCAATCCATCATTGTGCTCGCACCGCATCTTTCTGGAAGAAGATTGTAGGCCCTCTCGAGAACTACAGAGAAGATTAAATCCTAATCTGCGGGAGGTCGTTATGAAAGAGATCCAGAAGTGGTGTGATGCGGGATTTATCTATCCCATCTCCGACAGCAAATGGGTGAGCCCTCTGCATGTTGTGCCCAAGAAATCAGGGATCACTATTGTAAAGAATGACAAAGGAGAGGAGATCACAACCAGAGTACCCACTTCTTGGCGAGTATGCGTGGACTATAGAAGACTAAATCTCGCTACCAAGAAGGACCACTTTCCTTTACCCTTCATCGACCAGATCTTGGAGAGATTGGCCGCGAAGGAATATTTCTGCTTCTTGGATGGCTACTCTGGGTAGAATCAAGTTGCTATTGCTCCTACAGATCAAGAGAAGACCACGTTCACCTGTCCTTTTGGCACATATGCCTTCAGATGGATGCCGTTCGGGCTTTGCAACGACCCAGCCACATTTCAGAGGTGTATGCTTGCAGTTTTTGCCGATATGGTGGGCAACTTTCTCGAGGTCTTTATGGACGATTTTTCGGTCTACGGGGATTCCTTTGACCAATGCCTGGATTATCTAGATCGAGTCCTACAGAGGTGCTGCGAAGTCAATCTTGTGCTCTCGTGGGAGAAGAGCAACTTCATGGTGACTGAAGGAATTGTGCTGGGTCAAGTTGTTTCTAAACGTGGAATGGAGGTTGACTCAGCCAAGGTGGATGTGATTTCCTAACTTGAGCCACCTACAAACATCGAGCAAGTCCGGTCATTCTTGGACCATGTCGATTTTTACCGACGGTTCATCAAAGATTTCAGTAAACTGGCCAGACCATTGACTGAGTTGCTTGGCAAGGATAATGAATTCATTGTAGATGACCGTGTGCTCCTTGCCTTTAATCAGTTGAAAGAACTCATCAAGCAGGCCCCTGTCTTACAACCACCGATTTGGACTCAACCTTTCGAGATCATGACCGACGCGTCAGATTATGCCATCGGAGCTGTACTGGGACAAAGGAAAGATAATGTACCATTTACGATTCATTACGCTAGCCGAACGCTCGATGAAGCCCAGAGAAATTACACTGTCACCGAAAGGAGCTGTTAGCGGTAGTCTTTGCCTTGGAAAAGGTCAGATCCTACCTCCTTGGGTCTAAAGTAGTCATTTACACTGATCATTCGGCCATTCGGTACTTACAACAGAAGAAGGATGCCAAACCATGTCTCATTTGGTGGATCCTTCTCCTCCAGGAATTTGACTTGGAAATCAAAGATAAACCTAGGGTAAAGAATGTGGTGGCCGATCATCTGTCAAGGCTTCCTGAGCCGGAATCTCCTGAGCTGAACCTGCAGCCAATCACAGAGACCTTTCCAGACGAGGCAATCCTGTCTGTCACCTCGCTTCCTTGGTATGCAGACATTGTGAACTATCTGGTGACCAAGAAGATCCCACAGGATTGGCCTAAGATGAAAATAGATAGATTCTTGTCTAAGATCCATTTCTACCAGTGGGAGGATCCGTATTTGTTTCGTGAGGGAGCAGATTATATCTGAAAAAGGTGCATTCCTCAGGAGGAAGTTCCAAGTGTCCTCGCGTTATGTCATGACCAAGATTCTAGAGGACATCATTCGGGCAAACGAACAACAGCAAAAGTTCTTCAAAGTGGCCTATGGTGGCCTTCATTATTCAAAGATGCAGATGAGTGTGTCAAATGCTGCACTGACTGCCAGAAGATGGGTGGAACCATAGGAATGAGAGACACGATGCATCTGAAATACATTCAGATCTCAGATGTCTTTGACGCATGGGTCATCGACTTTATGGGCCCGTTTCCCAACAGTCAGGGTTATGAATATATTCTGCTTGTTGTCGATTATGTAAGTCGATGGGTGGAGGCTATTCCCGCCCGAACCGCCGATAGTAGGACTGTCTGTCGATTCTTGAGAGATCACATCATAGCACGGTTCGGGATTCCCAAGATTCTTATATCAGACGGGGGAAGTCATTTCATAAACAGAGAGGTGAAGAAGCTGACCCAAGAATTCTGCATTGAACATCGTGTTGCTTCACCCTACCACCCACAGTCCAGTAGCTTAGCTGAATGTTCAAATAGGGAGATCAAGACAATCTTACAGAAGCTTGTGCGTCCAGATCGCAAGAACTGATCTCAGCTGCTTGATTCCGTTCTTTGGGCTTATAGAACAACGTACAAGTCACCCTTGAGAATGTCTCCCTACTACTTTGTATATGGCAAGCCATGTCATTTGCCCGTTGAACTTATTCACAAATCTTTATGGGCCATTAACATCTGTAATTTGGACTCCAAGCAAGCAGGAAAGAACAGAAAACTGGATCTGAACAGATTATTGGAATTCTGAGATTATGCATATGACAACAGCCTGATGTACAAGGAGAAGGTCAAAACATGGCATGACAAGCATATTCGCCGCAAGTTCTTTGATCCAGGTCAGAAGGTGTGGTTGTTCGATGCGAAATTAAAGATCTTTCCAGGCAAGTTGAAGAGTAAATGGACTGGGCCATTTATAGTTAGGCAGGTGCGTGACAACGGAAGTGTATTGATATCCAATCTGTCAGCTGACGCACAGCCATTTGTGGTCAATGGACAACTTCTGAAGCCATACCTTGAACATGATACATTCATGGCTGTCGTTGACTCGATTCAAGCAATCTATGAGGATGAGCTGAATATCTCCAAAGAGGCAGAGGAAGGCCAAGCACAGCAAAACATTTTCGAATGATTTTTCTTCTTTTATTTTTTCTTCTTTTCAATTTCTTTTATCCTCTTCTACCGACATGATGCCATCCCTTTCATCATTTCTACACTTAGGATTTACTTTACCCTAAGTATAGGGGGATGCACATTCCGATTTGTTCATATCCGCTTTCATCTCTTTTCTTCTTTTCATTTCCTATCTTCTTTTTCTATCAAAAAGGTGCCGCCCTTGTAGACAGTTTTCCATACTTAGGACGTACTTTGTCCTAAGAATAGGGGGGTGCGCACCCCGAGTTCTGTCATTTCTTTCGATCCTCTCCATTGTCTCCTCTTCTTGTCTATACTTAGGGATTTCTTACCCTAAGTATAGGGGGAGACAATCTGAGTACGATCTGTTCATTCCCACCCTTGACCCTCCCTGCTTTGTGTACAGTCTGCTATACTTAGGATTATTTGATCCTAAGTATAGGGGGGACGATCAACTTCTTATTGGTTCATTCATTAGTTATGTATTCTTTAGACTTGCCTATACTTAGTACGAGTTATGTCTTCTCTTTTCTCTCCGATCTATGAGGACATAGCTCAAGCTAAGTATAGGGAGGTTGTATATACTATGTATATACTTTAGCCATAACTCGTACTTTCGTATCTTCCTAATAATATAGCTACCCATTCATTAAAATCCCTAGTAAAAAGGTGTTTTGTTCCTCAAATTCTTTTGTATTTACTGATTAATAAATTAGGGAAAATGTTTTTTGCAAAATGTTTGAAAAATAGTTTGAAAATCTTGGTGAACATTTATTGAAAACTATTTTGAAAATATTTTGTTACATGTTTTCAACCTTTGTAAAAAGGTGTGGTTTGTAAAACTTCTTTTCTTTGTGTGAAATAAAAATGTTTGAAAAATAATTTGCAAATGGTTTGAAAATGGTTGCAAAAATATTTTGAAAAATCTATATATACTGTTGTGAAAACCTTTGCAAAATGATTTTCAAATGTGTATACATGTTTGTAAAATATTTGTAAAAATTATTTTGGACTATAGTTTTCAAAAATTGTGTGAAAAGCTTGTGTCAAATAAGTTTGAGGAATATATACATCATACCTTAAATCCACTACATATACTTATAAAATTGACAACTTACCCTGTAAATTCTTAAAATCCACTTTTTGTAAATATAAGAAGCACTCCCGTGTAAATATTTTAACCCAACTTTCAGCCAAAATCTTTTTGTTTTCAAAATCCCAAAAACATTTGCAAAATTAAAATCCAAAAACATTTGAAAAAAATCTTTTTGAAAAATCTAAAAATGCATATGCATCATCATCATCTTTTCAAAAATCCATAAAAAGTTCAAAAACTTTGAAAATTGCATCACAAAAATGTTTTCTGCATAGCATTGCATAGCATGAGCATTTTTCGGATTGAGTTTGATAGTTGAACGAGTATAAATAAAATCCGGAGATTGGAGCTTGATTGGACCTTAAAATCTACTTAATAACAGGAACCTTATAGGAACTGGGTTTGAGGTACTTCAGGTCTAGTTGACTTAATTCTTTGAGGATCACGAGACTTGGTTCAATGGATTCTTGACTGCCTAAGTTGAGTATTTTGGAGCACACGTACGACTCTTGTTGATAATGACCTAACTTGGACACTTGCACCTTTCACATGGCTCAACTCAGTTGGAGTGGTGAGGGGATTGGATTTGCCGGTATGAGACGCACACAAGTGGAAACATTTGTCCTCCTTTAGGGAGGGAAGTGCACCCCAACCCGTCCAGTGATGAGGAAGTCTAAATACAGGAGAATGTGGGTTGCAATAAAGCTTCAAAAGAGGGATAGTCTACTGGCTCAAGAGGAAAAACTCCTTATGTAAATGCTGCTGTGAATAGTATTCAAAAAAAAGTTCAGGCATGTACAAAAATAAAAAGCCTGCAAAGTACGTACAATTATGTAAAGCCCATAAGCAAGCTTGAGTTCTAAAGTCAAATATGTGAGCCTGCAGCTGGATGACTTGACTACACTGGTCTTGCATCCCAGGATAGGTAGCTACACTGGCTACCGTCCATTCTTCTCTTCGTCCCCTCCTCTTGAGCTGGTTGCCACTTGAACTTAGAGGGAATACCCCGCTCCTTGAGGATGTAGTTATTGGATTGGGGAATCATTGGGTTGTCGTACTGGAGAAGTCAGTTTCTTTACCATTCTAGTTGGGGAGAGCCACCATCACTTACACTGTACGAGTCAGATTCATAGTCATAAGGGTTTGCATATGAGTTGAAGTATTTCTGACCTGGCTATTGAGGAGACTTGGGCAGAGTCTTGGGATTTTCAGGGATTGTTGGATTTCAAATTCGGTTCTCATTAAGGTTCCGCCCGCACTAAAATTCCAAAGGTCCGACTTAAGCTCCAAACTCTGATTTTGTGAAGACAAGTTTGACAATTAAATTTAGTCCACATTTCTTCCTTTTCTTTTCTTTCTTTTTCTTTTTGCACTTATTGCATAAGTGTTTGCTAGAGACTAGCAAAGGTAAAGTATAGGGGGATGATGAATCCACATTTCATCATCTTTATTCTATTATTTTGGCCTAAAAAACCCTAGCAAATACCTGTAAATAGCATTAATTCATGCATTTTAGCATTCATGCATATGTGTGTAAATATTGTATAAAATGTGATTTTTAAAGCCAAAATTGTAGAATAAAGAAAAGAAAAGAAAAAGAATGAAATATTTTAAATATTTTATGACCCGAAACCCCGAGACCTAGGCATCTCGATGACTAGGTTGACAAGGAATAAAGTAGGGGGAGATAAGGGCCAAAAATACCAATAAAATTCCTTTTATTTTATTCATTCTTTATTCATTTTGGGACCTATTTTTGGTTCCACTTTTTATACCTCAGATAAAGAAACGTTGTACATAAAAGTTATAGATAATTAAATAAAGAAAAATACGAAATTAATTTCATTCAAAAATAATGTACAGATAAAAAGTCAAGGTCTGAATAAAAATCCAGAATCCCAACTTCCGAGACCTGTATCTCACAAATGAAAACTCCAAATGCAGTAAACTCACCTTTAATTGTATATAGAATAAAATAATTTATTTAATGGTGGTGGTTTTTCATTTGGCGGAGGTACGGTTTGAAAGTTGAGTTTTGGATCCTCTTTGTAAACTTGTACAACTTACAATATTCAATTTATTCTTTATTCATTATTTTTATAATTTTATATTTTTATATAATTTTGTGAATATTATTTATAATAATTTTGTACATTAAAATTGGAATAAAAACCCAAATAAAACTCAAAATAAAAATATGTGTATATAAAATACATAGGTATTACACCTATATACATACCTATACAATACCTACTTATATTTTATTAAATATACAAAATATATCAGAAAAACAAAACAAAAATATATTTATGTGTATAAAAGTATTTTATGATTTTATAAAATACTAAATAAAAATAATAAAATTAAAATTCACAAAATAAAAATAAAAGAATAAAATATGTAGATATTATACCTATATAGGCTATAATAAGTAACTTGTAAAAATAAATCTCATAAAATAAATAAAATTCATAATAAAATAATTTATAAATTTATAAAAATTTTTTATTTAATAACCTAAATATAATAATGTCATTTAGTATTTTTAAATCATTTTCAAAACCTTTTCCAGGGGGTTTTCTGGTTGGTCCACGTGGACCAACCAGAGGGTTTGGACAGTTGAC
Source organism: Ottelia alismoides (assembly GCA_037367405.1). NCBI lineage: Eukaryota > Viridiplantae > Streptophyta > Magnoliopsida > Alismatales > Hydrocharitaceae > Ottelia > Ottelia alismoides. Next base: position 22,831 of record JAZKJV010001299.1, read on the forward strand.
CCCGGTCAACTGTCTGAACCGCCCCTTGTGCCTCTTGTCAGTTGCGTTTTGTCTCTTCTTCTCGCCTTTTTCTAGGATTGACCTTGCACCAAATCATGTCGATGCTTTCTGAGTTTTTACTCCTCGATTAGTGGTGATTCACGCCCAAGGGATTTCTGGGGTTGTGGACCGGTGATCGAGGCGTTTGATCCTCGTCCTTCACGCCACTCGACCACGATTCAAAACCAAACCCGTCGTCCCCCTTTGATCTTTGATCCTTCTTCTGCCGAATTCACCCGTAAACCCCTAGCCCATTGCATCCCTAGTGACAGCAGGAGGCGATTCGAGCCTGGGTTCATGCTATCTGGTGTTGAATCGAAGAGATCCAGCCCCTCGCCGGAGCTCCGTCGCGAGCTCATCCCGTCGTCTCTGGTGAGCCTCACCCCCTTCTCTTTCCCTTTTCTTGTAGCCTTAGCTTAATATAGATCAGCGTAGTAGCAGTTTAGATTTTCTTTGCGATAGTCGCCGTGAAGCCTCGATCAAAGACCACGGCGGAGCTTAGCACCGCCTCCACTTTCCGGCCACCTCCATCCTCGATAACCGCCAAGATCACCTCCATCTTCTTCCTTATCGCTCCGTCATCACACACCACCCTTCCATCCACCTCGATCTCGCCCAGATCGAGCAATCAGAGTTCCCCTCTCCGTCGCTCGCTGGAGCTCCTCGTCCGAGCCACCTTTCGCCTCCATCGCACCATCAGAAGACACCCGTGGCTTTGCCTGGATTTTGCGCGACTAACTCTGCAGGTTAGATCCAAGGAGAAGGCTCCATCGAGCCTCGAAGTCCCCAGGAGTAGCTGCCCAGGTCACTTCCGCCGTCCGACCGCTCCAAGCCGTCTCAGCTTCGCCTGAGAGCCTCATTCGACGCGGAAGGGCCCCATGATCATTTTGCCCTTGATCCTAGGGCCAGAGAGGCCGTGTGTCGGCCGTATTCCCCCGCCAAAGCTCGCCGGGGAGAGAGTTCTTCGTGAACCTCTCCTCACCGATGGATCAGGAGCACCCTCCAGGATGCACAGGAGTCGTCAGATCTTCAAGCAGCCTCCACCGTCGGATCTCACCGCGGGATCTAATCTTGGACGTCCGTGCGAAGCACCATCGGGCCACCTGCTCATGCCACGTGGATAAGTGGAGCTCCCTCGGCCGCACGATCAACATCTTGGGTATTTTGCACTTTAAACCTGAGAGTTTTTGTATTTACGTTTTAGCCCTAAAACTTTCATCTGTAGTTTAAAAATATTTGTAATAATTGCATTTAGGTCCCCGAACTTATTTTATTTGCACTTTAGTCCTAGGCCACGTCACCTCACGTGACTGGGCCATGTGATTTTGGACATTTTGTAGTTTTGATCCCAAACATTAATGTATTTGCAGTTATACCCCTGTACGTAGTGATTTAAATATATTTCTGGGATAATTGCATGTTTGCCCTGCCGGTTTTTAGTATTTTCCAGCAAGCCCCTGTGAATGACAGATCACGTGCTTCGCGCGTGTATTTTGTGATATTTGCACTTAAGCCCTCGGATGTTTCTTGAATTGCATTTATACCCCTGTCAGGCTTAAGATTTTTGTATGTTTGATCTATTTATTTCACGCATAATTTAAGTGCCAAAAATTCCATAAAAATTAACTTAAGCTCCTGTTAACTTGCACTTGTACACCATATTTTTAGTTTTTATTTTTATTGCTTTCCTATATTTATTAAAAATCAAAAACCTGTCATTTCAATACTGTCTAGCTTAGAAAATACCAAAAAATAGTAAAATACCTAGAAAAATTCCAAAAAAAATTACCTACTGTGTATTTTAACCTATTTTAGTGCCAGTCCAAAAATCACTAAAAATTGCAAAAGAAAAACCTTAAAAATTTGAAAATACTTAAAAACTACAAAAAATTCTAAAAAATTATAGAAAATTCCAAAAAATTGAAACTCAGTTCCTGTAGGTTCTATATTTTATTGTCTTTATTTAAAAATTAGTTTGGGAAAATTCTGTGTTTGTTTGATATTTTTAATTCCCATTTTACCCCCAGCCAGTAGCTAATTCCCTGTTTTCCTTTATTATGCTATTTAAAAATAACAAAAACATTCCGAAAAATACCCAAAAATCACAAAAACAATAAAAAATCATAAAAATACCAAAAAGATTTCATTTCTAAATTTTTGGTTATTTTTGCATATTTTTATAAATATTGTAGCGCCTCTTTCATTACCTTGTCTATATATTCCAATATTGAAAAAGAAAAAAAATATATAATATAAAATTATAAAAAATTACAAAAAATTAAAAATCAAAATATAAAATTAAAAATCTAATTAAAATAAATAAATTAATTAAAAACCCACAAAAAAATCCAGATTGGCTAAGTAGTCCATTAGACCTAGAATTTGACTTTTTGTCTATACTCTACACCTTTGTTTCCTGCGTTCGACCCCTACTTGCTTGCCACTGTACATTTTTAGTAGGATATAATAAATTTTAATCCTTGATCTTGATTGATTGATTGATTGTGTGGGTTAGTTGTTGACGAACGGGAAAGCTTGAGTAGTTGCCTCAACGACAGTGAGTCTGATTTGTCAGGCCATTATTTAGCGGCTCTCGTAATCTCGTTTTTCAACTATCATTTACTAGTCATTTATATGACAATAAAATGAATTTGGAATTAGATTTATTGCATCAAATGCTACTGAAATTGGATATGATCTTATTGCTCAAATCTAATTGATAACCTAGGAACATTTGTGTACATGTATATATGTTTGCATTGCACATCATCTTGTTGCATTTTTTGTCCTTTTTAACTTGTATAAAAAAGCCAAAATATGCATGTCCTTCATTCACCATGTTTTATGCCATGTGCATTGTTTGTCTGTTGACCTAGCTTTTTGATATAATCACTCAATTAAAATATTATTATTTGATTAATCAAGTCGATAGTACATGTCCCTGTGTTCGATTTTGGTATACTTACGAAGTTTTAAAATAATCCACAAGAATATATGTGGTTTCTGCATAGATCGTTTTTCCTCCTTTACTACGACAACTCTACATTGTTAAGAGACGTAAAAACATGTTCATCAATTGGCGTCATTGCTAGGGACACAACTCATCTCTGTGATTGATTAGATTTTAGTGTTTAATCGAGTTAATGATTTTGACACCATAGGTCAACTAGTTTGTTGGTGTTGTTTTGCATTATATAATTTTGTTATCATGATAATTATCTGTCTTGATGTATATCTAATGCGTGGCTTTTATGGCAGGGCCCATGGAGACTGAGGATGCTCGGGAGAAACTGAGTCGAGAGTAGGGAGCTTCAGTGACGAGGTGCCATAGAAGCACCACCTGAAGCATCAAGATTTTTAATGAGCAATTATGTTCATTTTGTTTCATATATTTGTAATAATTGCATTTCTAGCGTTCCTCATTCGAGGGCTCACGTGTGTACTCATGGACTTGAACTTTAACTATGCTGTGTGGAGCCTATTTCACCCTAGCTTGGGTGCGACTCCACTTGAGTGTTTGATCTAGGGTTAGGCGCATGGCTCTTAGCCATCTAGTATTCTATATTTGGCGTGCTTGATCGTAGGTAGGACACACCAATAAGAATCTAGGAGGTTCACTTCATCTCATTACATTAAATGAGATGCACTCGAACATCAATCAACTTAGCCCAAATCAACTCATTTCTTCACTAATAATAGTATCATGTTTAGGATGCATCTCCTCTTGACTTGCATGCATGTAAAGATAAATTTTAATTCAATATTGCATAAGACATAGAGAATGTTGGGAAGCATAGTAAGTATCTCTTTCTTGAGCATGCATCATGGTTTCCGTCCGCATAGGCTTTTTAGATCTCCCTCTTGATTTTCCTATAATGATATCAATGGAATTGGGATTGGATAGTAGTCGATGCTTTCTTGGTTGCTTGCTCCCACTAAATTCAGTGACAACCTAAGCTAAAATTGAGACTGAAAATGAAAGTTGATTAAATCAAATGGAGTAACATTTCACCTTGGATTATGGGAGAGAAAACCCCAACATTCTATGCAGGATGTGTGTATTTTTAGAGGAGAGGTCGCATACCTAGGATAGTGCCCAAAACCTATCATCAAACCTTGCATAACAGACTCAAATTTTGGATGATCACCAACAAACTTGAAAAGATAAAGTGACCAACACTTATTGGTCTTCATGTGTGAGTTGGTGAAATCAAGGGTGTTTGCCTAACTAGTGGAGCATTGATTGTGTATTGTCACCACTCGTAAACCTCATACACTCCATTATTACATCTCCATAGATTTATTCATCTTCAAAGAATAAACTATCTTGTAGATACATTCCTCGCACCCTATGTGTTGTCCTGACTCTCCATCCTTAATTCCATATTCAACATACTCAGGCTGCTCTCCAACCTAAGTATACGAGGAACCATGTACATCTCTGAGTGTTCACCTCGTGTCCCTTAGGATCTTATCAACCTAAGTATAGGGAAGACTCGAGCCCCTGTCCCCTTCTATTATTACTCATTTAACTCCTCTTCTGACTCCTCTTATACTTAGGTTATTTTTGACCTAAGTATAAGGGGTGATCACAGTCAATTCTTGTATATCTCCTATTATTTAGCACATGGATTCATATCACTTTGTGCTATGAGGACACACCAAAAGGTAAGTATGGGGGTATAATGTATATATTTCATATATACTTTAGCCATATCTCATATTTTGAAAAATTTCAAACTTTTGGGGCTAGGGTAAAGTATATTTGAATAAATTTGTGTAAAAATATTTGGAAATGCTTTGAAATTTTTCTAACTGTGTGACATTGTTTTAAAAAATGTTTGACAATGGTTTGAAAAATGGAATTTTACTTGTTTTGAAAACATTTGAAAATGTGACATGGTTTTAAAAATATTTTCAAAATTATTTCAAAAACGATGGATAAAATGAGATTGATTGTGTTTGTAAATACTTCTAAACCTTACTAAAAAATCCAGAAAAAATCAGAAAAATCAAAATTTCTTTAGTAACAAATCTTACAACTAAATTTAAAAGTGATTAGCTACTTCTCATTGAGGGAATTGCGGTCTCCCTTAGCAGAGTGACTGGTAAAATACAATGCATGTGGCACAATCTTAAAATAACACGAGTAGTCGTTTGACAAACCATACTTACACCACAATGACTGGAAGTAGATACAACTAGTCATATGAGTTCAAGACAATCATTATTTCTATGAAGAAGCTTGAAATAAAAAAATCCATAAATTTTGCAAAAAATTCAAAAATAAGGAAAAAATTAACTATTGAGTTGGTGTATCCTTGACATTATCACTATCACTCAAAGTTTGAGAAGTTGAGAATACTTGGTTCATGAGGTCTTAAAAGTCCGAGTTTACTAACCTCAGTCACTATAGTTTGAGACTTGATAATCTGCACTTCCCTTGTTTGAAATGTATGGGTGCTATATTGCACACTTGATCTCTACCTTGAAGAATATGATCAACACATCACCAACTCAACCGCATCAATGATGAGATGAGTTGAGGTTTCACTTGAAGGATTGGGATTTTAGATTTGATTCTTGACTTGATTTTATGATGCTCGCAGATGGGATAAAATTAATGGAACATTCATGAAACCTGAGTGTCTGCAAAACTTAGCCAATATGAGAACAAGTTCTTATATTATCTCTTGACATTAATCGATGTGCCAGGGTGGGATGAAACATATCAGCTAAGGTTTGCTGACACTCAGATTTGGTATTAACCTTAGCTAGTACGAGAACAATTTCTTATGCTATATATTTATACTAATTTGTTGATAAATGTACACGAACTTAGAAAAGTAGTGCAGCTAGACAAGACAAGAAAATAAAAAGAAAATAAATAGTTAGAGAAAAGCTCTCTCAATATAAAGTCAAAGACCAAGAACCTACATCAAAAGGCGAGTGCTGCCAACCATTTCAATGTGTCCACTTGGACTAAAGCCAATTTGGACGAATGAGCCTGGCTAGTACCTTAAAAAGGGCTTTACATCCTAAAGTCAGTTCAAGCTTTGATGAGTCATGGGAAGCGAGCCCAGAGTGATGCCCCACAAAAAGACATACCCCCATGTAATCCTAGAAAAACAAGTATAGTTGACACAACAACTCTTGATGGACACAATAATCAACACAAAAATTTTTAATATTTGCGTTGAGTAATAATGCACTCGAGCGGATCCTTGTTCCAATGTAAGGGAGAGAAGAAATTACACAATCTATGCCCTCCATCTACGGGCCATCCACTTTCACTTTCAAGTCTATTAAACTATTGAGATGGTGGATAGGATGCAAGATCTAATTTATTCCCTAGTTTTAAGGATTGGGTCTTGAGGAGAGTCTCTTAGATCGGGACCTAGGTTGACATCTCTCCTCGACTCTCATGATTGCAGTTGGAGTATCCTTATGCTATATGTACACATAAAGAGTCTAATATTTAGAGGAGTTGGATTTCATTCCCCTAGAGCTTGGTTGAGTTTAGAATTTTAAGATCACCACAACCAAGGGTTCTTTATGAATTTAGTCTTGAAACTTCACATACACAGTCTAGGATTAATCCAACTCATTCAATCTTTAGAGCTCGAGGATGAGCATGGTTTAAGTATAGGGGGATGACGAATATAAGATTTATCATATTATTTATTGTTTGCCAGGCTTAAACAATTCAATAAAATCTGATACTAAATAAATAATATTAACTACTACCTAATGTAAATAACTAACCTTAATTATTGTATATAATTCATATCTTTTATTTTTTATTACTAAAAAGCCCAAAAATATAGATAATTAATGTATCTTTTGACATTAATTATAACACAAAAATACAAAAAAGATCAAAAGAATTAACATCAAGTGTTTTGAACTCATTAAAAATGTTTCCAAAAATATATCTTTGTACAAATGACCTATTTTGGATTTTTGTTCAACATGAATCCTGTATATTTCATATAGATCTACAACTTTCATGTTTAGACTTTTTTAAATTTGATCTTTAACTATTTTATTTGATTTTTCTTTATTTTTGCATTTTCTAATTTTCTCATTGGGTTACATAGCACCCCTTGGTCCTCCCACATGGCCCGCCTCTTTGATCGCCACCCGCTCCCTCCTTCGATAGTTCGATGTCATCATCTGATCGCATCTATCCATAGACTTTCACTCATTTTCCTTCCATTTGATCCCCTCTCCATATTTAATTCGGAATGTCTGCACCTACTTCCCTTTGGGTCATTGGAACGCATGATCCAATGGCCCTTGAGTCATTTTCCACATCCATAACCGCACATGTCCCACATCTCCCCTTTTCATGCCTCATCCCCTTTTCATTCTTAACAGTCTCTTCAAGCCACCTTCTCATGACCTAAGGCCACCCAACCCTATCTTCCTTATTCATCGCATAACCATCAATGCCTCACGACCTAAACCTAGGGTTGCACACGACCGTTACAATCTGCCTCCACCACCTTCTGTAACCGTCGCCCATGAGCTACAAAACAACATCCTCCACCTCCATTTGATGTCATCCACCATTTCAAGAGCTTCAATCTAGTAATCTTCCTTTCCCCGTGATATGGGGAGGTGTAATTGATGAGATATAATGGTTGAAGCTCCTAGTGTCGACCCATGACCAACCTTCCATGGTATGAATGCCACAACTAGTCATTGAGCTCCGCCCATAGGTTGAGCACATCAAGAAAAGATCGGAGGACCTTCCACGTCCTCAACCCAATCCACTGCTGAAAAAAAACATGGGAGTCACTAAATAAGGACCTGACAATTCAGGCTCACTACCATTGAGGCGATTACTCGAATCCTCTCGTTGGCCAAAAATTAACCAACACAAATAATTATGTAGTTAAGAGCAAGAGTTAAAATTTATTATACCCTACTAAGAATGTATAACGACAAGGAAGTAGGGGTCGATCACAAGAAGTAAAGGAATAGAGCAGGCAAGATAGAAATCGAAGCACCAAATATCTCTCAAGCACTAAGCCAAATTGAAACTTTTTGTGGGTTTTTAATTATATATTTTTTATTCAATTTTTTGGTTATTTATTTTGACTTCTAATTTTCTGATTTTGTATTTTCTTTTTATTATTTATATTTTTATATTTTATTTTTCTTTTAAACTATATAAAGTAATATAAAGAATATATATACAATATAGATAAGAGAGGGATAAAATTATGTAAAATATTCAAAATAGAGGAAATAAAACATTTTTGAGCTATTTATGTTTTTATATGTTTTTGTGACTTCTCTGTATTTTTGCTAATTTTTTGGTGTTTTAAAACTAAAAAATACTCAAAACAGGGTGAAGGATATGGAATTATCCTCAAGTGCATCACGGAAGCGTGATCGTCGTATCGGATACGACGAGGAACGACTAGTCGTACTAGTTGTTCGGTGCAATGGAATTTAAAAATTTTATTCGATGAAACCACATGATCCGAGAACCATTCTCAGATTGTTTCATCTATAACCACAACAAGTATAATGCAATACCTCTTGAAGCGTGGTTGATCGAGTCTCTAAAGGAAGAGACCTCCTGTCTCAAGTCCGATCGTCGGCGAGACCGCTTGCGAGCGCGGGGATGAACCGCGTTGTCCTCGCAATCCAAGAAGATGATCCAAGAGTGGTTGCTCCTGATCTCGTCGCACGAGATCAAACGTCTCCTTCATGAGAGGAACTCTCCAAGAAGACGGAGAATCGAAGAACGTCGAAGCGGCGACGCGGTGGCGAAGGCGACGACAGTTCTCTCCTCTATGGTATGGTGGACGGCCACCAACAATAGAGAGGAGAGGGCTGACGTGTGTAGAGAAGAAAGAGAGAGAGAGAGCCTCAATATCACATGTCTTGAGAGAGCATGGTATGCCTCTCTATTTATAGGGTTTTGGGACCCATGGATCTCAATCCATGGGACACATAAAATTAATGGGTGAGATTGATTTATGTTAATCCAATGGTCAAGATTGTTGTTGGTAAAACCAACAAATTTAGGTTAAAATATATTTGACAAAATCAAATATAAATTAGTCCTAAATCTCACCAAATAAATAAGGAGAGAATATACATGGAGATTACATCTCCATGTACATTCCATATGGACGGCCACCCATTCCTATTTGGAATTGGGTGCCGCCCAAGCTTTCCATGAGGAGAGAAATCTCATGACATGTCATGAGATTGCATATCTTCATGGAAATCTCTTTATTTATTTTCCAACAACTTTTGTTGGCTTTTATTCTTCAAAAATAATTCACAATTATATTTGAGAATATTGCAATCTTACCATGGAAAAATTGTGAATCATATTTACAATCCAAAACAACATATAATTTACATTGCCAATTAATTACACAATGTGTATCCAATACACATAATAATTAATCAACACATATAAATTATAATTAGCTCTCTCTAATACATTATAAATCATATTTATAATATATTATGAATAATTGGATATTTCTATCCACATTATTCTTATCCATAATAATTAAATCACATATAATTACATTGGATAATTTCTTCACATATCAATATGATTAAATCACATTTAATCATCATTTCTTCATTGCTTAGATCTTATGGAATTATTTTCGAACCATTCAAGAATAATGCAATCTCTCCTCAGATACTTGGAGATAAGGACAGGGCGATTGTATTGTTCCACGTATAGTGACGTGGATATTGAGATCATATCTCAAATCCAGATCGCGGGCCTCCCATAGATGCTTGATTAAATCAAGACCGTAAATCTAATCTTCTCATTGTATCTGAATCACATTCAGATCAATGTCCAACACTTGGACCAAGATCAGATCACTTCTCTACCGAGAGGAGTCACTAAAATCCAGACCCGTTTCATCACTCCCTAGGAATGGAAGCGTCATGGTTATACAACCGTTTATGATCAAATAACCCTCAGGTCCCAATACCTGTACATCCTGCATACTGGAAGACTCAGACTAAACCCAAAGTATTGGATCAACTTTATACTGTCTACTTCATGGTTTTATCAGTAAGTTTCTCATTCGATCATTGGGAGTTGGTATCGATCATACACTTTCCAAAAGCGTATATCATACCTAGGTCTTGATCATATACTAAAAGTATATATCAAACCTACAAATTCAGTCAAGCTTCCAAAGCGAGACGACCATGCGCATGGAATTTGATTCTTCCCAATATCTCATGATTGAGCTCATGTCTTCCGGTTCAGTAATTGAACCTGTATGATCCCTTTGAGAGATCGTATTACTCATATGCCCTTATATGCACACCAGCACGCCGGTGTATAGACCTTGATTAGGTCATCAACCTATTGGTCTGCCAAATGTACACACTCAGACATATAGTAACACATTTGTCTCCGGTCAAAGGATGCGTGCCTATATCATGACAACATACGATATAGGACTTTGGTTATCTCGATCTCGTTAAGTCAACTCTTTGACCTAACTAATCTGACACCTCCGAATCTCTATTCCTATGCAGACGACCTGCATCAAGAGGTCGGTCAGATATCAGCCTTCAGAGATAGGATTGCCATCTCCTACTCTGGCTGGAGATCATCTCTTAATAATCATTTGACGGTGCTTGATGAGTCCTCAATCTAACTCTTTAGATATTCATCCAAGCACCAGCCTCTATGATTCAATAGTTGAATCAACAGCTGTATGATTATTAAGATGGCCAGGGTACATAACCCTAATTGTACTAAGGGACCTATTATACAAATTATTCATTCTTCATTTCAGATCAGGGAATGATATGTGCAATAACATTTATTGCATAATGGCTCGCCGTGGGCTCGCATTTCCAACAATCTCCCACTAGCCCAAAGAGCCATTAATGGGCTAATCATTTAAATCCGCACTCATGTGACAATCATAGGCTATTTAGAAAATAGCTAGGTAAGATGACCAGTCACTCTGTTCTCGCGAGACTACGCCAAGTCCTTTTACGGCACTTGCATATCCCCAGTAACAGTGCTCGCATCTAATGCGAATGTTGCATCTTATGCAACTAATACTCAATCTTGTTAGTTATAGTGTCCTTGACACTACAACTTAACAATTATCATAACCAATATTTCCATAATCCTTATCAGAATGCCTTTATTCTTGGAGATCACTATCTCTTAAGGTATCCACAGTTAAGACCTTTTAGATCTCTATCTATAAAGTCTTAAGCTTTTGAAGATAAGACTTTGAGATCACTATCTCAAAAATCTTGTCATCTATGAAGATTTTGTTATTACTGCTACCAAGTATTTTATTTCCATAGTAGGATTAGTAACAGTTTACTACTCCCACTGCATGGTAACCATCTGGCTTTTGTACATATCTAGCACACACCCAGCTTCTCAGAACTGATGCCCAAGGGCAAGTAGTTCTAGCATTCACTTCCTCAACTCTTTGAGGTGCTATCCCTTTAGATAGGTCAGTACCATATCTTAAGGGATGGAAGCCATTATTGGAATTTTCCATAAAATGGAAAATGTCCAAGATGTACTATTAATGTGACAGTCCCAATACCCTCTTCTCTTTGCTCCTGAACAACCTCAGAACTAAGACCTAAGAGGTATCCTTGAGATCATATCTCAAGTTATGGAACAACCATATAATAAAACACTTATTATCATCCTTATATCATTCTAAATGATTAGGATATTATCTACATTTAGCACGATGAACGCAAAGGCACTCCCACTAAGCTTCACATGGCTCATCAAGATTCTATCTGAAATCATAACAATTACAATTCCATTAAATCTTATGGTCCAACTTCAAGAAGCTTATTTGAGTCCATAGATGGATTCCTTAGTTTGCACACCTTGCTTTCCTCAACCATGAAGCCCTGGGGCTACTTCATGTGAATATCCTCAAAGAGGTATTCGTAGAGGAATGCAATATTGACTTACATCTTGAAGATGCAATAGTCAAGTTGTGTAGCTAAGGTTAGTAATATTCTGATGGTTTTAAGCATGGTCACCGAAGAGCAAGTCTCATTGCAAGCAATGTCTTCTCTTCCAGTGTGTAGCTTATGGCTACGAACCGTGCTTTGAATATCTCTACCTTCCCATCAGGTTCCCTTTCTCTTGAAGATCCATTTACAACTTTACAGGTCTTACCCATATAGGTGGATCCTCGAGGGTCCATATACAACACTTGTATATGAAGTCTACATTAGACTTTTATTGCTATCCATCTATCCATGCTATGATCTTCAGAAGCTTCATCACATGAAGTTCGATCATTGTCAGATTTCTCTAACACATGGAATCCATCCTCAAACTCATTTGAAGATGTATTAGTGTTTCATCTTTAAATGTCCTTTTAGTTTCCAATTTCAGGAGCCTCATTATCTTCTCAAGATTAAATGAGTTCCTATACTTCATTTTATCTTGATTCTCAAGAGTCTAAACCTCTAAGAATCTCATTCTCAGAGATGGGATACTTTAAGAATCTCAAGGTCATAAAGTAGGTATCCAATACCATCCTTTATTTTACTAATGAAGCAGTACTCTCAAGTGCTAGATTCCAACATACATGGAACCTTATTAAGGATATACATCGTAGTCTCTACTACACATATATACCTGGAAACTAATGGATGCTAAAATTCATCATTGATTGAATCATGTCACACTTGATCCAATTGTATTTCCCGACAACTCTAGTGAGTTTAGGTTCATTAGGAGGAGTGAGATAGGAATGATATTCCTTTCTCCGTAAGGTATATCATGAATTCATCTAATAGGTATTGATTACCTTGATTAGACCAAATTCATTTTCATCTTCCTCCAGAATTTGGTTCCAAACCAAAATTATGAAATCTTTGAACATTTCAAAGGTTTCTTTAGGTGAAGAGAAGAAATCTCATATCATACATAATCATCAATAGATATCACATATCCATAATGTTTACTATGATATAGATGATCCACATACATCAATATGTATGAGATCCTAAATACCTTGACATCTTACACCATTCCCAAAGAAGGGTGTATTGGACATTTTTCCTTTGAATACAATATTCATAAGTATGTAAGTTTTGAAATTTTAGACATTCTAAAGTTTCATCTCTTACTAGTCTATTGATCAAATCGATAGACAAATGTCCAAGGCTCGATGCTAGATCATTGTCAAATGATCTTCATCCTCCTATTGATCTTATAAAGGTTTTAATTTCAGTATTTAGAAATATTAATGAACCATTCATTAATTTTTCTAATTTAGTGGAGTCCACCAGATTTTAGATTACTATCTGAAATATCTCCATCATAATTCTTTATGATAGTTCTACCTAAGAATTCATGTTTATTTCCAACATTTAGAAATAAACAATGAGTGTATTCTAATATCTAGGTCACAGAGACATTCTCTAAGACTAAGGGCTCTCCCACTGAAATTAACAAGTCTATTAATCCAACAGAGATTATTGCAACAATTGCATCAATATTCACGTGGATAACTATAAACCTTTAAGATCAAAATTTCCAGTCTTCTAAAACATATGCAACCCATTGCAAATGTCATCAGAAGATTGAGATACAATTATTTGACTTTATCTTATTCAATAAGTAAGTCAATATCAATGATTTATGTAGATTATTCTGATGCTTCATCCGAGTCCTTTTCTAAGGATTCTAGACAGACCTGATAGTCATACTATCAACACATCAACTTATTGCAGTATTGGCATTCATCCAACTCTTTGGATGTCATATGGAAGTCACAGAAGTCCAGTCAACTCTTTGACTTTCCTTCTTTCTTGGGTCCAACCCATGCTTCCATTGCGCTCCCTTTATCTATAAGCAACCATTGCTCAAGACAGAGGATCTCTTATTTTAAATTCAAAAGAATTCAAAGTAAGAGTTTTTCAACATTTATACATGCTTCATTAAATTCATACAATATGAATATTATGAAGCTTCATGAATGACTAGAGTATAGATAGTAGAATAATGACACTCATCATCTACATCCATCTAAACTCTTAAAACATAGGTTCAGGTAGGTACTCAAACAATTTGAATACATCATCTCTTTATAGAGCTACCATTCTACATGATGCAGAGAACCATGTCACTCATGATTAAATGTCAAGAGCACATATGTATGCCAGAAAATCTTCATTGATTTTATAAGGATTATATGACAATTATGATCATCATCAACATGTTACTTCCAAAGTACATCCAATGAGATCAAGACTATAGAGACATAGAAACCGTAGGGTTGTAGTCCTATTATCTATTTAATTTTCATTCCTCATTAGTATGAGGAGACTTGCATATTGTAACCACATACATTATGTGTTCAATTGCAAGTACAATATCTGGATCATGAGTCCAATCCAAGATATTTCACTGGTTACTATTGAGTATATCATTGAGTGTGTTTTAATGAAGGATTATCTGAAATAAGAAATTTGCATAAATGTATGTATTTATATATACATATTTTACTTTGATTTAGGAATTTTTATATCAAAGTTGTCTTACCTTGTCAACACTGAAAGTTCATTCCCTTAATCACTTTCAATGTAAGAGATATACTTACCATTATATCTCAAGCAAGATCTGGGATCTCCTTCCTTATCTTTGTTGCATCCCAATAATATGAGAACCTACAACTCGGATAAAAAGAAGCGGGAACACATTCCGCCTTGCAAGTCCAACTTGCATCTCCCAATTCGATCTTTAACACCCAAGCCCACCACCCCTAAGGCAATGTTGACCCGTCATTAATTGAACCAACCGTCAACAGGAATACAACTCGCTATGCGCAATCCAATATAGCCCCAATAATATGAGGACCAGATATTGGGGTCACTACGCATACGTCCTTACTCTTTCGAGAAGAGAAGAGCCCGATCCAGATGCGCTTGCATACAGGAGCTGTCACTTCGGACAGGCGTCTCCCACATACAATCCCTGGCGACGGAACCCTTCGCCTTGACGGGAGACCATGGATGTCACTTATGTGATCCTCCATATCATATTCAAATTCTAATTAATCATTATGAATCATATTCATTATGATTAATTCTTCCAAGTGAAATAACATCTCTATTCAGAATAGAGTGTTTTATTTTATTGGATTCCAATTAATCTAATCATATTAAATTAATGATCCAACTAATATCCAATAAACATTTTATTATTACTTGAATTATGGTATTATCTCAAATACGTATTATTTCGAATTTTAATAATTAGAAATACATCATGATTTCTTAAGCATTATACTAATCCTACCCGCTGTCATGGTCAGTACCGACGAGAGTGGGACGGACCACATACGTTGCAACCCGCAACCCCAATGCTCTCCGACTAGACACCATATCCACCTCGGGAAAGGATAATGCAAAATAATCACTTTGTATTTGAGATGATCATCGGTTCTTCAACCGAAATTATACCATATAATAATAATCAAAACAATTTTGATTAACATTATAATGATTTGCTAAACAAATCCCAAGTCCTATTCAAGCAATATGTTTGTTGAAATGTTGATCATGTAACCAATTAGTGATCTAGATCACATCTAATCAATTATTGGTTAATGCAATGTCATTTAAGGGAATAATTATCATCAAATATTTCACAAATATTTATGCACAATTATTCTAGGTAATTAAACAATTTAATTTCACTAATTTATTAAATGACAGTCACTATACAAGCACCAAGTTTGATGATTGTGTTTCCAATTAAGATTTAGATCAAATCTAATCAATTAATTGGTTGAGGCCATGTCAATTATGTAAATAATCAACTTCCAATATTTCACAAATATTTTTCATGATTATTTCACGAAATTAACAATTAATTTCACTAATTGACAATCACTTGGTTCTATATTAGGACTGTAATTTCAGCAGTGACCCCTACTTACTAAAATTAGCATATCTCAATCATATTAAATCCAAATTAGACAAAATCAATTTTCATAGATTGCTAATTTGATTTAGGACAGAACCCAAATGATACACGCATTTCGAGGCAAGTCTAAACAGTAATTAAAATTTTAATCACGTTCAGATCTACAGTTCCCGCAACAGTGCATACATGTTCATTAAAACAACCATATCTAGAGCATACGAAATCCGATTTACGTAAACTCAGATCCTATGGTTTCCTTATTTAATGGGGAACAAAATCCATGTATTAAATTCGTGTTTAAACAATTTAAACAGTGCCGAATTTATTTACTAAACAGATCTGCGAAATCAAATGCGATAAAAACTTTCGCGACCTTAACGAACCCAAGTCATCCTCGGTTTTTCGAATCATATTCGAAACCACAAACCTGGCTCTGATACCACTTGAAGGATATGGAATTATCCTCAAGCGCATCACGGAAGCGTGATCGTCGTATCGGATACGACGAGGAACGACTAGTCGTACTAGTGGTTCGGTGCAGCGGAATTTAAAAATTTTATTCGATGAAACCACATGATCAGAGAACCATTCTCAGATCGTTTCATCTATAACCACAACAAGTATAATGCAATACCTCTTGAAGCATGGTTGATCGAGTCTCGAAAGGAAGAGACCTCCTGTCTCAAGTCCGATCGTCGGCGAGACCGCTTGCGAGCGCGGGGATGAACCGCGTTGTCCTCGCAATCCAAGAAGATGATCCAAGCGTGGTTGCTCCTGATCTCGTCGCACAAGATCAAACATCTCCTTCTTGAGAGGAACTCTCCAAGAAGATGGAGAATCGAAGAACGTCGAAGCGGTGGCGTTGTGGTGAAGGCGACGACGGTTCTCTCCTCTATGGTATGGTGGACAGCCACCAACAATAGAGAGGAGAGGGCTGACGTGTGTAGAGAAGAAAGAGAGAGAGAGCCTCAATATTACATGTATTGAGAGAGCATGGTATGCCTCTCTATTTATAGGGTTTTGGGACCCATGGATCTCAATCCATGGGACACATAAAATCAATGGCTGAGATTGATTTATGTTAATCCAATGGTCAAGATTGTTGTTGGTAAAACCAACAAATTTAGGTTAAAATATATTTGACAAAATCAAATATAAATTAGTCCTAAATCACATCAAATAAATAAGGAGAGAATATACATGGAGATTACATCTCCATGTACATTCATATGGACGACCACCCATTCCTATTTGGAATTGGGTGCCGCCCAAGCTTTCCATGAGGAGAGAAATCTCATGACAAGTCATGAGATTGTATATCTTCATGGAAATCTCTTTATTTATTTTCCCACAACTTTTGTTGGCTTTTATTCTTCAAAAATAATTCACAATTATATTTGAGAATATTGCAATCTTGCCATGGAAAAATTGTGAATCATATTCACAATCCAAAACAACATATAATTTACATTGTCAATTAATTACACAATGTGAATCCAATACACATAATAATTAATCAACACATATAAAATATCATTAGCTCTCTCTAATACATTATAAATCACATTTATAATATATTATGAATAATTGGATATTTCTATCCACATTATTCTTATCCATAATAATTAAATCACATTTAATTACATTGGATAATTTCTTCACACATCAATATGATTAAATCACATTTAATCATCATTTCTTCATTGCTTAGATCTTATGGAATTATTTTCGAACCATTCAAGAATAATGCAATCTCTCCGCAGATACTTGGAGATAAGGACAAGGCGATTGTATTGTTCCACGTATAGTGACATGGATATTGAGATCATATCTCAAATCCAGATCGCGGGCCTCCTATAGATGCTTGATTAAATCGAGACCGTAAATCTAATCTTCTCATTGTATCTGAATCACATTGAGATCAATGTCCAACACTTGGACCAAGATCAGATCACTTCTCTACCGAGAGGAGTCACTAAAATCCAGACCCGTTTCATCACTCCCTAGGAATGGAAGCGTCATGGTTATACAACCGTTTATGATCAAATAACCCTCAGGTATTCCCAATACCTGTACATCCTGCATACTGGAAGACTCAGACTAAACCCAAAGTATTGGATCAACTTTATACTGTCTACTTCATGGTTTTATCAGTAAGTTTCTCATTCGATCATTGGGAGTTGGTATCGATCATACACTTTCCAAAAGCGTATATCATACCTAGGTCTTGATCATATACTAAAAGTATATATCAAACCTACAAATTCAGACAAGCTTCCAAAGCGAGACGACCATGCGCATGGAATTTGATTCTTCCCAATATCTCATGATTGAGCTCATGTCTTCCGGTTCAGTAATTGAACCTGTATGATCCCTTTGAGAGATTGTATTACTCATATGCCTTTATATGCACACCAGCGCGCCGGTGTATAGACCTTGATTAGGTCATCAACCTATTGGTCTGCCAAATGTACACACTCAGACATATAATAACACATCTGTCTCCGGTCAAAGGATGTGTGCCTATATCATGACAGCATAAGATATAGGACTTTGGTTATCTCGATCTCGTTAAGTCAACTCTTTGACCTAACTAATCTGACACCTCCGAATCTCTATTCCTATGCAGAGGACCTGCATAAAGAGGTCGGTCAGATATCAGCCTTCAGAGATAGGATTGCCATCTCCTACTCAGGCCGGAGATCATCTCTTAATAATCATTTGACGGTGCTTGATGAGTCCTCAATCTAACTCTTTAGATATTCATCCAAGCACCAACCTCTATGATTCAATAGTTGAATCAACAACTGTATGATTATTAAGATGGCCATGGTACATAACCCTAATTGAACTAAGGGACCTATTATACAAATTATTCATTCTTCATTTCAGATCAGGGAATGATATGTGTAATAACATTTATTGCATAATGGTTCGCCGTGGGCTCGCATTTCCAACACATGGAGTAAAATACAAATCCGAAATTAAAATGGAGATGAAAAATATTAAATAGAGTTAAAAATTCTCCAATTTACATTTAAGATAAACATAATCAAACAAAGAAAATTCAGAAAATGAAATTATCTTTTTGCGATTTTAATGATTTTTAATATTATTATAAAAATTTTTAGTATTTTTCTATTTTTAATTTTATTTTATATTTTTAGTGATTTTTGGAATGAAGGTTAAACACACAAAAACACACACAATATATTTTTTTGGGAATTTTTCAAAAGGTTTTATAACTTTTATGTATTTTCTAATATAAGTAGGTATCAAAATGCATGTTTTTAATTTTTTATAAATAGTAAAAGGCTCTAAAAGTTCAAAATAAAAATATGGCATCGAAGCACGATGGAACATGAGCTTAATGCTATTTTCTGGGATTTTTTTGAGTTTTATAGAAGCAAGAAATAAATAAAATCAACAAAGAGAAACTATGCTATTGGGAACAGTATTTTTGTAAATATCAATAAGACCAAGTGCTAAAATGCAAATTTCCACAAAATATATACTAAATATTCAACTCTTAGGATAAAAAAATAGCTAAAGCTGTGAGAGCCTCAACGCAAATTTGTCAAAATCACGTGTAGAAGCACGTGCGCAGCTAGCGAGGACCTGTTTGTGATCATCAATAATCTGGGGGGGATTAATTGCAAAATGTCCCCATATATTATAACTATAATAAATAGTTCGAGGATTAAATAAAAATGCAAAAATGCCC
The DNA here is from genome assembly GCA_037367405.1 of Ottelia alismoides. Classification (NCBI taxonomy): domain Eukaryota; kingdom Viridiplantae; phylum Streptophyta; class Magnoliopsida; order Alismatales; family Hydrocharitaceae; genus Ottelia; species Ottelia alismoides. Next base: position 42,543 of record JAZKJV010001299.1, read on the forward strand.
AGAGATATCGACGCAAAATATCACCTCACGTGAACGGTCACGCGAGGTGATGTGTCCAAGAATCGAACTGCAATAACAAAAATCTTTGGGGGCGGAATGCAAATATTACAAAAAATATATAAAGCATATGAAATATTTAGTGCTATTAATTAAATACAAAAATGATTGGGAGAAAATGCAAAATACCCAGTCAAACAGGACATCATACGACGCAGCTTCCTTCATTAGTCCACGTGTCATCACAGTTGCGCGCGATGACGCTTCGGCTTCTGCGGTTGAGATCAGATCACGCCAGGGAGATCGAACGGTTGAACATCGCAAAATCCGATGATTGTTGTAGCGTCTGGTGTAGTGGAAGGATCGTACAGCTAGGAGATCCTATGGAAGAATCAGCTAAGAACTCGCCGATGTTGAGCTTCGACCTGCTTGCCTGAGATCTTCCGGTCATCAGGGACATTACGGGTAGGGGAAAAATGGAGCCAAGGATCCTCCGCACCTGATGGCCACTCCAAAAGGGGCACTGGAGCTCAAGGGATGTCGCACGGGCGCTGGGATGAGCAGGAGCTTCAGGTGCCTCCGCTGTTGAAAAAATCGACGTCGAGAGATGTCTTTTGAACTCTATATCCTGCAGGGGGTTAGTGCAAAAGCAAATGGGGACTGGTGGCCTTATTAATGACAGGGGGTGGCATTGATGATGGTCGACGTTGACCGACAGAACACAAAGCTTGACTAGATATAGATCGGGAGGATGTCGTGATGACTTTAGATGGAATCAATGATAGAAATGCGCAAGGATCAACTACTGATATCCTAAGTGTTTAAAGGAGCACAACAAAGAAAGAAAAACTCACCAAGGTAGTGCTAGAGGCAAGCTCCGGTGACACTACTCCGGTGAGCTGGATCATCTCGATTCGACGTCTTTGTAGCTCCTGAAGGATGCAATCTACTCCTGTTGTCACCAGGAGGACTATCAGGCTTCAAGGTATAGGGTTGGAAAGGTGGAAGAGTGATAAAAAATCGAAGGGAAGTCAGAGGTGCATTTTATACACATTGATGTGCGGCTCCAAAGAACGATGTAGATGACGGGAATCACGACTCCGATGCCCAAGAAAACACTAGGGTGTGAAAGAGCACTGGACGAGGAGCAAAAGTCATGAAGATCGTGACGTGAAATGGTGAAAGAGCAAGCCTCTAAATATCCACAAAAAGGGACAAAACCACGTCTGACAACAGTCTATAGGAGGGGGGGTCAGACAGTTGACTGGAGGACAACTGTTCCAGCCACCTGGTTGGTCTGGACCAACCAGGAAAAACCTCGTAAAAAGATTTGTAAAATCATTTTAAAACAACAAAAAATTATTAATGTTAGATTATTAAATAAAAAATAGTTGTTATTTTATAAGGTATTTTATTATGATTTTTGTTTATTTTTTCGAGGTTTAAAATTACAAGTTTCCTTTTATGAGTTATATACAAGTATATTCATCTATATATTTCATTATTTTATTTTTATCTTATATATTTAATTTTTTACTTTTTTTTATTATTTTACATATTTATAACCTATTTTTATAAACATAAGTAATTTTTTATTTTATTTTTCTGATATGTTATATGTAATTAAAAAATTGTTGTATTATATATTTATAAGTATACTTATTGGTATTTCATCTTTATGCTTTATGCAAGTATATTATTTTTGTGTTTTATTTATGTTTTTATTCATGTTTTAATACACACATATATTATAAATAATATTTAAAAAATTATAAAAATAGGAAATTATAAAAATAGTACATAATAAAAAAAATGAATATTTTAATCGGTACAAGTATACAATAGGGTCCAAAAACGTAACTTTTAAATCGTAACTCCAAAAAATATGAAACCACCTTAATTAAATAGATTATTAAAAGTAATATACAATTAAAAGTGATTTTTATATATTTTGAGTTTTTATTTGAGAGATATGGATCTGGGAAGTTAGGATTCAGAAAACTTATTCCGAGTATATTTTGTACATTGTATACTATTTTTGTGTGAAATCAATTTTGTATTTTTTTATATTTAATTATCAATAACTTTCATGTTCAAAGTTTCTTTACTTTGAAGTATAAAAGTGGAACTAAAAATAGGTCCTAAAATGAATAAAGAATGAAGTAAATAAAAGGAATTTTATTGGTATTTTGGCCCTTATCTCCCCCTACTTTATTCCATGTCGACCTCATCATTGAGATGCCTAGGTCTCAAGGTTTCAGCTCATAAAATATTTGCAATATTTTATTCTTTTTCTTTTATTTTCTTTACTCTATGATTTTGGCTTTAAAAACCGTATTTTATACACAATTTACACAATGATGCATGAATGAAAAAATTCCTGAATTAAGCATATTTACATGCATTTACTAGGATTTTTTAGGCCGAAATGATAAATAAAGATGATGAAATGGATATTCATCATCCCCCTATACTTGCCTTTGCTAGTCCCTAGTAAACACTTATGCAACAAGTGCAGAAAAAGAAAAATAAAGAAAAGAAAAAGAAGAAAATTGGATTTCATTTAATGATAAAACTTGTCTTCACAAAATCAAAGTTTGGAGCTTAATTTGGACCTTTGGAAATTTAGTACGGGCAGAACCTTAATGAGAACTATATTTGAAATCCAACACTCTGCTCAAATCTCCTCAATAGTCAGAATACTTCAACTCATATGCAAACCCTTATGAATATGAATCTAACTCGTACATTGTAAGTAAGGGTGGTTCTCCCCAACTGAAATGACAAAAAATTGATGTCTCCAATATGACAACCCAATGATTCCCCAATCCAATAACTCATTCCTCGAGGAGCGGGGTATTCCCTTCTAGCTTTAAGTGATAACCAGCTCGAGAGGAGGAGGTGAAGAAAAGAATGGACAGTAGCCAGTGTAGCTACCTATCCTAGGATGCAAGACCAATGTAGTCAAGTCATCCAGCTGCAGTCTCACATGATTTGACTTTGAAGCTCAAGTTTTCTTATTGACTATACAAATATGTACACTCCGAAAGGCATTTTATTTTTGTACAGGCCTGTCCACTTTTTGGAGTTTTTGCTTTTTTGATTTTTTTGGAATATTATTCACAACAACATTTACATAAGAAGTTTTTCCTCTTGAGACAGTAGCCTATCCCTCTTGAAGCTTTATTTCAACCCACACTCTCATGTCTTCAAAACTCATCATCACCGGACGGGTTGGGGTGCACTTTCCTCCTTAGAGGAGGACAAATGTTTCCACTTGTGTGCGTCTCATACCAGCAAATCCAATGACCTCACCACTCCAACTGAGTTGAGCCAAGTGAAAGGTGCATGTGTCCAAGCTAGGTCATTATCGACAAGGGTCGTGTGTGTGCTACGAAATACTCTACTTAGGCAGTTAAGAATCCACTGAGCCAAGTCTTATGATCCTCAAAGAATTAAGTCAACTAGACCTGAAGTACCTCAATTCCAGTTCTATAAGGTTCGTGTTATTAGGTAGATTTTAAGGTCCAACCAAGCTCCAATCATTGGATTTTACTTGGACTCGTTCAACTATCAAACTCAATCCGAAAAAATGCTAATGCTATGCAAGTGCTATGTACATGCTTTGCATTCCGAATTTTAGTAAGATGTATATATTCCTCAACCTTATTTGAACAGGTTTTTCAAACAATTTTTGAAAATTGTAGTCCAAAATAATTTTTACAAACATGTACACAAATTTGAAAGTCATTTTTGCAAATGTTTTCTAAACAATATATATTTTTCAAATATTATTGCAACCGTTTCTCAAACCATTTGCAAATTGCTTTTCAAACATTTTATTTCACACAAAGAAAATAAATTTCACAAACAAAATATCTTTAAAAAGGTTGAAAACATGTGACAAAATATTTTCAAAATAGTTTTCAAAAAGATTTATCAAAAGGATTTTCAAGCTATTCTTCAAACATTTTGCAAAAAACATTTTCACCTAATTTATTAATCAGTAGATACAAAAAGAATTTGAGGAATAATCACCATATTTTTATTAAGTATTTTTAATGAATTTTAATAAGTATAATTAGCCATAATAAAAATACGAACGTATGAGTTATGGCTAAAGTATATATGTAGTATATACGACCCCCGTATACTTAGCTTGAGCTATGTCCTCGTAGATCAGAGAGAAAAAGAGAAGACATAACTCGTACTGAGTATATACAAGTCTAAAGAATAAATGAACGAATGAGACGTTGACCGTCCCCCTTATACTTTGGATCAAATAATCCTAAGTATAGCAGATTGTACACAAAGCAAGGAGGGTCAAGGGTTGGAGTGAATAGATCGTACCCAGACTGACTCCCCCTATACTTAGGGTAAGAATATCCCTAAGTATAGAAAAGAAGAGGAGACAATGGGAGGATTAAAGAATAGAAGAACTCGGGATGCGCATCCCCTTATATTTAGGACAAAGTATGTCCTAAGTATATACGACTGACAAAACGGGGCGACACCTTTTTGGTAGATAAAGAAGACATAAGAGGAAAAGAAGAAAAGAAGAAACTAGATCAGAATATGGAATATGAACAACTCGGGATGCACATCCCCCTACACTTAGGATAAAGGGCATCCTAAGTGTAGCAATGATGAAGGGAATGGCATTTTGTCCGTAGAATAAGAAAGGGAAAAATGAAAAGAGGAAAAGAAGAAAAACCACTCAAAAATATTTTGATTTGCTTTGTATTCTATTGCCACTTCGAAAGTATTTAGTTTATCCTTATAAATAACCTGAATAGAGTCAACGATAGACAGAAATGTATCATATTCAAAGTATGGTTTCAGAAGCTGTCCATTGAGTACAAATGGTTGAGCGTCTGCCCACCGACTAGATATCACTACGCTTCCATTGTCACGCACATGTGATGAATCTGTGATTCATCACTCTAAAAGTTGAAAATTGAGCTTTGTTCCCGAGTAAATAGATGCATATTTCTACTTATATTGCATAATTAACATTCATGCATGCAAGCATAATATCTGCATTTTAGCATTCATATTTGCATAAATAAGTCGCCAATCTCACTTGTAAATATTCACCTGTATATTAGCTAAAATACCCTATTTCTATATATTTTATACTAACTCCAAATACAATAAAATCAACTCCATAGTGTATATATTACTAACACTAATTAAAGAAAAATCTCAAAAAAATACTAACTTACAAAATTGACCAATAAAATCCCAATCCAAGTTGAAGACCTTAGACCTTAAAACGTATATATCTCTCTCATACAACCTCTGAATTAGGTTTACTTACTTTTAAAGTAATATACATTCAGAGACCTTCGAAACAAGACCAATTTCACTAAAATCGGAGCTCGTATGCAAAACTTGGGTTTTGGGCCCCTTTTGTACATTATACATAATGACCGTTTTACCCCTGTATTTTATCATTTTATTTTCTTCATATAAAAATCCAAAAAAATTAGATTAAGTTGTAAATATTCTTCTCATATTTTCTCTATTTTTATTTTGATTTTTCTCTTATTGAAAAATGACAAAAAAATTGTGAAAGATAAAATGCGGTATTTTATACCTATAAGGTACCGCCCAAAAATACGCTTTTGTACAGATGATCTCATTTGATTTTCGGCCCTTCACGAAAGTTGTAGATCTCGTCGAGCCGAGCAACTTTTGTGTTGAACACTTTTTGATTTAAGCCCTTTTGTTATGTCTTTTTGATTTTTCTTTACATTTTAACTTTGGATTTTTCTGGGAGCGACACGTGGTGGCTCCGGAAGCCACCACGTGTCAACTCCTTGGTTTTTGCTTTTTATTAAATAAATGCCACATGGCCGCATCCTAGCGTGCCAAGTGGCATCATCTCTCTCCTCTCTACCCATTCCTTCCCACTCTCCCTTAACTTAAGGGAGAGGCCACCCTTCGACACCTCCCATCCCACCCCACCTTCTCCATCTCTCCCACTCTCTCCATGGCCTCTCCAACCTCCACCTCTTCCTCTTTATAATCCCCTCCCCCTCCTCCATTCATCTCCATCCGCCTTTATGAGAGAGTAGCCCCGAGCTCGTAATCCAATCTTGGTGACAGCAAGTTCCACAACAAGTAGAGCAACGACAGGCCATCTCCGGCGAGATCCAAAGGGCCACCTCGATCCTTTGTTGCAGCCATTTCAAGCTGCTGAGCTCGACCCTCGCCGAGGTTTAGAGCGAAGATCCGAGGAGCTCTAATCTCCTCTTTCACAGGCACTCATCCATCTCCAGGTAAAATTCATCTTCATTTTCTTCCTTTCTTCTTCTTCCTCATACCTTTCTCTCTCCCTGATTCATCACCTTCCTCCCACCAAATCGCAAAATCGATCACACATCAACGGATAAATCACACGTTGCGAACGCAACAGTGATTTTTATTTATTTTTCCGAAGAAATTCCATCAATCGATTTGTCCGTTATTTGCGCCCAACTAAACAAATGCATGAAGAACAGGGGAGGTGGTGAAATCCCCCCTTCTTCTTCCTCCTTTCACCACACACACACCCATCAGCCACCAACCACCCGTCGACGCCTCGTTTGCCCCGACGACCCTTGGCCGTGTGTCGGCCGCCCCCCTCCCCGTCAACGACTCGCGAGCCACCAACCCGTACTCCTCAGGCGCGCGCGCGGCCCTCACCAATCGTCCGTCATCCAGCGCACCCTCCAACACCACCGCGCTCGAGCTCCTGGACCGCCGGCCTCCTCCTCATCTCCGCTCCGCCGACGCAGCCGCCGTTCCTCCTCCACACGTGCAACCCCCGCGAGCGTGAAGCCCCCGCCAACGCCCACGCGTGGCCGTCGTGAGCCCAGCGGCCCCAGCTTCAGTCCCACGCCAACGCGTGGTCGTCGTCCCCTCGTCCGCGCGGTTCCCTCCGCCTCCGCCACCTCACGCACGGCCACCGCCGCCCCCTCGCCGCCGTCAATCGTGGAGCAGGACCACCTTCAAGCTCTCAGCCTGCGCGTGAAGCTCCTTCTCCTCCATCCCCTGTTCAAGCCAAGCAAATAGAGAAGAAGCTATCGATTATCCGGACAAAAGTGGGTATTTACAAAGGGGACACTTGCACCCCTTTGCAAGTTCTTAAAAAAATTTCAAGTTTCTAGAAATTGCATGTAAGTCCTTGTTCTCCATTTAAGTTCATATTTCTTTTTCTGTATTGCATTCATACCCTTGCATTTGAACGTTTATTTTATTGTCATTTTGTCATCCATTTTTAATTCCAAAAGTTGCATTGTGTAGTATAACTCTTGTTCTATCATTTTAGCATTTATTTGTGTTTTTCTGATTTGCAGAATATTTATGGAAATTAATTTGATGAAAATTGCAATATTTTGCCCATGTTGATTGATTAATTTATTGCGTATTGTCTGCTTATCGAAAAATCTCTGAAAAATCATCATTGGTAGATCTAAGTCTATGCTACAACATATCCAAAAATCACACATTTCCACGTATCGTTTGTTTTAGAAAAATCATTTAGTGAAAACCTTAATCGATTTTTAATTAATCAACCGTGAAGTGTTTTAAGGAAATTCAAGCTGATTTGAATAGCTCTTAATTAGATCTATTTGGATTAATTTTATTTCTGAGAGATATCATCGTTTGGTAATTATTAAATTTGGTTTAGTCATTTTCACTAAAGTCTGCATATTTTATTATCCGTGCATCGAAAAATTTCAAAAATATTAGTGAATGTTTGGAATCCTGCAAGGCTTTTGCTAGCTTAATTTCATCATATTTCATAATTTGGCCAAGTTTTATAATTTTTGGAATTAATTTGACCATATTTTTGATTTAACTTATAATTTGGCCTGATTTTGCATGTGTCTTGCATAAAAAAACCAAAAAAGACCAAAAATATCTTTTCTGAAAATCGACACTTGGAAGTTTGCTCCGAATCAACCTAAGGAGACAGTTGCCTCCCTGAGTTCGACCTTGGACTTCACCAAGTAAAAAAAAATTGCCGCTTGAAATTAACTCGAATCTAATTAAAGTGGTTTTTTATCAGCCCTCTCGTATCCGACTGCAACGAACGACATCTAATTAATTTGGACATTAATTTGACCGAATTAACCAAGGATGCAGGGGCGTTCATCAACATGCCTCACGATAAATGGCCCCGACAATTTGCTTTTCAGCTTTCCTAGAAAGATCTTTAATTTCACATCAAACAACCACACCTTCTGACCCGTCTCGAAGCATTTACGACGGATATATTTGTCATGTCATGTTTTAACCTTCTCCTTGTACATCAGGATATTGTCATATGCATAGTATCTAAGTTCCAATAATCTATTCAGATCCACTTTTCGATTCTTCCTGACTTTCTCAGAATCCAAATTACAAATGTTGATGGCCCATAAAGATTTGTGAATTAACTCAACGGGTAGATGACATGGCTTTCCATACACCAGGCGGTGGGGGGACATTCTCAAAGGTGACTTGTACGCAATTCTATAAGCCCAAAGAACCGAATCAAGTAGATGAGATCAGTTCTTGCGATCTAGACGCACAAGCTTCTGTAAGATTTTCTTGACCTCCCTATTTGAATGCTCACTAAGACATTCATCTATGGGTGGTATGGTGAAGCAATGCGATGTTCTATGCAGAATTCCTGAGTTAGCTTTTTCACCTCTCTATTTATGAAATGACTACCCCCATTAGATATTAGAATCATGGGAATCCCAAACCGTGTGATGATGCGATCTCTTAAGAAGCAACAAACAATCTGATTGTCGGCGGTTTGGGCAGGAATAGCCTCCACCCATCGACTCACATAGTCGACAGCAAGAAGAATGTATTCATACCCCTGGATGCTAGGAAATGGGCCCATAAAATCGATTCCCCATGCGTCAAAGATGTCTGATATCTGAATGAACTTCAAAGGCATCGTGTCTCTCATTCCTATGGTTCTGACCATCTTCTGGTAGTCTTTGCAACATTTGACATAGTCTTCTGCATCCTTAAATAATGTAGGCCACCAAAGGCCACAATGAAGAACCTTTGTTGTCGTTCTTCTGCCTGAATGATGTCCTCTGGAGTCTTGATCATGGCACAATGCGAGGACACTCGGAACTTCATCCTGAGGAATGCACCTCCTACAGATGCAGTCTGCCCCTCACGAAATAGATATGGATCCTCCCACTGGTAAAAATGGATTTTATATAGAAACCTATCCACTTTTAGCTTCGACCAATCTTGTGTATTTCTCTTGGACAAAAGATAATTCACAATATCAACATACCAGGGGAGTGAGATGCCTGAAAAATTGCCTCGTCTGGAAAGGTCTCTGTAATGGTTGCTGGTTCAGTTCAGGAGATTCAAGATCGGGAAGTCTGGATAAATGATCGAACACCACATTTATCAATCCAGATTTATCTCTGATTTCAAGGTCAAATTCTTGGAGTAGAAGGATCCACCGGATTAGATGTGGTTTGGCATCCTTCTTCTGTTGTAAATACCGAATTGCCTAATGATATGTGTAGATGATTACTTTGGACTTGAGGAGATATGCTCTGAACTTTTCCAATGCAAAGACTACCACTAGCAGCTCCTTTTCAGTGAGTGTGTAGTTTCGTTGGGCTTCATCGTGCATTCTACTAGCGTAGTGAATCGTAAATGGCACATTATCTTTCCTCTGTCCGAGCACAACACCAATGGCATAATCTGATGCGTTCGTCATTATCTCAAAAGGCTGAGTCTAGATTGGTGGTTGTAAGACAAGGGTCTGAGTAATAAGTTCTTTCAGCTGATTGAAGGGAAGGAGCACACGGTCGTCCACAATGAAATCATTCTCCTTACATAGTAATTCTATCAATGGCCCGGCCAATTTACTGACATCTTTGATGAATCGTCCGTAAAAATTGACATGGACCAAAAATGACCTGACTTGCTTGATTGTTGTAGATGGCTCAAGTTTAGAAATTACCTCCACCTTGGCTGGGTCAACCTCCATGCCATGCTTAGAAATAACATGACCCGGCACAATTCCTTCAGTCACCATGAAGTTTCTCTTTTCCCATGAGAGCACCAGGTTTACTTCGCAGCAACTCCTTAAGACTTGGTTTAAACAATCCAGACATTGATCAAAGGAGTTCTCGTGGACTGAAAAATCATCCATAAGACTCAAGAAAACTTCCCACAATATCAGCAAATACTGCAAGCATACACCTTTAAATGTGGTAGGGGCATTGCATAGCTAGAATGGCATCTGTCTGAAGGAATATGTGCCAAAGGGACAGGTAAACATGGTTTTATCTTGGTCATTAAGAGCTATAGCCACCTGATTATACCTAGAGTAACCATCCAACCAGTAGAAGTATTCCTTCGCGGCCAATCACTCAAGAATCTGGTCGACGAAGGGTAAAGGAAACTGGTCCTTCTTCATGGCAAGATTAAGTCTTATGTGTGCACACTCACCAAGAAGTGGGTACTCAGGTCGCGATCTCCTCTCCTTTTCCATTCTTCACGATGGTGATCCCCGATTTCTTTGGCACTACATGTAGAGGGCTCACACATTTGCTGTCGGAGATGGGATAAATGAATCCCACATCGCACCATTTCTGTATTTCTTTCATAACAACCTCCTGCAGATTAGGATTGAGTCTTCTCTGAAGTTCTCGAAAGGGCTTGCAATCTTCCTTTAGGAAAATGCAGTGCAAGCACAAGGACGGATTGATACCATGAAGATCCGTCCAGCCGATTGCCTTGCGGTTGCGTTCAAGAACCTCGATCAGACGAGATTCTTTGTCTACGATCAGATGAACATTGATAATGACCGGATACATGTTCGGTTCTCCCACAAGAAAGGCATATTTAATATTGGAGGGCAAAGGTTTCAACTCAGGGGGGCAAGGAGCTGCTTCAAGGGTGACTTCAGCTACTATTGCTGGTGGTGTTCCTTTCATCTGTTTGGCATCCACCGTACTCTATCCTGCCTCATTACCGAGTCCGAAATTTTCTTGTTAAAAGATGTGTATTTATCATCGTGTGTAAAAATATGATTTGTCGTTTCGTGCGTTGTAGGCGGCAATTGGAATCGGTCAAGAAAATAAGCACAATTATTTCATCAATTTTTAATCGTGTGGTTTTATGTTTATTTTACTTGGGCAAGTCCCAAGGTCGAACACAAGGAGGCAAAGGAACAACCTAGAATTATGTCTATCAAAATTCATGAACGGTTTTCGAGGCGGTCTTTTTTTTGTAATTTTTAATGCAATAAAGGATGCAAAATGTAATTTTGGCCTATTTTAGGGACTAAAATGTTATTACATTCGAATGATGTCCGAAAAATATGAAACTTGGCCACTATGCAAAATATGATAAAATAAATGCACTGTAATTTTTTTTGGAATTTTTGGATACAATACGAATTTCTTATTAATTTTCAAAGGCACACAAAATAAATTTCAATATTTAATTATAATAAATATATTAAACCTAATTATTTTCAATGAACAAAATTATCTAAGATCTATCATTAGGTGATTGATCTCAAAAAAATCCTAAACTTCGAAAATGTGAGATTTAATACCTATTAAAAATCAAACAGTGAAATATGCAAAATGATTTTTACAAAGCAATTTATGCATGCAAATGCAACTCTTTTTGGGCACAATGTTAAGCACAATAATCTCTACAATATGTGATTTTTCAGGGACTTTTAGAGCAACGGTTAATTAATGGCAAATTTAAGAGCACTGACTGGGCAAAATCCGCAATTTTCCATAGAATAATTAAGAATTAATTAACCATTAATCAGAAAAATATCCGCAATATGTCAACACGTAGAGAATTAAATGAGAAACATCATGCTATTTTTTTGATAATAAAATAATGTACTGGAGATGTCTAAAAATGGAGGACAGCACAGGGGTAGAACTGCAATAAATAAGTAAATAAAATGCAAAGGTATGTAATGTAATTACCAATACTGATGGGGGGTTTTCTACAAATATGCCATAGGGTCACGTACGGAGCACGTGAGCTTTGGAGTTGGACTTGATTGCAAATATGAGGTTGGCCGGGGGGTCCAATGCAATTTACCCACTGTCACGTGCCTTGCACGTGACCTGGGTGATGTGGGGTTGACGTCCCCCCACGCACGTGCCTCGCATGTGCGGGGGGTCTCGGGCCCATCGCCCGGCGATGGCTGAGGCGAGGCGGAGTGGGCTGGCGAAGCTCGACGCTGTGGTGAAGCGGAAGGAGTGGCTGGCGAGTGAGCTTGGCCGGCTGCTGAAGCTCAGGCATGGCGGAGGGCGACCGGTGTGCAACGGAGGTGCTGCTAGGTGAAGATGGAGGTCGTTGGCGGCTTTGGTTGATAATGGTGCTGGAGAAGTTGTGGTTGATGATGCGTTGATGGTGAAGCATAGTCGATGAAGTTCGTCAGCGTTGATGGAGAATGTCGGAGGGCGGTAACGTTGTCGTTGGCGACGTTGATATTGATAGTTGCAGGTGTGGTTGGCTCGAGAAGATCTCGGAGCTGGGATAGTACGACAGAGGCGAGGTGCCGTGGGCTGCAATGGCGTTGGGGTGGATGCCGGATCTCGCCGGGGAAGATGGAGACGAACGGCGTTGCCACCACCGTCGTCTCGTTGCAAGGGAGAGTATCAGCAGATGGGTCGAAGAGGGGGTAGAACGACTACTTAAATAGGATGGGTTTGGGTGCCAGAGAGGGAAAGAATTGGGGCGGCGCGCGATTTGCGGAGGGGATCGACGAGATGTACGGGAGATGGGTGGTGGTGGCGCGAGAAGTGCGACTGAAACCACGGAGGCAGTTGGCCGTTGGCGACGGGCGATTCAAATCGGGAGAGGGGGCAGCGACGGTTCCGAGACGAGGGGGGAAGACGAAGGTGGATGGCCGTCCGATCGGTCGAGATAGGACGACCACGGAGGTGACCCGTGGCAGGGGTGAGGGACGGTAGTGAACAGCACGTGCTTGGCACGTGCGGGGGTTTAATTTTTTTTAAACGGGTATGTAAAAAGGCCAAAAAAGGCTGACACGTGGCGGCCCCAGGAGCTGCTACGTGTCAGCACTAGAAAAATTGAAAAAATAAATATATTATAAAATCAAAAAGAAATAGTAAACGGCCTCGGATCGAAATGGTTCCTTCACGAAAAGGACCGGGATCCTAGACCCACGCACTTGGCGGTCGCTGCCCGAACTGGACTTCCTATCTTCCGTCCAGTTGAGGGTGACCGCACCCTCGCACGGTCAAGTGTAAAAGTCACTATGACCGGCACAAATAACTGTCATCCGTTAGGTTCCTTGATGCATGAAATCACTGAGCTTCCTGAATACTAATTATCTGGTATGAAACCCAGAGTCAATTTTTATGTATCCTCAATGTATTATTTTAAAAATTTATAAACATAAGATTAGAGGCTGTTTATATGATCTGGTTGAGATAGTTTCACTTAATCAGTGAAAATATGATCACAAGAATACATATGACCTTGACCAGAGGTTTCATCTACGTTAAAATTTCTATACAGAGAGATCCGTGGAAAAACCCATCACTCTTAAATTTGTGACTAATTCATATCCTGATATTAAACATATTAAATGTGTTAAGAAAATAATAACATTTATTAGCATATAACTACCTTCAAAATAGTCCTTTGATTTGCAATCTATCCCTACACCTTCCCTTCCTAACCTCAACTTCTAATCTTGATTATTTTTTTATATGGTGTGTATTATCCATGATTGCAGTTCCTACTAATATCTAAATGCACAAAAATACCACACCAATCTTATGGGTATATAATAGAATAATAAGAAAATACACCGAATATGCTCATGGACTGTAACATAAGTCTTGAAATGTAGTCTGACATAAGATGACAACAAGTTTAAAGCAATTGTGTGAAACCTTATACCTAATCAAACACCTTCTTAACATGAAGAATAATATTTAAGTCAATGTTTATTAAGGAACACCATTATTCAAGGTGTGACGAGCAATTGAATTTCAATAAAACAAAATGGCTCAAATCGATTGTTTTGAAGATACATGTAACCCCAATATATGATAGAATTCAGAATGCAAGCAGGAAAATCATGATAGATTTTTAATTGATTATTCAGGCAGCAAAACAAACATTATTCATAATATTTAGAAATGATATAGTATGTTAAATAAAAATAGGAATGCCTAAACATATCAGATTAATATAATTGAAATTTGAGATAAACACTAGCTTTGTTCAGCCAAAATCCCCAGATAAATTTTAAGGTGAATAAATTTTAAGGTGAGATTTATGGAGTATCAAATGTATCCTAAATATGCACCCAATTGCCAAAATATCCATGGTGGCAAAGATGTACTAAATTGAAGATAGACCCATGAAGGCAGCAAAAACAATGGCAACATTTGCCCTCTGTAGCACTCGAAAGTAAACATTTTCTCGGGAACTAAGATCATAGATAACAATAGAAATGGTTTAGCTGAACATGCATGGCAACAATTAGGAGGCTAGGGATTGTTCCTATGATTTGCATGCATGAGGTGATCTGCAGCAGTCCAAGGAAGAAGCAAAGATCGTGGTGCAACAATACTTCATTTGGCTGGATTTCCAACAATTGCTGGGAAGTACTGGAGCAAGAACAGAGGGGGATCTTCCAATTGGAGTAGTAGCTGCAATAGCCGCTAACAATTCTAGCAAAATAAAGAGATGGAATTCTCGATTGGGGTTTGAGAAGAAGAAAGAGAAAAGAAACCGAAGGAGAATTGGGGAGAAAATGGAGAAATGTAAAGATGGGAGAAGAGCCTTACATGTATATTTGAAAATTTCAGAGATTTGGGAGAAAGCTACAGCAATGCTCCTTGATTTTTCTTTGGGTTTTTGAACAGCTCCAACTCTCCAGTGCTGCAGCAGGTCTGAAATAACTTCAGCAGGAGGTTTGGGGGCTCAATGGAGCTTAGAATGATAAAGAAATTGCAACTTAGTTGCAGATTTCAGAAGTTGGGAGAGGGAAACAGAGGTTTCGGCTAGAAATAAGGAGGGATTTGAGGGAAATGGGAAGAGGAATGTAGATATGAATAAGGAGGAGTGACGGTAGTGTTGCCAAGTACAGAGGAGGGGGGCCATGTGGTAGAAGAATTCAAATGCCACATAATAACCTGTCGGTGCAGTCTGTACAACTGTACACAAAATTTTTTCTATATTTTTTTAACCGACGTTTAGTTTACAGAAGTTATTATATATATATATGTTTTGAGATATTTAAAATCTCTCCGTATTTGCACATCGCATATCGGATTTCGATGTGAAATAGCTCATTTTGACTATCATTGAATGATGGTCAATATGAGTATAATATTGATATACTTTCCATCGGGTTTGGATGCCCGAAATTTTTGAGATAGGGTTTTTGTTTAAGATTAATTATGCAAAATTAAAAATATCAACGACCTCCGATTGACGAACGGTCGATTCCGTTGGTCTTGTTTCGTCGAATCGGATCTAATGACGGTCTCGGTTCATTTTGTGGTTTCCAAATTTGCGTCGCGGCTTTTCACAGCACACGATTCGATGCGACCGATTTTTGGTCGATTTCACCCGAACAACTTTTGATTCACGATCAATTAATCGTTTTAGGTTATCTAATGTTGTCAGATAACTTTATTGGATTAATCGGACCCAAATCGGGTCGAGTTCGGGTTTGTGCGGATTCAGATGTTACAAATATAAAAACCTCAAAGGGAGTCTCGTCCTCGAGACTCGAGTTAAGGTCATTATGTATCTTGAATTTTAAATGACCATAAAAACCTCAAAGGGTTATAAACCCATAAAAACCTCAAAGAGAAAACAAGCCATATATTTTATCATATATCTAATTACAAAAGCTTGTTTTGATTATTACCTTAGAAAAGCTGCGGGTATCGTGCCCGCATGTCGGCTTCGGTCTCCGACGTCGCCTCTTCGACGCCGTGTCAGTGCCACAACACCTTAACCAATGGAATCTCCTTGCTGCGAAGCTTCTTCACATCAAAACCAAAATCGATTAATTGCACAAAGTGAATTTTTAGGGTATCCCATGTACATAGAATACCTTGATTATTGGGTTTTATAATTTTTTTGTCATTTTTAAATCATATAAAAATCCAGAAAATATGGTAAAAATCTGAGATAAATATTTACACATTTATCTATTTTTTTTATTTTTATTAATATGTACATAAAATGTAAGGTCAAAAATCGCTAAAATATACAATGTACAAAAGAGGCCCAAAATCCAACTTTCACATATGAGCTCCGATTCACTTGAACTTGGTCTTGTTTTGAAGGTAATTGAATGTACATTAGTTCAAAGTAGGATTAAATCAGACATTGGATGGGGAAGATATGTGGCTTTTAGTCTGAAAATCCTGAAACTAGGGTTTGGGTTTTTGGTCCACTTACTTGGGTTAGTGTTTTTTTGTATTTTTCATTTATTCTGGTTAGTGATATGTACACAATGGAAGTGGTTTTGGGTTATTCAGATTTAGCATGAATGAGCTAAAAATCAGGGAAGTTAGGTTATTTACAGGCCATTTTTGGCTTGGATTTTTGGCTTCTTATTTTGTGCAGAAATTATGGATGAAATGCAATTATTATGAAAACATGCATGAATGCTAATCATGCGGAATAGATGCAAATATGCTGTTGATTTTGAGGTATTTGATATTAATAAATGAGATTTAGAGTGATGACTCCGAGATTCATCATCCCCCTATACTTAAACCATGCTCGTCCCTGAGCATCAAAAAGAAATGCCATGAAGTAAAATGAGATTGGGTTCCATACCAAGACCATGAACTGAAGGTGAAAATGAACTAGACTCGACCTTTGGATTATTAGTGTGGCGGAACTTCTGTGAGACTTAGAATCTTAAAATCAACAACCCTCAAGTTCTACACATCATTGTCACAGTTTTGGCTCAGAAGTCATATTAGATCAATCCTCTTCCCAAAGTATACCCTATGAACATTGAACAACCGACTCATTTGTGTGAAAGGTTTTATCTCTTCCCATCCAGAATGTCGGACTACCATGCTCCTCTCCTCTCCAGTAACTCGTCCTCGGGGAGTCAGGTATTTCCTTCTAAGGTCTGTCGCGCTGTGTTCACAATCGAATTAGGGGAGAAGTTAGAAGAAGGGGAAAAGAATTGGAGGGTGGAAAGTGTAGTCACCTCTCCTTATGAAGATGGCCAGTATAGGCGAGTCTCCACCAAGATCTGCAGGTTTCTTGAAGCTTGGACCTTTTTGGTCAGATATTTATTTGGTAGTGGCTTCTTTGTATTTGAAATTTTTGGTGGTTCTACTTGGATCTTGTTGTGCCCCTACGGATATAGAATCTTTTTGTTCCGTACATTTTTTGGGGGTCTTAGAAAAAATTGTGCCCAATCATCCATCCCTTTTCCAAAGCTTTATTTCAACTGGTACTCCGGTCTTTAGATTTCCACGCTACCAGAAAAGAAACTCACACAGTCTTCCAACATCCGTCTGAGTTGAGCTAAGTGCATAGTGCGAGAGTACAAATTAATTCCCTATTCCAGAGTTGTACCCATAATGAAGAGACCAGGTTAGACACTAAGAGTCAAACGCTGCACATTGTCATGTGGAGCTTAAAGAATTAATTCAAAGACCTGAAGCTCTTAAAATCCTATTTCTTGGTGAAGTTCCTCTGAAAATTAAGTGGATTAAGGTAAAGTCCAGACCACTCTCGGTTTCTGCTCATAACTCGGTGCATAACCCAATGACTTTTCACACATACAAATGAAAACGATGCTGGATGAAGTGCAGATGTGTGAAATGCAGACATATATTTTTATGCAAAAATGAATAAGAAGCCATTTTCAAAAAAATTTGGGCAAAGTCAGTGTTAGTAGCAAAATCCTCTCTTTTTTTAATTAATTACCCACCCTATAAATACATATAAACTTACGCAAAAGTACGAGATATGGGTAAATTATATACAAAGTATATATACAGACCCCCTATACTTAGCGAGTGTTGTGTCTTCAGAGCACAAGAAGCGAAAAGAAGACATAGCTCGAGCTAAGCGTAAGAGAGTAAAAAAATTGATATACAATGGTCTGTCCCCCTATACTTAGGCTGTGAACAGTCTAAGTATAGAAGAAGAACGGAAAAATGAAGCGGTCGGGATATGTGGATGAAGAGAGTATATACAGGTGGGTGTCGGTTCCCCCTATACTTAGGCTCTGGTCAGCCTAAGCATAAGAGAAGGGTGGAAATGGAGTGATTGATAAGAAGAAGTGTGATGAGAGAAATGGTATATACAAATGACATCTCCCCCCCATACTTAGGCCTTGGCCTAAGTAGAGGAAGAAGTTGTACAAGGGGACCGACATGGTCGGGAGGGAGGGTGGGTAGCCAATGATTAAGGCGGTTTTCAACTGATCTTCTTGTGAACCAACGACGGGAGATCGTAATGATGAGATGGAGATGAGGCATATGATTCCCAACTATTATCAATGTTATCCTCAGAAAAATCATGATGGATAATGGATGAAGTATTTGAGTCAGATGAAAGGTATCCATCATCAGAATTATCCTCAGAGGAATAGTATTTGAAAGTGGACACCCTCCAGATATTCTGATCTTTTTGTTTCTTCAATTGTTTTCTCAGAATTCAATCCTTCTTGGGATCAAGTGAAGGATATGGTTAGATCCTCAAGCGCATAATGGAAGCATGAGCGTCGTATCGAATACGACGAAGAACGACTAGTCGTACTAGTTGTTCTATGCAACAGAAATTAAAAAATTTTCATGCGGCGAAACCACATGATCCAAGAACACTTCTCGGATCGTTTCGTCAGAACAACAAACAAGTAATAGGATTACCTCTTGAAGCGTGGTTGCGATCGAGTCTCTAAACGAAGAGATCTCCTGTCTCAAGTCCGATCCGACGGAAAAGACGCTTGCGAGCGCGGGGATGAACCGCGTGCTTCTCGCAATCCATGTTGATGATCCAAGCGGTCGATCTCCTGATCTCAACACACGAGATCCATCGTCTTCTTCATGAGCAAGGCGCACCGAAGGAGACGGAGATCCACGAGCAAACGATCGGGCAGCATGACGATGCTGCGGTGATGGAGAACCTCTCTAGGGCATCCATGGTGGACGACCACATGAGAGGGAGAGGGAGAGTAGGCGTATAAAGAGAGAGAGAGAGAGAGAGAGAGAGAGAGAGAGATGTTGTCTCACTTGTTGTGTAAAGAAGAGGAAAGGGGTGCCTCTCTTTTTATAATATTTTGGGATCCATGGATCACAATCCATGAGGACAACACAAATCCAATGGCTCTCATTGATTGTGTTTCTTTCAATGGCTAAGATTTGTGTTGGTAAAACCAACAACAATTAATTTAATCTAGATTAAATCTATATTGATAAATCAATACAAATTAATCTCAAATTAAATCAAACAAATATGGAGATAATGGGAAAGAGAGAGTGCCTCTTTCCATATACATGGAGTGGACAGCCAACCTTTCCTAATAGGAATAGGTGACCGTCCCTCCTATTGGAAGGAGCATCTCAATGTAATCTCCCTTGATTACATTATTCCATGTATCTTCAATTTATTACAAAAACAATTGTTGTAAATTATTCTACAAAAATAATTCATAATCATTTTGTGAATAATGCAATCTTGCCATTGGAAATTTGTGAATCATATTCACAACCCAAAATAAAATGTAAATTACATTTTCAATTCAATGTCCAATGTGAATCCAATTCAAATTAACATTTAATTAACAAATGTAAATTACAAATAGCTCTCTTATATATTATAAATCACATTTATAATATATATGACTAATATGGATATTGCTATCCACATTATTCATATCCATGATAATTAAATCACATTTAATCATCTTGGATCTCTATTCTCTTGTTCTCAAATAAAATGAATCACATTCATATTATTCACATCTTTGATAACTAAATCACATTTAATTATATAAGATAACTCTCTCTATAATATGAAGCAAATTCATATTATTTATGATAATTAAATCACATTTAATCATCCATTTTCTCAATGCTCGGATACACATATCAACAATGAAATTATCCTGAACTCTTTCAAGGATAATATGCTTTCTCTGCAGATACTTGGAGATAAGGACATGGCGATTGTATTGTTCCACGTATAATGACTTGGATGTGGAGATCGTATCTCAAATCCAGATCGTGGTCCTCCCATAGATGCTTGATTAAATCAAGACCGCAAATCTAATCTTCTCATTCCATCTGAATCACATTCAGATCAATGTCCAACATTTGGACCAAGATCAGATTACTTCTCTATTGAGAGGAGTCACTAAAATCCAGACCCATTTCATCACTCCCTAGGAATGGAAGCATCATGGTTATACAATCGTTTATGATCACATCACCCTCATGTATTCCCAATACCTGTACATCCTGCATACTGGAAGACTCGGAATGAACCCGAAGTATTAGATCAACTTTACACTGTCTACTTCAGGGTTCTATCGTAAGTTTCTCATTCGATCATTGGGAGTTGGTATCGATCATATACTTTCCAAAAGCGTATATCATACCTAGGTCTTGATCATATACTTTCCAAAAGTATATATCAAACTTACAAATTCAGTCAAGCATCCAAAGCGAGATGATCGTGCGCACGGAGTTTGATTCTTCCCAATATCTCATGAGGGAGCTCATGCCTTCCGGTTCAATAAATGAACCTGTATGATCCCTTTGAGAGATCATATTACTCATATGCCCTTATATGCACACCAGTGTGCCGATGTATAGACCTTGGTTAGGTCATCAACCTATTGGTCTGCCAAATGTACATACTTAGACATATAATAACACATCTGTCTCCGGTCAGAGGATGTGTGCCTGTATCGTGACAACATACGATCTATGACTTTGGTTATCTCGATCTCATTAAGTCAACTCTTTGACTTAACTAATCTGACACCTCCGAATCTCTATTCCTATGCAGAGGACCTGCATCAAGAGGTCGGTCAGATATCAACCTAACTGAGATAGGATTGCCATCTCCTACTCTGGCTGGAGATCATCTCTTAACAATCATTTGATAGTGCTTGATGAGTCCTCAATCTAACCCTTTAGATATTCATCCAAGCACCAACCTTTATGATTCAATAGTTGAATCAACAGCTGTATGATTATTAAGATGGCCATGGTACATAACCCTAATTGTACTAAGGGACCTATTATGCAAATTATTCATTCTTCATTTCAAATCAGGGAATGATATTCGCAATAACATTTATTTCATAATGGCTCGTCGTGGGCTCGCATGTCCAACAATCTCCCACTATCCCAAAGAGCCATTAATGAGCTAATCATTTAAACCCACACTCATGTAACAATCATAGGCTATTTAGAAAATAGCTAGGTAAGCTGATCATCCACTCTGTTCCCGCGGGACTACGTCAAATCCTTTTATGGCACTTGCATATCCCCAGTAACAATGCTCGCATCTAATACGAATGTTGCATCTTATGCAACCAATACTCAATCTTGTTAAAGTTATTATAATGTCCTTGACACTATAGCTTAACAATTGTTATAACCAGTATTTCCATAATTCTTATCAGAATACCCTTATTTCTGGAGATCACTATCTCTTAAGGTATCCACAATTAAAACCTTTTAGATCTCTATCTATAAAGTCTTAAGTTTTTTAAGATAAGACTTTGATATCACTATCTCAAAAAATCTTGTCATCTATGAAGATTTTGTTATTACTGCAATCAAGTGTTTTCTCTCCGTAGTAGGATTAGCAACACCTTACTACTCCCACTGCATGGCAGATATCTGGCTTTTGTACACATCTTGCATACACTCAGCTTCTCGTAACTAATGCACAAGTGCAAGTAGTTCTAGCATTTACTTCCTCAAAACTTTGAGGTGCTATCCCTTTAGATAGGTCAGTACCATATCTTAAGGGATGTAAGCCTTTCTTAGAATTTTCCAAAAATGGAATATGTTCAAGGTGTACTACTATTGTGACAGTCCCAATACCCTCTTCGCTTTGCTTCCGAACACCTTCAGAACTAAGATCCAAGAGGTATCCTTGAGATAATATCTCAAGTTATGGAACAACCAGATAATAAAACACTTATTATTATCCTTGTATATTTAAATGATTAGGATATCATCTATATTTAGCACGATGAACACAAAGGCAGTCCCACTAAGTTTCGCATGGGTCATCAAGATTCCATCTGAAATCATAACATTTATAATTTCATCAAATCTTATGGTCCAACTTCAAGAAGCTTATTTGAGTCCATAGATGGATTCCTTAGCTTGCAAACCTTGCTTTCCTTAACCATGAAGCCCTGGTGCTACTTCATGTGAATATCCTCAAAGATTTATTCACAGAGGAATGCAATGTTGACTTACATCTTGAAGATGCAATAGTTAAGCTGTGTAGCTAAGGTTAGCAATATTCTGATGGTTTTAAGCATGGTTACCGAAGAACAAGTCTCATCGCAAGCAATGTATTCACATCCGGTGTGTAGCTCATGGCTACAAACCGTGCTTTGAAGGTCTCTACCTTCTCATCAGGTTCCCTTTCTCTTAAAGATCCATTTACACCTTTACAGGTCTTACCCATATAGGTGGATCCTCGAGGGGCAATATACAACACTTATATATTAAGTCTACATTATACTTTTATTGCTAAACTCCATCTATCCATGCTATGATCTTCAGAAGCTTCATCACATGAAGTTCGATCATTGTTAGATTTCTCTGACACATGGAATCCATCATCAAACTTATTTGAAGAGGTATTAGTGTTTCATTTTAATTGTCCTTTTAGTTTCTAATTTCAGGAGCCTCATTATCTTCTTAAGATTAGATGAGTTCCTTTACTTCATTTTCATCTTGATTCTCAAGAGTCTCAACCTCTAAGAATCACATTCTCAGAGATGAGATATTTTAAGAATCTCAAGGTCATAAAGTAGGTATCCAATACCATCCTTTATTTTCCTAATGAAGCAGCACTCTCAGGTGCTAGATTCCAGCTTGCATGCATGGAACCATATTAAGGATATATATTGTAGTCTCTACCACATATATGCCTGGATACTAAGAGAAAATTATGTTAAAAATCATCATTGATAAAATCATGTCACACATGATCCAATTGTATCTCTCTACAACTCTATTAAGTTTAGGTTCATTATGAGGAGTGAGATAGGAATGATATTCCTTTCTCCATAAGGTATATCATGAATTCATCTAATAGGTACTGATTACCTAGATTAGACCAAATTCATTTCCATCTTCCTTCAGACTTTGGTTCCAAACCAAAATTATGAAATCTTTGAATATTTCAAAGGTTTCTAATGGTGAAGGGAAGAAATATTATATCACCAATAAACATTAATAGATATCACATATCCATAATTTTTATTCTGATATAGATGATCCACATACATCAATATGTATTAGATCTTGAATACCTTGACATCTTACACCTTTCTCTAAGAAGGGTGCATTGGACATTTTACTTTGAATACAATATTTATAAGTACGTAAGTTTTGAAGTTTTAGACAATTCTAAAGTTTCATCTCTTACTAGTCTATTGATCAAATCAATGGACAAATGTCCAAGGCTTGATGCTATATCATTGTCAAATGATCTTTATCCTCCTATTGATCTTAAGGATTATTTCAGTATCTAGAAATGTTAATGAACCATTCATTAATTTTCTAATTTAATGGAGTCCACTAGATTTTAGATTACTATCTGAAATATCTCCATCATAACTCTTTATGATAGGTCCATTCCAGAATGCATGTTTATTTCCAATATTTAGAAACAAACAATGAGTGTATTCTAATGTCTAGGTCATAGAGACATTCTCTAAGACTAAGGGCTCTCCCAATAAAATTATGAAGTCTAGTGATCCAATGGAAATTGTTGCAACAGTTGCATCAAAAACCATGTAGATGACTATTAAACTTGAAGATCAAATTCTCCAGTCTTCTAAAACATATGCAACCCATTGCAAGTGTTGTTAGAAGATTGAGATACAATTATAAGACTTCATCTTATTCAATAAGCAAGTCAATACCAATTATTTATGTAGATTATTCTGATGCTCTATCCGAGTCCTTCTCTAAGGATTCTAGACAGACTTGATAGTCATACTATCAACACATCAACTTATTGCAGTATTGGCATTCATCCAACTATTTGGATGTTATATGGAAGTCACAGAAGTACAACCAACTCTTTGACTATACTTCTCACTTGGGTCCAACCCATGCTTCCATTGTGCTCCCTTTATCTATAAACAACCATTGCTTAAGACTAAGGATCTCTTATGTTAAATTCAAAAGAATTCAATGTAAGAGTATTTCAACATTTACACATGCTTCATTAAATTCATACAATATGAATACTATGAATCTTCTTGAATGACTAGAGTATAGACAGTAGAATGGACACTCATCATGTCTACATCCATCTAGACTCTTGAAACATTGGTTCAGGTAGCTACTCAAACAATTTGAATACATCATCTCTTATAGAGCTACCATTCTGCATGATCCAGTGAACCATGCCATACATGATAAATGTCAAGAGCGCATATGTATGCCAGAATATCTTCTTAGATTTTTGTAAGGATTATATGACAATTCTGATCATCATCGACATGTCACTTCCAAAGTACATCCGATGAGATCAAGACTACAGAGACATACAAACCCTAGGGTTGTGGTTCTATTATCTATTTAATTTTCATTCCTCATTATTATGAGGAAACTTGTACATTGCAACCACATACATTATATGTCCAACTACAAGTATAATATCTGGATCATGAGTCCAATCCATGATATTTTACTGGTTATTATTGAGTATAACATTGAGTGGGTTTAATGAAGGATTATCTGAAATAAGAAATTTGCATAAGTGTATATATTTATATATATATACATATTTTACTTTGATTTAGGAATTTTTATATCAAAGTTGTCTTGCCTTGTCAACACTGAAAGTTCATTCTCTTAATCACTTTCAATGTGAGAGATATACTTACCATTATATCTTAAGCAAGATCTGGGATCTCCTTCCTTATCTTTGTTGCATCCCAATAATACGAGAATCTACAACTCGGATAAAAAGAAGAGGGAACACATTCCGCCTTGCAAGTCCAACTTGCATCTCCCAATTCTGTCTTTAACACCCGGGCCCACCACCCCTAAGGCGATGTTGACCCGTCATTAATTGAACTAACCGTCAACAGGAATACAACTCGCTATGCACAATCCAATATCGCCCCAATAATTTGAGGACCCGATATTGGGGTCACTAAGCATACGTCCTTACTCTTTTGAGAAGCAAAGAGCCCGATCCAGATGCGCTTGCATACAGGAGCTGTCACTTCGGACATGTGTCTCCCACATGCAATCCCTGGCGACGGAACCCTTCGCCTTGACGGGAGACCATGGATGTCACTTATGTGATCCTCCATCTCATATTACAATTTTAATTAATTATCATGAATCATATTCATATAATTAATTTTTCCAAGGGAAATAACAACTCTATTCATAATAGAGTGTCTCAATCGAACATAATTAATTTAATCATATTAAATTAATTATCAATCCAATTCAATCAACAAACTTGATTAGTTTACTTGAATATATATATGGTAATATCTCAAAGTATATATTAATTCGAATTTTAATAATTAGAAAATACACCTTGATTTTATCTGGCATTATCGAGTCCCTACCCGCTATTATGGCCAGTACCGACGAGAGTGGGACGGACCACATACGTTGCAACCCGCAACCCCAATGCTCTCCGACTAGACACCATATCCACCTCAGGAAAGGATAACGTCAAATATATCAATTTGTACTTGAGATGATCATCGGTTCCTCAATCGAAATTATACCATATATTAATAATCACAACATTTTTTATTATAAGGAAATTTGCTACACAAGTTCCCAATCCTATTCAACCATCAAGTTTGATGATTGTGTTTCCAATTATAATCTAAATCAAATCTAATCAATTAATTGGTTGAGGCCAAGTCAATTAAGGAAATAATCATCTTCTAATATTTCACAAATATTTTTCATAATTACTTCATGAAATTAACAATTAATTTCACTAATTGACAATCACATGGCTCTTGATTAGGACTGTAATTTCAGCAGTGACCCCTACCTACTAAAATTAACATATCGCAATCAATTTAAATATAAACTAGACAAAATAAATTTTCAAATATTGTTAACTTGATTTAGGACAGAACCCAAGTATATTTCACGCATTTCGAGGCAGATCAAAACAGTAATTAACTCATTAATCATGTTAAGATTCGCAGTTCCCGCAACAGTGCATATATGTTCATTAAAACAACCATATCTCGAGCAAACGGAATCCGAATTACGTAAACTCAGATCCTATGGTTTCCTTATTTAATGGGGAACAAAATTAAAATTATTAATTAGTGTTTAAACATTTTAAACATGGCCGAATTTATTCACTAAACAGATCTGAAAAAATCAAATGCGACAAAAACTTTCGCGACCTTAACGAACCCAAGTCGTCCTAGTTTGCGGATCGTATCCAAAACCTTCGGCCTAAGGCTCTGGTACCACTTTAAGGATATGGTTAGATACTCAAGCGCATCACGGAAGCGTGAGCGTCGTATCGAATACGACGAAGAATGACTAATCGTACTAGTTGTTCTATGCAGCGGAAATTAAAAAAATTTCATGCGACGAAACCACATGATCAAAGAACACGTCTCGGATCGTTTCATCCAAACCACAAACAAGTAATAGGATTACCTCTTGAAGCGTGGTTGCGATGGAGTCTATAAACCAAGAGACCTCCTGTCTCAAGTCCGATCTGATGGAGGAGACGCTTGCGAGAACGGGGATGAACCGCGTGCTTCTCGCAATACATGTTGATGATCCAAGCGGTCGATCTCCTGATCTCGACACACGAGATCCAATGTCTTCTTCACGAGCGAGGTGCACCGAAGGAGACGAAGATCCACGAGCAAACGATCGGGCAGCATGACGACACTACGACGATGAAGAACCTCTCTAAGGCATCCATGGTGGATGGCCACATGAGAGGGAGAGGGAGAGTAGATGTGTAAAGAGAAAGAGAGAGAGAGAGTTGTTGTCTCACTTGTTGTGTAAAGAAGAGCAAAGGGCTGCCTCTCCTTTTATAATATTTTTGGATCCATAGATCTCAATCCATGGGGACAACGAAAATCCAATGACTCTCATTGATTGTGTTTCTTTCAATGGCTAAGATTTGTGTTGGTAAAACCAACAACAATTAATTTAATCTAGATTAAATCTATATCGATAAATCAATACAAATTAATCTCAAATTAAATCAAACAAAAATGGAGATAATGAGAAAAGAGAGAGTGCCTCCTTCCATATACATGGAGTGGACGGCCACCCTTTCCTAATAGGAATAGGTGACCATCCCTCCTATTGGAAGGAGCATCTCAATGTAATCTCCCTTGATTACATTATTCCATGTATCTTCAATTTATTACAACAACAATTGTTGTAAATTATTCTACAAAATTAATTGATAATCATTTTGTAAATATTGCAATCTTGCCATTGGAAATTTGTGAATCATATTCACAACCCAAAATAAAATGTAAATTACATTTTCAATTCAATGTTCAATGTGAATCCGATTCAAATTAACATTTAATTAACAAATGTAAATTACAAATAGCTCTCTCTTCTATATTATAAATCACATTTATAATATATATATGACAAATATGGATATTGCTATCCACATTATTCATATCCATGACAATTAAATCACATTTAATCATCTTAGATCTCTATTCTCTTGTTCTCAAATAAAATGAATCCCATTCATATTATTCACATATTTGATAATTAAATCACATTTAATTATCTAATATAACTCTCTCTATAATATGAAGCAAATTCATATTATTTATGATAATTAAATCATATTTAATCATCCATTTTCTCAATGCTCGGATACACATATTAATAATGAAATTATCTTGAACTCTTTCAAAGATAATATGCTTTCTCCGCAGATACTAGGAGATGAGGACATGGCGATTGTATTGTTCCACGTATAGTGACTTGGATATTGAGATCGTATCTCAAATCCAGATCGTGGTCCTCCCATAGATGCTTGATTAAATCAAGACCGCAAATCTAATCTTCTCATTGCATCTGAATCACATTCAGATCAATGTCTAACATTTGGACCAAGATCAGATTACTTCTCTATTGAGAGGAGTCACTAAAATCCAGACCCGTTTCATCACTCCTTAGGAATGGAAGCATCATGGTTATACAATCGTTTATGATCACATCACCCTCAGGTATTCCCAATACCTGTACATCCTGCATACTGGAAGACTCATAATAAACCCGAAGTATTAGATCAACTTTACACTGTCTACTTCAGGGTTCTATCAGTAAGTTTTTCATTCTATCATTGGGAGTCGGTATCGATCATATACTTTCCAAAAGCGTATATCAACCCTAGGTCTTGATCATATACTTTTCAAAAGTATATATCAAACCTACAAATTCAGTCAAGCTTCCAAAGCGAGACGACCGTGCGCACGGAATTTGATTCTTCCCAATATCTCATGAGTGAGCTCATGACTTCCGGTTCAATAAATGAACATGTATGATCCCTTTGAGAGATCGTATTACTCATATGCCCTTATATGCACACCAACGCGTCGGTGTATAGACCTTGGTTAGGTCATCAACCTATTGGTCTGCCAAATGTACATAATTAGACATATAGTAACACATCTATCTCCGGTCAGAGGATACGTGCCTGTATCGTGACAGCATACGATATAGGACTTTGGTTATCTCGATCTCATTAAGTCAACTTTTTGACTTAACTAATCTGACAGCTCCGAATCTCTATTCCTATGCAGAGGACCTGCATCAAGAGGTCGGTCACATATCAACCTAAATGAGAAAGGATTGCCATCTCCTACTCAAGCTGGAGATCACCTCTTAACAATCATTTGACGGTGCTTGATGAGTCCTCAATCTAACCCTTTACATATTCATCCAAGCACCAGCCTCTATGATTCAATAGTTGAATCAACAATTGTATGATTATTAATATGGTCATGGTACATAACCCTAATTGTACCAAGGGACCTATTATGCAAATTATTCATTCTTGATTTCAGATCAGGGAATGATATTCGCAATAACATTTATTGCATAATGGCTCGCCGTAGGCTCGCATGTCCAACATCAAGTGGTTTGTCCTCGAATGAATACTCGGAAGCACCGGTCTCAGTTAGCTCATAAGAAATAATTGTAGTGTATTTGAAGTGGACAGGAGCATCAGCTTTGGATGAATAGTAGTTAGGAACCGGAGTTTTCCAACGAGAATTGAATTTTGGATCCTTTCAAAGATATGGCTTTAGAGCTGCCGAACAGACTTCACTCATGTAGACTACCTTTTCCGGACCTGAAGAGGGGTTATTAGCTGATTCCTCTTCCGAAAGGTCAAAGGTGACTCTATTTTTATTTCTTCGTGAAGGTATCGGTTCACTTAAGTATCCAGATGAATAGCCATTGGAATTCTCCCTGGTCGGTGTTCGACCTGCGTGCTTGTTCTTAGTCTTCTGAATGTTGGTGCACTCTCAATTTGGGATGATTTGGTCAAGGTATTCAGAGAAGGTTGCTCCAGGGTGCGACCATGCATATGTCTCAGGATCGTAGTAGAAGGATTTGTCTATTTTGAGATCCATGGGAATTGAAATATTGGGGAGAGTCTCTGCATGTTCGGTGTCAATTGATTTGATGTTGGAGCATTCCTGTGTCATATTGATGTGGTCCAGGCAGTCAGAATAGGACGACTCAGGGTGTGCCCATGCATAAGTCTCCGGATCATATGATTCATGTCCTTGACTCTCCATGGTAAGAGTGGCTGGGAACGGAGCAGGGGGAGATTCTCTAAATCAATAGTCTCATCAACAACCGCTATCTCAGGTGTAGCGGCGGGGTAGGGCTCTTCTACCTTTTCGTGGTTGCGGTTGTCGGGGACTTCGTGGGTTTCCTCAGAAGATCGTGGTTCCTCAAAGACTTGGTATGATTTAAGTGCTTCCAATGCTTTCAAATTGATTTCCCGAGTCTCACAATCAATAATTGCCTTAGCCAATGCTAAGTACATCTTTCCGAGAATGATTGGAGACTGGGTGAATTCTCCTTAATGCTTAATATCAATGATTGTGAATTCTACTTTGAGCGGAGCACCTTGGAATTTCATGATGACATAAATAATTTCTCTCGCCTCTTTATCGATCGGTCTGCCAATTGAACAATATATTGTATCTTCCAAATCGGTCTGAGTTTGAGTCTGTGAAATATTGAGGTCGGGAGTATATTGATGTGTGAATCTTCATCAATCCGAGCATGGGTGAAAATTTTGTCTTTGATTCTACAATCGAATCTAGGCAACCGCTTCACTATGCGGCTCTTGGTTTTCCTCCTCAACACCAAGGAGGAGGCCATTGACAAGATATGTCTTTAGTCTTTGTTCATATCCAACCCGACTTTTTAATCATTAATTTATCGCTTACAAATCTTTTAAGGCCGGGGAAGTATTCAATGGTCTATAGAAAGGGAAGTTCAAACATCAAGCATTTTTCCAGTGCTTCCCGTACAGTCGGATCCAAATTCCTCAGATCGTCTTCAGTCTCAATTTTTATGAAATTTTCTGGATTTTCAATTTTTTTTGTGGTTTTCAAATATTTCCATTTTTTTGGTATTTTCTGTGTGGTGTAGGGGTATGGTGTGTTCCTCAGATGAGCAGGGGTTTTGGTGTTCAACGACATAGTCATTTCTAGGGGAATAATATACAGAAGTGATATTGTCAGAATCGTCCCTAGGTTCCCGAATATCCTCACAATTTTCAATCTCAGATCCAATTATTTCCTCATTCATTTTAATGTCCGAGCTACCGTGGAATGAGATTAATTGGTCGGTAAATTTTTGCAATCTATCCTCCATTGATTCAAATATTTTATTTATCCTCGAAATATCGTCTTCAAAAATTTGTTCATAATCACTAATGGGAGTAGTCGATATGTGTTTTTGCGATTCAATAATTTCATCTTCCATTTTCCAATATGTGCTAGGAGAGGAGTTTCTTGGAATATCCAATATATGATCATTATTTTCAGAAAATATCTCCTCAATAATTATGGAAGGCGGGTGCTCATATGATCCAGACATGTGGAGTTGGTCTGAGTAGAATTTATTCCTTGGACTTTGATATTGTGGAATCAGCATACAGGGTTGATGTGTTTCTATGTGATCAGTCCACTCCTCTGTATGAGTATTATGTCTGAAGAGGAGGTTGTTATGGTCAATCCAAGATGATGATTGTTCATTAGAGTTCCAGGGCAGGGTCGATGAAAGAGGTGAAGAAGTGTTCAATTTGATCATGTGGTTATCATCTCCCATGAATGAAGGATTGACATTCACCGAATAAGAAGGATGAATTGTATGATCGACGTAGAGAGGATTGACATATGAAGAAGTGGAGACCTCAGTCGGTTGTCGGTTTGTCAGGTCCGAAACAATGGATTGTCATTTATGAAGTAAATCGGATTTGTGGAGAGTGTTGGTGTTTGAGAGTCTCTTGTTGAAGTTGGAGGAGGTGTTTTGGGTCTAACTGATACAAATTCGTTTTCATAGTATAGCAGTAATGGATCTTCGGATAAATGTTCGGTTATTTTTGAAATAGTTGAATGAAATTCTGGGTTGGATTTGCAATTTGGAAAAAGTTCCATGATGAGATTTAAATCAAGAAAGAGAGAGATGATTGCATGAGATAGTCAAAAGAATTTTTATCAAATGTGCGGCTTTTAATCTTCGGTATCAGTTCACGTACACCAGTGTAAATACAAATCAAATCACGGGTTCACCAACTCACACAATGAAGCCGTAAGAGTTCGGCTATTATATTTTCAATTTTAGTTAGTAATAAATCAATCTTGGCAAAATTTTAGCAAGCTGTCAGGTGTCGAAATTTTCTTAAAGACCGTCCCGAGTTCGTACGACTAGATGCATCCACTTTCAGCCAGTATAAGTGTAAGTATGGACCATAAAATGGCTATCCATGTTACTTAAGGACGGAGCCTTACACAGTGTCCTTTAAACCACCCACTCTGCTAAGTAAGTCTGGACCGGATATCGGCTACCCGTATTCCTCACTGAGAAGTAGCTCATCGTTTTTAAAATCAGTATTCTGAATGAAAATGTCGGAGCTTGGTTCTAACCTTAAGTATCGTCTCTCGCTCTCTCAGAAGAATAAAATCACCCAAGGTCAGGGTTGCTCTTCCACAAGAATTCTTGATTTTATGGGTTCTTAAGATCGACTATATTTAGCGGTCCCAATTTTGAATGAGGCGATCACCGAAAACTTATATGAGCACAAATACACGTCTACCATCCAGTCCCAATTTCCTTTAAAATTATGTGAAAAACAAGAGGGAGAGTTCGAGAAAAGCCGATGCACGCGCAAACAATGATGTATGCTTAGTTAGAAGACTTACAGTGCTTCCTCGCAATCTCCATGTGCGATGCAATACAGAATTAAAAAGTTATTCTTAATTGAATGCAAGCCGATGAAAAACCGCACCTAAACAGAAAGTTCTATTAATGGGAAAGAATTGATTTAAATTTTGGCTAAATTGAATTATCTATGTGCGTCTCAGTTAAAGTGCAGTGTGGCCTTAGATCCTACAAGCACAATCAAAAATATAAATGCTCTGAAAGTCGTTATGTGTAGGTCTATCCTAATCGCAATTGAAGTCGGGCACCACTCTCACCGGAGAGTGAAACAGGCAACGACACACCAAAGAAAAGTTCAAGATCTTTTTACATGCACGAAAGTCCAAACGGACACCGCTGTAAATGAGCACTTAAATAAAATTGTAGAAATTAAAAACCTAGACTCTACACACTCTCACGACTCGACTCGATCTTAAATTAATTGCAGCTTTTTCGGATGTCGGTGAAGATGCTTCGATTTCTTGAAAAACCGCTCCATGTACGCTGGGTACCTCGCAAAAAAAATAAGAGAGAGAATGTAAGAGAGTGACTCTGAAAATCAATTAAAAATAAAATGAGAGAAATAAATGCTGAAAAATAAATGCAGGAATTAAAAATGGAATTTACAATGAAAATTCGGGGGTCAGACTACCTGAATATGGAAAACCAAACAAAAATTTACAAAACACAAAACTAATTCGTTTGCCTCCCCGGCAACGGTGCCATCTGCCTCGTCCGAAATTCGCTTGTTAAAAGGTGTGTATTTATTGTCGTGTGTAAAAATATGATTTGTCGTTTCGTGCGTTGTAGGTGGCAATCGGAATCGGTCAAGAAAATAACCACAATTATTTCGTCAATTTTTAATCGTGTGGTTTATGTTTATTTTACTTGACCAAGTCCCAAGGTCGAACACAAGGAGGCAAAGCAACAATCTAGAATTATGTCTATAAAAATTCGAGCACGGTTTTCGAGGCGATCTTTTTTTGTAATTTTTAATGCAATAAAGGATGCAAAATGTAATTTTGGCCTATTTTAGGGACCAAAATGTTAATTACATTCAAATGATGTCCGAAAAATATGAAACTTGGCCACTATGCAAAATATATAAAAAATAAATACACTATAATTTTTTTGGAATTTTTGAATGCAATATGAATTTCTTATTAATTTTCAAAGGCAAATAAAATGAATTTTAAAATTTAATTATAATAAATAATAAACCTAATTATTTTCAAGGAACAAAATTATCTAAGATCTATCACTAGGTGATTGATCTCAGAAAAATCCTAAACCTCGAAAATGTGAGATTTATTACCTATTAAAAATCAAACACTGAACTATGCAAAATGATTTTTACAGAGCAATTTATGCATGCAAATGAACTCTTTTTGGGCACAATCTCAAGCACAATAATCTCTACAATATGTGATTTTTCGGGGATTTTTAGAGTAACGGTTAATTAATGGCAAATATAAGAGCACTGACTGGGCAAAATCCGCAATTTTCCATAGAATATATAAATATTAATTAACCATTAATCACAAAAATATCCACAATATGTCAACACGTAGAGAATTAAATGAGAAACATCATGCTATTTTTTGATAATAAAATAATGTACTGGTGATGTCTAAAAATGGAGAACACAGGGATAAAACTGCAATAAATAAGTAAATAAAATGCAAAGATCTAAAATGTAATTACCAACACTGATGGGGGGTTTTCCGCAAATATGCCAGAGGGTCACATGCGGAGCACGTGACCTCTGGAGCTGGACTTGATTGCAAATATGAGGTTGACCGGGGGGTCCAATGCAATTTACCCACAATCACATGCCTTGCACGTGACCTGGGAGATGTGCGGCTGGCGTCCCCCCACGCACGTGCCTCGCACGTGTGGGAGGTCCTCAGCCCACCGCCCGACGATGACTGAGATGAGGCGGAGTGGGCTTGCGAAGCTCGGCGCTGTGATGAAGCGGGAGGAGTGGTTGATGAGTGAGCTTGGCCGGCTGTCGAAGCTCAGGCGTGGCGGAGGGGGACCGGTGTGGAACGGAGGTGCTACTTGGTGAAGAAGGAGGTCGTTGGCGGTTTTGGTTGATAACAATGCTGGAGAAGTTATGGTTGATGACACGTTGAAGGTGAAGCGTAGTCGATGAAGTTCGTCGGCGTTGATGGAGAATGTCGGAGGGCGGTAATGTTGTCATTGGCGACGTTGATGTTGATAGTTGCAGGTGTGGTTGGCTCGAGAAGATCTCGGAGCTGGGACAGTACGGTAGAGGCGAGGTGCCGTGGGCTGCAGCAGCGTCAGGGAGGACGCCAGATCTCTTTGGGGAAGATGGAGACGAACGGGTCTGTCACCGTCGTCATCTCATCGCAAGGGAGAATATCGACGGATGGGTCAAAGAGGGGGCGGAGCGGCTTCTTAAATAGGATGGGTTTGGGTGTCAGAGAGGGAAAGAATCGGGGCGGCACGCTATTTGCGGAGGGGGTCGACGAGATGTGCGGGACATAGGCGGTGGCGACACGTGAAGTGCGGCTGAAACCGTGGAGGCAGTTGGCCGTTGGCGATGGGTGGTTCAAATCGGGAGAGGGGGCGGCGACGGTTCCGAGACGAGGGAGAAAGACGAAGGTGGATGGCCGTCCGATCGGTCGAGATCGGACGGCCATGGAGATGACATGTGATAGGGGTGAGGGACGGTAGTGAACGGCACGTGCTTGGCACTTGCGGGGGTTTAATTTTTTTAAAAAAAACAGGTATGTAAAAAGGCCAAAAAATGCTGACACATGGTGGCCCCAGGGGCGGCCACGTGTCAGCACCAGAAAAATCGAAAAAATAAATATTTTGTAAAATAAAAAAGAAATAGTAAACGACCTCGGATCGAAAAAGTTCCTTCACAAAAATTGCTCGTCTCGATGAGATCTACAACTTTCATGAAGACGTTAAAATCAAAATCGATTAATTGCACAAAGTGAATTTTTGGGGTATCCCATGTACATATAATACCTTGATTTTTAGGTTTTATAATTTTTTTGTCATTTTTAAATCAGATAAAACTCTGAAAAATATGGAAAAAATCAGAGATAAATATTTACACATTAATCTATTTTTTTGGATTTTTATTAATATGTACATAAAATGTAAGGTCAAAAACCGCTAAAATATACAATGTACAAAAGAGGCCCAAAATCCGACTTTCACATATGAGCTCCGATTCACATGAACTTGGTCTTGTTTTGAAGGTAATTGAATGTACATTAGTTCAAAAGTGAGTAAGATCAAATCGGACACTGGATGGGGAAGATATGTGGCTTTTAATCTGAAAATCCTGAAACTAGGGTTTGGGTTTTTGGTCCACTTATTTGGGTTAGTGATTTTTTGTATTTTTCATTTATTCTGGTTAGTGATATGTACACAGTGGAGTGGTTTAGGGTTATTCGGAGTTAGCATGAATGAGTTAAAAATCATGGAAGTTAGGTTATTACAGGTCATTTTTGGCTTGGATTTTTGGCTTCTTATTTTGTGCAGAAATTATGGATAAAATGCAATTATTATGAAAACATGCATGTATGATATATATGGGGAATAGATGCAGATGTGCTGTTGATTTTGAGGGATTTGAGCTTAATAAATGAGATTTAGAGTGATGAATCTGAGATTCATCACTCATTCTCTGGATCAAAAAGTTCACAAATTTTTTTAATGATCTCCTCTTCATCGCAAGGTTCTCCTATGTTCTATCTTTGATCTTGAGGGCACATCTTCCCTGTAGGAGTCTTATACAACATATCAGCAGAAAACTCATTCAGATTGGTAAGTGGAAATTCGACTGCATGCTCCAATCCGTCCTCCGAAGAGAGGAACTCATGGATCTCATTGTCCTTCATAAAGAGATTGGTATCTGGATTTCAGTTAGAAAGTCGCAATCTTCAGAGTAATTAATCGCCCTTGCACACGGTGTAGATATTACTTCTGGCAGTTTTGCATCAGACAAGGTCTCTATATTAATCTTTTCGTTGCCAAAGATGAAAGTAGTTTCTCCAGTCCCATAGTTTACCACTTCATTCGAAGTCCGCAGGAATGGCCGTCCCAATATGATTGGGGTTATGGAGCAGGAACATCCATATCTAGTACGACAAAATCAGCCGGGAATTGCTTCCTCTGAACCTTGACTATCATGTCCTCCAACATTCTCCTATGCCGCTTGACTAATTTATCTACAAACAGTAGGATCATCTTTGTAGGTTTGAGCAGTCCTAGTCTGAATTCTACGAGCAGTGAGGTTGGCATCAAATTGACAGAAGACCCGCTGTCTAACAACGTGCGTTCGAACTCCTAATTGAACATCTGACAACGCACAAGAGGTGCTCCCATATCTAGATTCTTATCCGGGAGGTTTCCGATAGCATTGACTATGGTCATTGTGAGAGTATGCTTTTCAGATTTGCTACCCTTACTTCTGGAGTTATGATGATGAGGCATGCACCTGATTGTGCATGCATCTTTCAATCCTTTCTTCACCGCGGGTATGTACTCAAGATCTTTCATTAATGGCATGTTCAAGACCAAATTCTGGATGAGCTCAAAGATGGCAGGGTCAGATAAAGCATTTTTCAAAATTTTCATTTTTTTGTGTTTTTTCATTGCTTCTGGTAAATGAATATTTACAGAATCTCTAATAATGTCGTTCAAAGTTGTGTCCATATTGTTGTCTACGGGTAGATGCCAAAAAGGAATGGAATCATCTACAATGTGTGGACCAAAAATTGCAGGCTCGACTTCATGTACTGGTGTTGGACTCGCTGCAGGTGCAAGATTCTTCATGTCAGAAGTTGGTTCTGGGGCATGTGTAGACGTCTCCAATGCTGGCCTATCTCCACCGAGGCTGCTACTCTCTTTTTTTATTTGTTGTTGGTGGTGTTGCTTCAAAAATGCTACTTTATCCTTGCATTGGATGGACTGACGATTCCCCATCAGATGCAAGATGCTTTCCCTTCATCGTCGTTGATGGCTGGAGTGTCCTACCGCTCCTGAGAGTAACTGAATTAGATATAAAACAATTTAATTCACCTGACTTGGGTGGGACACTACTGGCTACCTGCTCCTTGCGTCAGAAATTATTCGGGTTGGCTTCGACTTTAGCAAGGATGGTTGTTTTAGCAGCTGTCAAGTCGTCAATCTTCCGGTTCATCTCAGCCTTGTTTTTCATCAATTGCTCAAGGAAAGCAAGGGCTGGGTTAACCGGTACAGTCTCAGAAGAATCACCCTGATGGGGCCTCAGGTGTGAATATGATATGTGAGATTGTTGCAAGTATCCATGCAAAAACTAGTGGGGAGGAGGATTGGAGGAATACTGCGAGTTATGCTGATGATATTGGGCACCGGTTGCTGATGTTATCCTTGACCGCGATATCTGGGTGCTGAGGACCGTTCTAATAGTTCTGCCTCCATGTGTTACCCTGGGACGAAGGCTAATGCTGATATGACGGCTGTAAGGGTCTCCCACCCTGTTGCTGCTAGTGATAGGGCATGTTGCCCATGTTCTGACCCAGAGAGTGTTCCTGAGGATGGGTCAGTTGTGCTTCATTATTCCAGACACCATTAATTTCTTGCAACAACGACGAAGGTGGAGAGAATTGCTCAGGATAAGCCGATTGGGGCTCAGGCTCATACACAACCATCTCTATTCGGGACTACGAGGGCTGCTCCAGCACTTGCAAGTAATACACGTGCTGAATAGGTTGGGTCTACAGTGGAGTCGGCTGAGGCACTTGATTCATTGAAGGCTCCTTCTTCTCAACAGATATCTCGGTAGTGGAAGACACAGAGTTCCACATGTTGGCATTCAATGCTCGGACGAGCTGCTCTAGCTGCTGGAAAATCATATCGAGATTTTCCAAGCCCTGGGTCCTCTTCTCGATCACTGACAATTTCTCTAGGTCCTATGACCTCTTCTCTATAATATCTACCTTAGACAGGTGGCTCCCTATGATACTCAGATTGGAGCTCTCGTCCCTATCTTCGGTATGAGTAGCCATGTTCACATGCTTGTTGATGGTGGATGGCATCTTAATGTATGTGCACGACGAGGATTGGGCGGCTTCTCCTTCAGCTATTTCCTCAAAACATTCCAAACCACAACCTCGTCCTTGTTGAAATGAGAGCCACCGCAAGCAACATCGATGAGCTTATGGCTTTCTAGTGTCAGCCCACCGAAGAAATGTTGTACAAGGTTGGTCTTTAGAATCCCATGGTGGGTACACTTCTCCTAGAGATCCTTAAATCTTTTCCACGCTTTATAGAAGGTTTTGTGGGGTTGTTGACAAAAACTGGAGATGTGGGTGCACATCTGAATCAAACGACTGAAAGGGTAGAATTTGTGGAGAAATGCAAACTTAAGCTCCTCCCATGTCGTGACTACCTTTCCTAAGTGCTTGACCCAATATAGGTCCTTATCTTGGAGACTGAAGGAAAAGGAGATCATCTTGACTACCCCCAACGGAATACCAGGGTAGTGAGAAGTAGCACAGATGCAACCGAACTTCTTGAGATGGATATATGGTTCTTAAGTGGTGTTCCCATGAAATATGGTAAATAGAGACAGAAACTGCGACTTCAGCTCGAAGTGGGCGTGAATTTATGGAATTTGGATCCATTCAATGATACAACCTGTTCCAGGATTGTATGTATACTTCAACGTGGGCTTCGGCTGTGGAGGTCATGCATCAATTCTATCAAATTTAGGTCCCCCCACTGAAAGTTCATCTTCAACACCTCCAAAGTCTAACTCTTGGTCAGGATTCTGCTCATCCTCTCTTCGACCATCTCTTGCATCAACCCTCCTCCTTAGATCATTCAGTATGTCTTGGAAAGCGGTCTGGGCGAGGGCTTGATTGC
Organism: Ottelia alismoides; assembly: GCA_037367405.1. Lineage (NCBI taxonomy): Eukaryota > Viridiplantae > Streptophyta > Magnoliopsida > Alismatales > Hydrocharitaceae > Ottelia > Ottelia alismoides. Next base: position 82,118 of record JAZKJV010001299.1, read on the forward strand.
TCAACTACTCCTGAATTTCTTGTATTGATGCAAGCAGCTAGCTATTGACCTCGTTCTACTTAGTGTACTGCCCTTCCCCATGGTTAACTTCTTCTTCAGGTTGGGGTTGTGGTCCCTTTCATCTTCCACCGGCCATCTCAGATTCTTCTTGATTTTTTGGCTCGATGTCGATAACTTGGTCTGAACTTGGAACAATGCCCCGATCCGTCTGAATTGCAGCATCAGATGGAGAAATTTATTCTGTCTTAAGGTCAACACAGAACTTTGTTAAGGATGGCGATGTGTAAGGAGTGAAATCAATGGCCATCCAAAACAGACATAGTTCGGGACAAGAGTGATCCCTAATTATTGAGGAAGACGGAGAGTATGGAGATCGATTCACATAGTTCGAATCGGGTTCTCGGGAATTACCCTGAATTATTGGAGAAGGCGAGTGTATGGAACTGATGTGGGTGTTGACGGTGTCTCGACCAAACTGCCCAATCGTCTCCATCTCGGTGGTCAAGAGGATGATCGATGTGGATGAAGAGTATAGAAATAAACACGAAATAAAAGGAGTGTAAAATAGTAGAAGGCTCACAATGAGCAAGGGTCAAATGGGAAGGAGAGCAAAATTGCACAAGTGCGTGATGTTGATCTTGACCTTGATAAAACTAACCAATCAAACCTCAAAACAATGGATTCACCAACTTAGCCCGTGAAGCCATGAAGGTTCAATAATTATCTTTATTGGTTTTAGATTTGAATTCAGGCAATTAATCTTTGCATGAGTCCTTAGAGCGCTACGCCTATAGGAGCGAGAGTATTGCTGGAAAAGTATCCCATACTTGTCCTCCTCCTTTGTAACATGTAGTCTCCACTTTTAAGGTCCTTTAACCCTTCATGGATCCCTACTCAGCCAAAGAAATAGAGGGAGGAAGCCGATAGGCAAAAATCAATATTTCGGGACTCGCTTGCAACAGAATCACCTGTGAGCGTGCAAGATCCTACATGGACGTAAGACGATGAGACAAACACACCCGTGAAGGCGTGGCTTATGCTTGATACGTCAGACGAGGTTGATGCTCTACACAACAGAGAACACCATTGTCGACCAAGCTCTACTCGTCCACGTACGATAGAAGCGCCAATACTTCGAAATTCATGCAATACACAATGCAACCACATCTTGGGTTTTGGGCTCTAATCCTTACGAAGTCGCTCTCTCACTGGGAAGGAGGCCTTCCAATGCAACCTGAAAACAAATGAGGGTTTTCTCGCCCCAAAAGTAATGAGTCCAATTAATTAATTTTATTTTAGGTCAAGTATTTTTAACAGTCCCTTTATTAATTTTTTGTGTTATCACTTGTTTTGAGTAGATTCATTACAAGCGCCTAACGTTTTTGTGTTTTCTTTGATTCCTTATTGATCCAAAAACAGAGGGAGAAGGGTGAAAAATCAATGCACAACGACACTAAGATGGAAATCTCACCTTAGTGCCTAAATGATGAATGAGCAGAAGACTTACAGTGCTTCTCAGCTCTCTCAATGCAGGATGCGAAACGGGAATTTATAAACCTATACTAAATGCCGATATACACATGAAAATCATCCCAAGAAGGCAATTGCTAGCATGAAGAACCAAATGCAAAACACGAAGAGCGAAACCTAAAGTCTGATCTTGGAGCCTCCTCGGTGCCCACCACAATGGGTCCTGCAAGCGTTGTATGGAGGGCTCTCATGGCGTGCGGTTTCAAACTAAGCATCAAGCAATTTAATTAATCTCTAAGTCCAAACGTAAAGACTATAGGTACATGCAATGGTTATTAGGTTTTTGGCCTTAGATTACATGATCAAGCAAGCCTAAAAACTAAGGGATCATTCCACAAAATAAAGAAAAATCGATAAACAAAAATGAAAAGAAACGATGAAATCCGTCAAAGCCGTAGTGAGCCTCCAAGTAAACCAAGACTTGAAAATTGGGCCCAAGTGTCTAAAGTCCTGAGTACTTGTATTATAGCAAATTAATAGTCAAATGAATCTCTCTCTCACCAAAAATTAAAAATCCTAAACTATCCTCTCTCTCTCTCTCATTCAAGAGTCTCCTACTCTCTCCTGTCGGCTAGGGTAGAATAGCCGATTCCTATTCCCAAGGATGCGTTGAATCACCTAGACAATACTCCTCGGTATGCGGTCCCTTGCAAGAAGACAAGAAAGAGATGTTTGATAGTTAAAAATTAATAATCTAATAAAGAGAGATAATCGAAAATGCCTAAGTAAGTGAGTTCATAAAAGTCTACTCTACAAGTCGATGCTCCCGACAACGGCGCCATTTGAAAAACAAAAAGATGGGAGTCGATAGCTAATGAACTGACAAATCAGGCTCACTATCGCTGAGGCGATTACTCGAGTCCTCTCGTTGGTCAGCAATTAACCCACACAAATAACTAAGTAATAAAGAGAAAAGTTGAACTTTATTATACTCTGCTAAGAATGTATAGCAGCAAGCAAGTAGGGGTCAATAACAGGAAGCAAAGGAATATAATAGGCAAGATAGAAATCAAAGCACAAAATATCTCTCAAGCACTTAGCCAAATTGAAACTTTTTATGTGTTTTTAATTATATATTTTTATTTGATTTTTTGATTTTATATTTTTATATTTTAAATTTTAATTTATGATTTTGTATTTTCTTTTTATATTTTTATTTCCCTTTTTCTTTTAAAATATATAAAGTAATATAAAGAATATATATAATATAGATAACAGAGAGAGAAAAGTAAGTAAAAATAACCAAAATACAGGAAATAAAATATTTTTGAGTTTTTTATATTTTTCTGATGTTTTTGTGGCTTGTCTATAGTTTTGCTAATTTTGTTGGTGTTTTTAAACTCAAAAATACTCAAAACAGGGAGTAAAATATAAATCTGAAATTAAAATGGAGATGAAAAATATTAAACAGAGTTAAAAATTCTCCAAATTATATTAAGGTAAAGATAATAAAACAAAGAAAATTCAGAAATAAAATTATATTCTGGTAATTTTTAATGATTTTTAATATTTTTATATAGGTTTTTAATGTTTTTCTATTTTCAATTTCGATTTTATATTTTTAGTGATTTTTGGATGGAAGGTTAAACACACAATATATTTTTTGGGGAATTTTTCAAAATGGTTTTATAATTTTATTTAATAATGCAAACATGGATGAAAATGCATGTTTTCGATTTTTTTATAAATAATAAAAGACGCCAAAAGTGCAAAACAAATATGGTGTGGAAGCAAAATGCAACAGGAGCTTGTGCTATTTTCAAATTTTTTTAGTTTTATAGAAGCAATCAACAAAGAGAAACTACACTACTAGCAAGGGTATTTTTGTAAATATTAATAAGACCAAGGGCCACTGCAATTTTCCATAAAATATATACTAAATATTCAACTCTTAGGACCGAAACAAAATAGCTAAAGTCGTGAGAGCCTTAGCGGAAATTTTCCAAAATCACGTGTAGAAGCATGTGCGTACCTGGCAGGGTCATGTTTGTGATCATTAATAATCCGTAGGGTTGAATTGCAAAATATCCCTAGATATTTTAACTGTAATAAATAGTTCGAGGACTGAACATAAATACAAAAATACCCAGGGGTCCTGGCGCAAAATGCCACCTCACATAAACAGTCATGTGAGGTGACGCGACAAACGACCGAACTGTAATAACATAAAGCTTTGGGGGGCAGAATGCAAATATTACAAAAAATATATAAAGCAGATGAAAGATTTAGTGCTATTTATTAAATACAAAAATGACTGAGGAGGAAAACGCAAAATACCCAGTCAAACAGGCGATCAGATGGTGCAATTTCCTTCACTTATCCACGCGTCATCACAGGGGCACACGATGACACTTCGACTTATGTGGTTGAGATCAAATCATGCCAGGGAGATCGAACGGATGAAATACCCAGGATCTGATGGTTGTTGTTGCGTCTTGTGTAGTGGAAGGATCGGACGGCTGGGAGATACTCTGGAAGGACCGGGCAATAACTCGCCAATATCGAGCCGCTCACCTGAGATCTTCCGGTCATCAGGGATGTTATGGGTATGTTTTTAGATGGAATCAATGATATAAATGTACACAGATCAACTATTGATATCCTAAGGGTTTAAAGGATCAAAACAGAAGAAAGAAAAACTCACCAAGGTAGCTCCAACGGCAAGCTCCGGCGACACTACTCCGACGAGCTGGATCAACTCGATTCGACGCCTTCGTAGCTTCCCGAAGGATGCAATCTACTCTTGTTGTCATGAGTAGGACTATCAGGCTTCAAGGTCTATGGTTGGAAGGTGGAAGAGTGATCAAAAATCAAAGGAAAATCGGAGGTGCATTTTATACATGTTGATGCACGGCTCCAAAGAACGATGTAGATGACGTGAATCGCGACTCCAATGCCCAAGAAAATACTAGGGCCTGAAAGAGCGCTGAACGAGGAGCAAAAGTCGTGAACCAACCACGTATGACAGTCTACAGGAAGGGGGTGAGACAGTTGATCAGAGGTCAACTGTCTGAGCCACCTGGTTAGTCTACGTGGACCAACCAGGAAAAACCTCTTAAAAAAGAATTGTAAAATCATTTAAAAATAATAAATGAATTTATTAATTTTATGTTGGTAAATAAAAAATATTTGTTTTTATTAGGTATTTTATTACGATTTTTTGTTTATTTTTTGATGTTTAAAATTACAAGTTTCCTTTTATGGGTTATATAAAGGTATATTCATCTTTATATTTTATTATTTTATTATTTTGTATATTTAATTTTATTAATTTTGTTTATTTTTTTATATATTTATAACTTATTTTTTAAACTTAAATATATTTTTATTTTATTTTTATAATGTCTTATATATAATTAAATAAATAGTTGTATGATCTATATAGGTATACTTGTATTTCATCTATATGATTTATGCAAGTATATTATTTTTGTGTTTTATTTATGTTTTTATTCTTGTTTTAATACACTCGTATATTATAGTTAATATTTACAAAATTATAAAAAATATAAAATTACAAAAATAATGAATAATAAATAAAATGAATATTTTAATCAGTACAAGTATACAATAGGGGTCCAATACCTAACTATCGAACCGTAACTCCAAAAAATATGAAACTACCTTCATTAAATAGCTTATTAAAGTTGTATATAATTCAAGGTGATTTTGATATATTTTGAGTTTTTATTTGAGAGATATGGGTCTGGGAAGTTGGGATTCTAAAAACTTATTTAGAGTGTATTTTGTACACTGTATATTAGTTTTATACGAAATTATATGTGTATTTTTCTATATTTATTTATGTACAACTTTCATGTTCAAAGTTTGTTTATTTAAAGAATAAAATGGAACTAAAAATAGGTCCCAAAATGAATAAAGAATAAATTAAATAAAAGGAATTTTTATTGGTATTTACGCCCTTATCTACCCCTACTTTATTCCTCGTCGACTTAGTCATCGAGATGTCTAGGTCTCGTGGTTTCGTGTCATAAAATATTTGCAATATTTTATTATTTTCTTTTCTTTCATTATTCTATAATTTTGGCTTTAAAAACCGTATTTTATACACAATTTATACAATGATGCATAAATGATAAAATGCCTAAATTAAGTCTATTTACACGCATTTACTAGGGTTTTTGAGGCCAAAATGATAGAATAAAGATGATGAAATGGAGATTCATCACTGATGAATCTCGGATTCATCACTCGAAATCTCATTTGTTAAGCTCAAATCCCTCAAAATCAACAGCATTTCTGCATCTATTCTGCATAATTAGGCTTCATGCATGGTTTCATAAGAATTTCATTTTAGCACTAATTTCTGCAAAAAATAAGAGGCCAAAAATCACAACCAAAATTGACCTGTAAATAGCCTAACTTCCCTGATTTTTTAACTCATTCATGCTAACTCCAAATGACACAAAACCACCTGCACTGTGTACATATCACTAACAATAATAAATGAAGAATACAAAAAATTAACTAACCCAAATAAATAGACGAAAAACCCAAACCCTAGTTTCAGGATTTCCAGACTAAAAACCTCATATCTTCCCCATCCAGTGTCCGTTTTAATCATACTCACTTTTGAACTAATTTTCATTCTATTACCTTCAAAACAAGACCAAGTTCAAGTGAATCGGAGCTCATATGTGAAAGTTGGGTTTGGGGCCACTTTTGTACATTTTGTATTTTAACGGTTTTTGACCAAATATTCTATGTACATAAATAACCTATCTTAGTTCATTTCTTTTTCATTTGTTTTCTTTGATGAAAGTTTTATTAAAATACGCAAAAATCCAAATTCAAATTGAGATGGAGATCAAAGAAACAAATTGAGTCTGTGTCTTCACTAACCGACTGTACAAAATTGGTCTTTTTCATCTTTTATTTTATCTCTTCTTTTTATTTATTAATAAAAATCCAAAAAAATAGATTACTATGTAGTTATTTATCTTTGATTTTACCATATTTTTACCAGATTTTTATCTGATTTAAAAATGATATAAAAATTATAAAACCCAAAAATCAAGGTATTCTATGTACATGGGATACCCCAAAATTTCAGTTTGTGCATTTGATCGATTTTGGTTTTGATGTCTTCATTAAAGTTGTAGATCTCATCGAGACGAGAAATTTTTGTGAAGAAATGTTTTCGTTCTGAGGTTGTTTGCTATTTATTTTTGATTTTAGAAAATATTTACTTTTCGAATTTTGTGGAGCTGACTCGTGACTGCTCCTGGACCCGTCACGTGGCAGCTATTTTTAGCATTATTTATTATTCGTTTTATAAAAAAATATTAATCCTGCATGTGCGAAGCACGTGCCTCCCAGGCATGTGCAATGCACGTGCCCCGCGCTTTCCCCCCTTGACGCCACGTGTCGCTTTCTTGGCCACCCGATCTCGGTCGATCGAATGACCAGGGCTCGTCTTCCACCTCCCATCTCCTTTCCCAATTCTCCTCACCACCGCCCAGCTCTGTAATCTCTGCCACGAATCCCGACCGTATCCCCTGACCCCCCTGATCAAAGATCTTGCTCCACCGCCATTCCCCTTCCGATCTCGTCAACTTCCCATCAAATCTCCCTGAGATCTCTCCTCCCACGAACTGCCATCTCCAGCCTACCCCTTGTAACCCTATTTAAAGGCCATCACCCCCTTCGTACAACCCATCCGCCGATCGCACAGGAACGAGGTGGGCCCCGAGGTGATAGGTTGTCGCCTCCCTCTTCCTCGGTGAGATCCGGTGGTTGGGCCCACCGTTGCAGCGTGACCATCCACATCTGCCTTCACTCCGGTGACCACCATCGAGCCCATCGACTCTAGAGAATCATCGACTTTATTGCTACATCACCATTGCCATTAACGCCCTCGACAACGTGACCTACTTCTTCAACAACGCCACAGTCGCAAATCCTCCACCGACCATCGGAGGCCCTCACCACCGTCAGGCGACCGCCAGGCTGCAGACACCTGCCTCTTCAACGCCTGAGCCCCACCGACAATTCGTCGCCTTCCACCAACAACTGTCGCGACCAGGCTCTCCCTTCTCCGCCTTGCAGCAACAGCCAACGGCCGGGCCTCAGCCTTCGAAACCCCGCGCCATCAGGTCAAGTCGAGACCCAATGTGCTTGACATTGTGCCCAAAAGATTTGCATTTGCATGCATAGTTTGCCCTGTAAAAATCATTTTGCATATTTCAGTTTTTAATTTTTAATAGGTATTGAAACTGATTTTTTTGAGGTTTAGGATTTTTCTGAGATCAATCACCTAGTGATAGATCTTAGATAATTTTATTCCTTAAAAATAATTAGGTTTAATATTTATTTTAATTAAATATCAAAATTTATTCTATTTGCATTTGAAAATTCCTAAAAAACTCATATTACATCCAAAAATTCCAAAACAATACAGTACATTCATTTCATCATATTTTGCATTGTATCCAAGTTTAATATTGTTCGAACATCGTTTGAGCGTAATTCACATTTTAGTTCCTAAAATAGGCTGAAATTGCATCTTTTATTACATTAAAAATAAAAAAACAAAAAAATACTGCCTCGAAAACTGCACATGAATTTTGATAGACATAATTCTAGGTTGTTCCTTTGCCTCCTTATGTTCGACCTTGGGACTTGCCCAAGTAAAATAAACATAAAATCGCATTGATTAAAATTGACGAATATTTTGTGTGATTATTTTCTTGACCGATTCCGATTGCCGCCTACAACGCACAAACGACAACTCATCATTTATTTTTACGCCAATACAATAAACACATATCTTTATATAGCGCAAATCGGACTCGTCATATGGTACCGATGCCGGGGAGGGAAACGAATTAGTTTTGTATTTTGAAAATTCCTGTTCGGTTTTTCGCATTCGGGTAGTCTGACTCACGAATTTTTCATTTTAAATTCCATATTTTCTTTTTCCTGCAACTTATTTTCAACATTTATTTTTGATTTATTTTGAGTCGCTCTCTAACATTTTCTCTCTTATTTTTCTTGCGAGGTACCCGACGTACGTGGTGCGGTTGTTCAAGAAATCGACAGATCTTTACCGACTTCCAAAAAGTCGCAACTAAATTAAGATTGATTCAAGTCATAGGATAGAGCGTAGAGTCTAGATTTTTAATTTCTGAAAATTTTAAATTTCTGTAATTAATTGCTTATTTGCAGCAGTGTCTGTTTCGACTCTCGTGTGTGTTAAAAGACTCTGAACTTTCTTCTGTGGTGTGTTGTGGCCTGTTTCACTCTCCGATGAGGGTGAGGCCTGACTTGAGTGGCGATTAGGATAGACCCGCACATACGGCTCTCAGAGCATTGTAATTTCTTGATTGTGCTCATATGATCTAAGGCCATACTTCACATTACTTGAGACACACATAGATCGTTCAAATTAGACAAAATTTAACTCGATTCTTCCTCGCTAATAGAACTTTCTGCTAGGTATGGTTTTTCATCGGCTTGCATTCATTTAGAATAAATTTTCAATTTCTGTCTAGCATCCCACATTGAGATTATGAGGATTCACTGTAAGTCTTCTAACTGAGCATACACCATTGTTTTCACGTGCATCGACTTTTCCTGAATTTCTCCCACTTTTTTATCACATAATTCTAAAGGAAATTGGGATTGGACGGTAGACGTGTATTTGTGCTCATTAAATTCTTCAGTGATCGCCTAATTAAAATTTAGACTTCTAAATATAGCCGATCTAAATAACCAATAAAATCAAGAATTTTTGCGGGAGAGCAACCCCGACCTTGGATGCTTTTATTTTTTTAAGTGAGCAAGAGACAAAAATTAAGGTTAGAACCAAGCTCCGACATTTTCATTCAGACTACTGATTTTAAAAACAATTAGCTACTTCTCAGTGAGGAATATGGGTAGCCGGTATCCGGTCTGGACTTCCTTAGTAGAGTGGGTGATTTAAAGGATACTTCGTTAGGCTCCGTCATTAAGTAACACGGGTAGTCATTTTACGGTCCGTTCTTACACCTATACTGGTTGAAAGTAGATGCAATTTGTCATAGGAATTCGAGACAGTGTTTAAGAAAATTTCGGTACTTAACAACTCACTAAAATTCTATCCAAGATTGATTTATCACCAACTTAAAATCGAAAAGATAATAGCCGAACTCTTACAGCTTCATTTTATGAGTTGGTGAACTCGGAGTTTGATTTGTGTTTGCATTGGTGTACGTGAACCAATATCAATGATCAAAAGTCGCACATTTGATAAAATTTCTTCTGACTATAACGTGCAATCATCTCTCTTCTTTTCTTCATTTAAACCACATCATGGAACTTTTGTTAAAAACTCTTGCAAATCCAACCTCTCATTCCTTTCAAGTCTTTCAAAAATAGCCGAACATTTATCTGAAAATCCATCAGAGATATAATATGAAAATGAATTTGTCTCAGTTAGACCCAAATCTACTACATCCTCTTCTTTCAGAAATCCTCCAATATTTGCGGGAGACTTTCACCCGCGGATGACTTCGGCCCCTTCATTGAATTCCTACTCGAATCATCCGACCACACATGACCACCTACCATCTTGGACTGAACGGTCTTATTCTCGGTTTCTCGCTAATGAACCATTTCAAGATCAAAATACTTTTGAATCTCATGACTAGCCGAGAAACCAAACACATATGGAAAGACCCACACTTAATGATCATCAGAGTTGGATTGACCGCAACGATCAAATCCCTATTGACCAACCTGAATATCACTCATTTGATCAACCTATACATATAGAGGACCACATGTATGAGATCGACACATATGCACCCTGTATGACCCCATTATTCGAGAATACGATCAATCATGACCAGGGAAGTAGACTCCACTCAAACCAGGATGACATGCCCGAGTCATGACATGTTGAGTATGAGACCTACACATTCCCACAAAATCATTCCACTGAGCAGCCTCCTTCCACAATTTTTGAGGAAAAAATTTCAGAAAATAATGATTATATATCAGACATTCAAAGAAACTCTCCTCTCAGCACATACAGAAAAATGGAAGATGAGATTGTTGAAAATAAAAAACATAAACCGACTGCTCCCATGATTTATCATAAACAATATTTTGAGGATGATATATCAAGGATAAATAAAAGATTCGAATTAATGGAGGATAGATTCCAAAAATTTACCGACTAACTAATTTCACTCTCTGGGAGCTCAGATATAAAAATGAATGAGGAAAGGATTGGATCTAAGATTGAAATTTTTGAGGATATTCAAAAACCTATAGATGATTCTGACATCGACAACTCTACATATTACTCCCCTAGGAATGATTATGATGTTGAGTTTTACTCTGATCATCCAAGCCCCTGCTCATCTGAGGAACACACTACATCACCACACCACACAGAAAATACCAAAAAATGGGAATATTCAAAAACACCAAAAAAATCGAAAATCCAGAAAATTTCATAAAAATTGAGACTGAAGAAGACTTGAAGAATTTGGATCCTGCTTTATGGGAAGCACTAGAGAAACGCTTGATTTTTGAACTTCCCTTTATATATGCCATTGAACACTTCCCCGACCTTAAAGGAATTGTAATGGACAAATTGATGATCAAAAGGTTTGGCAGGATACGAACAAAGACGGAAAGACATATATTGTCAATGGGCTCCTCCTTGGTGTTGAGGAGAAAAACCGAGAGCTGCATAGTAAAGCGGTTGCCTAGATTTGATTGTATGATCAAAGACACAATTTTCACCCATGCTTGAATTGATGATGATTCACCAATCAATATCCTCCCGACCACTATATTTCATGAACTCAAACTCGGACCGATTCAGAAGATACGAGAGATTGTTCAATTGGCTGACTGATCGATAAAGAGGCCGAGAGAAATCATTTCTGTCAACATGACATTCCAAGGTGCTACGCTCAAAGTAGAATTCACAATCATTGATATTGAGCATCAAGGAGAATTCACCTAGTGTCCAATTATTCTCGGAAAGTCATTCTTAGCATTGGCTAAGGTAATTATTGATTGTGAGTCTCGGGAAATCAATTTTACATCACTGAAAGCACTTCGATTTGACCTAGTCTTTGAGGAACCACGATTTTCTGAGGCAGCCCACGAAGTCCTCGACAACCTTAACCATGAAGCGGTAGAAGAGCCCTCCCCCGCGGCTACACCTGAGATAGCGGTTGTTGATAAGACTATTGGTTTAGAGAATCTCCCCCCTGCTCCATTCCCAACCGCTCTTACCATGGGGAATCAAGTATATGAATCATATGATATGGAGACTTATGCATGGTCACACCCTGGGTCAACCTATTCTGACTACTTGATCACATCAACTTGACACAAGTATGCTCTAATGTCAAATTAATTGAGAACATGCATGCAAAAACTCTCCCCAGTATTTCAATTCTCGCGGATCTCAAAATAGACAAAAATTTCTTATATGATCCTGAGACATATGCATGGTCGCACCCTGGGGCAACCTACTCTGAATATCTTGACCAAATCATCCCAAATCGAGAGTGCATCAACATTCAGAAAATTAAGAACAAACACGCGGAACGAAAACCGACCAAGGAGAAGAATTCCAATGGTTATTCATAGGGATACTCAAGTGAACCGACACCTTCACGAAACAAGAAAAAGAAAGTGACCTTTGATCTTTTGGAAGAGGAATCAGCTGATGATCCCTCATCAGGTCCGGAAAAGATAGTCTACATGAGTGAAGTATGTTCGGCATCTCTAAAGCCATATCTTCGCAAGGATCCAAAATTCGATTCTCGTTGGACAACTCCCGGTCCTAACTACTATTCATCCAAAGTTGATGCTCCTGCCCTATTCAAGTACACTGAAATTATTTCTTATAAGCTGACTAATACCGTTGCTTCTGAGTGTTCATCTGAGGACAAATCGCTTGACCCCAAGAAGGAACGAATTTTGAGGAAACGATTGAAGAAATAAAAAGACATGAATATCTGGAGTGTGTCCACTTTCAAATACTATTCCTCTGAGGATAACTCTGATGATGGCTATCTTTCATCTGACTCAAATGTTTCATCTACTATCCATCATGATTTTTCTGAGGATGAAACTGATAATAGTTGGGAATCATATGCTTCATCTCCGTCTCGTTATACCCAAATCCCATCACATGCTCACAAAAAGATCAGCTGAAAACCGCCTTAAATCGTCGTCCACCCACCCTCCCTTCCCACCACATTGGTTTCCTTGTACAGCTTCTTCCTCTACTTAGGTCAAGGCCTATGTATAGGGGGGCCGATGCCATCTCTGTATACCATTCTTCTCCTATCTCCCGATCATTCCACCTTTCTCTTATACTTAGATTGACCAGAGCCTATGTATAGGGGGGACCGATGCCCATCTGTTTATACTCTCCTCATTCACACACCCCGATCACTTCAGTTTTTCCCACTCTTCTTCTATACTTAGGTTGTTCACAGACTGAGTATAGGGGGGTGGTTCAGTAAATCTTGTCCTTTTCCTTTTTCACTCTCTTACGCTAAGCCCGAGATATGTCGTCTTTATGCTTCTCGTGCTTTGAGGACACAACACTCGCTAAGTATAGGGGGTGTGTATATATACTGTGTATATATTTTACCCATATCTCGTACTTTCGCGTAAGTGTATATGAATTTAAGGGGTGGGTAATTAATTTGAAAAAAAATCACACAACAAAATAAAAAAAAAGAGTTTTGCTATTAACATTGACTGTGCCCAAAATCTTTTGAAAAAAGGCTTCTTATTCAGTTTTGCAAAAACCAACCTTGCATAAATGTTAAAAAAATGTTATCTGCATTTCACACACCTTCACTTCATCCACGCATCGCATTCATCTGTGAAAAGTCTTTGGGTTCTGAACCGAGTTATGATCAGAAACCGAGAATGGTCTGGACTTGATCTTAATCCACCTAATTTTCTGAGGAACTTCTCTGAGAAGTAGGATTTTAGAAGCTTCAGGTCTTTGACTTAATTCTTTAAGTTCCACATGACAATGTGCAGTGTTTGACTCTTTGTGTCTAACCTGGTCTCTTCATTTTGGGTACAACTCTGGAATAGGGAATTAATTTGTACTCTCGCACTATGCACTTAGCTCAACTTAGACATGATGTTGGAAGACTATGTGAGTTTCTTTTCTGGTAGCGTGGAAATCTAAAGACTGTGTGAGTACGGCTGGGCACAATTTTTTCTAAGACCCCCAAAAATGTACGGAAATAAAAAGATTCTATATCCATAGGGGCACAACAAGATCCAAGCAGAACCACCAAAAAATCCAAATACAAAGAAGCATTCTACCAAATAAATATCTGACTCCTGAGGAAATACCTGACTCCCCGAGGATGAGTTACTGGAGATGAGGTTTGCATGGTAGTCCGCCATTCTGGATGGGAAGAGCTAACATCTTTGACACACATGAGTCGATTGTTCAATGTTCATAGGGTATGCTTTGGGAATAGGATTGATCTAAGATGACTTCTGAGCCGAAACTGTAGCAATGATATATAGAACTTGAGGGCTATTGATTTTAAAAGTCTAAGTCTCACATAAGTTCCGCCACACTAATAATACAAAGGTCGAGTCTTTTCATTTTCACCTTCAGCTCTTGGCTTGGTATGGAACCCAATCTCATTTCACCTCATGGCATTTCTTTTTTATGCTTAGGGACGAGCATGGTTTAAGTATAGGGGGATGATGAACCTTGGATTCATCACTCCAAATCTCATTTATTAAGCTCAAATTCCTCAAAATCAACAACATTTTCTGCATTTATTATGCATAATTAGCATATATGCATGTTTTCATAAGAATTGCATTTTAGCACTAATTTCTGCAAAAAATAAGAAGCGAAAAATCACAGCGAAAATTGACCTGTAAGTTGCCTAACTTCCCTGATTTTTTAACTCATTCATGCTAACTCCGAATGACACAAAACCGCCTCCATTGTGTACATATCACTAACAAGAATAATTGAAAAATACAAAAAAATTAACTAACCCAAATAAATAGACCAAAAACCCAAACCCTATTTTCAGGATTTCCGAACTAAAAATCTCATATCTTCCCCATCCACCATCTGTTTTAATCCTACTCACTTTTGAACAAATTTACATTCAATTACCTTCAAAACAAGATGAAGTTCAAGTGAATCGGAGCTCATATGTGAAAGTTTGGTTTTGGGCCTCTTTTGTACATTTTGTATTTGAGCGGTATTTGACCTACTATTCTATGTACATAAATAAACTATCTTAGTTCATTTCTTTTTCATTTGTCTTCTTTGATGAAAGTTTTATTAAAATACGCAAAAATCCAAATTCAAATTGAGCTTGAGATCAAAGAAACAAATTGAGTCCAAGTCTTCACTAACCGACTGTACAAAATTGGTCCTTTTCATCGTTTAATTTATCTTGTCTTTTTCTTAATTAATAAAAATCCAAAAAATAGATTAATACGTAGTTATTTATCTTTGATTTTATCATATCTTTTGTGAATTTTTATTTGGTTTAAAGATGACATAAAAATTATAAAACCCCAAAATTAAGGTAATCTATGTACATGGGATACCCCAAAATTTCACTATGTGCATTTGATCGATTTTAGTTTTGATGTCATGAAAGTTGTAGATCTCATCGAGACAAGCAATTTTTGTGAAGAAACTTTTTCGATCTGAGGTAGTTTGCTATTTATTTTTGATTTTACAAAATCTTTATTTTTCGAATTTTGTTGAGCTGACACGGGGCGCTCTTGGAGCCGCCACATGGCGGCTATTTTTGGGATTCTTTATTATTCATTTTATAAAAAAATTATTAATCCTGCATGTGCGAAGCAGGTGCCACCCAGGCACGTGCAACCTACGTGCCCAGCGCTTTCCTCCCTTGACGCCACGTGTCGCTTTCCTGGCCACCCGATCTCGGCCGATCGGACGGCCAGGGCTCGTCTTTCACCTCCCGTCTCCTTTCCCAATTCTCCTCACCACCGCCCCGCTCTGCAATCTTCGCCACGAATCCCGGTTGTATCCTCTGATCCCCTCCGATCCAAGATCTCGCTCCGTCGCCATTCCCCTTCCGATCTCGTCAACCTCCCATCAAATCTTCTTGAGATCTCTCCTCCCGCGAACTGCCATCTCCGGCCTACCCCTCGTAGCCCTATTTAAAAGCCATCGCCCCCTTTGTACAACCCATCCGTCGATTGCACGAGAACGGGGTGGGCCACGAGGTGACAGGTCGTCGCCTCCCTCTTCCTCGGTGAGATCCGGTGGTTGTGCCCATTGTTGCAACGCCACCATCCACATCTGCCTTCGCTCCGGTGAACACCGTCAAGTCCATCGACTCAAGAGCATCGTCGACTTCATTGCTACGCCACCATCGCCATTAATGCCCTCGACAATGCAACTTGCTTCTTCGACAACTCCACTGTCGCAAATCCTCCACCGGTCATCAGAGCCCCTCACCACCGTCGTGCGACCGCCAGGCTGCAGACACCTGCCTCTTCAACGCCTGAGCCCCACCGACACTTCGTCGCCTTCCACCAACAACTATCACGACCGGGCTCTCCCTTCTCCGCCTCGTTGCAACAGCTAACGACCGGGCCTCTGCCTTCGCAGCCACTGTGCTGTTGGGTCAAGCCGAGACCCCCCCCCCACGTGCCGCGCATGTGAGGGCGGGGGAACATCTGGGTCATTTACATATCGACCCCGAGAGGATCTTCAAATTGCATCAAAGCCACCCGCCGACCAGAGGGCACGTGCTGCGCACGTGCCCCTCTGGTAATTTTGCAAAGACACCCTCCATATTATTAGTAATTATCGTAAAATCCACCCTACAATTTTTTTATTATATTAATTGTAATTTCACTTTCACCCATGTGTTCCCTTATTATTCTAGACTCGTACACTGCATATTTTATTTATCCAAAAATAGCATTGTGTTCCTCAATTAATTCTCTACATTTCGATATATTGTGGACATTTTTGTGATTTATGGTTAATTAATAATTAATTATTTTGGGGAAAATTACAAAATTTTCCCACTTTGTGCTCTTAAATTTATATTTGATTAACCGTTGTTCTAAAAATTCCCGAAAAATCAAATATTGTAGAATTAATTGTGCTTGACATTGTGCCCAAAAAGATTTGCATTTGCATCCATAATTTGTCCTGTAAAAATCTTTTTGCACATTTCAGTGTTTAATTTTCAATAGGTATTGAAACTAATGTTTTCGAGGTTTAGGATTTTTCTGAGATCACCTAATGATAGATCTTAGATAATTTTACTCCTTGAAAATAAATAGGTTTAATACATATTATAATAATATATCGAAATTCATTTTGTTTGCATTTGAAAATTCCTAAAAACTCATATTTCATCCAAAAATTCCAAAAAACATACGGTGCATTCATTTCATCATATTTTGCATCGTGGCCAAGTTTCATATTTTTCGGACATCGTTTGAGCATAATTCACATTTTAGTCCTAAAATAGGCCGAAATTGCATCCTTTATTGCATTAAAAATAACAAAAACAAAAAAAGACTGCCTCGAAAATCGCGTACGAATTTTGATAGACATAATTCTAGGTTGTTCCTTTGCCTCCTTGTGCTCGACCTTTGGGCTTGACCAAGTAAAATAAACATAAAACCACAATGATTAAAATTGATGAATATTTTGTGTGGTTATTTTCTTGACTGATTCCAATTGCCGCTTGCAACGCACGAACAACAGATCATCATTTATTTTTACGCCAACACAACAAACACATATCTTTAACTAGCGCAAATCGGACTCGTCAGATGACGCCGTTGTCGGAGAGGCAAACGACTTAGTTTTGTGTTTTGAAAATTTCTGTTCAGATTTTCACATTCGGGTAGTCTGACCCCCAAATTTTTCATTATAAAGTCCATATTTTCTTTTTCCTGCAATTTACTTTCAACATTTATTTTCGATTTATTTTTGAGTCACTCTCTTACATTTTCTCTCTTATTTTTCTTGTGAGGTAGTCAGCGTACGTGGAGCGATTTTTGAAGGAACCGACGCATCTTCACTGACTTCCAAAAAGCCGCAATTAAATTAAGATCGAGTCGAGTCGTAAGAGAG
This sequence comes from Ottelia alismoides, assembly GCA_037367405.1. Lineage (NCBI taxonomy): Eukaryota > Viridiplantae > Streptophyta > Magnoliopsida > Alismatales > Hydrocharitaceae > Ottelia > Ottelia alismoides. The sequence goes on from JAZKJV010001299.1 coordinate 99,768, forward strand.
AGCATAGAGTCTAGGTTTTTAATTTTTGTAAATGTGAAATTTCTGTAATTAATTGCTCATTTACAATGGTGTCCGTTTGAACTCCCGCGTGTGTTAAAAGACACTGAACTTTCTTTTGTGGTGTGTCGTGGCCTATTTCACTCTCCGGTGAGGGTGGGGCCCGACTTGAGTGGCGATTAGGATAGACTTGCACATACAGCTCTCAGAGCATTTTAATTTCCTCATTGTGCTCGTAGGATCTAAGGCCACACTTCACATTAATTGAGACGTACATAGATTGTTCAAATTAGCCAAAATTTAACTGTATTTTTCCCGCTAATAGAACTTTCTGTTAGATATGGTTTTTCATCGGCTTGCATTCATTTAGAATAAATTTTCAATTTCTGTCTAGCATCCCACACGGAGATTGCGAGGATTCACTGTAAGTCTTTAACTGAGCATACACCATTGTTTTCACGTGCATCAGCTTTTCCTGAATTTCTCCCTCTTGTTTTATCACATAATTTTAAAAGAAAATTGGCACTAGACGGTAGATGTGTATTTGTGCTCATTAAATTCTTCAGTGATCACCTAATTAAAATTGGGACTGCTAAATTTAACCGATCTTAATAACCAATAAAATCAAGAATTGTTGCGGGAGAGCAACCCCGACCTTAGATGATTTTATTTTTCGGAGTGAGCAAGAGACAACACTTAAGGTTAGAACCAAGCTCCGACATTTTCATTCAGACTACTGATTTTAAAAACGACTAGCTACATCTCAGTGAGGAATATGGGTAGCCGGAATCCAGTCCGGACTTCCTTAGCAGAGTGGGTGGTTTAAAGGACACTGCGTAAGGCTCCATCCTTAAGTAACATGGGTAGACATTTTACGGTCTGTACTTACACCTATACTGGCTGAAAGTAGATGCAACTAGTCATAGGAATTCAGAACAGTCTTTAAGAAAATTTAGGCACCTAACCCCTCGCTAAAATTCTTTCCAAGATTGATTTATCACCAACTTAATTGTGTGAGTTGGTGAACCCGGAGTTTGATTTGTGTTTGCATTAGTGTACGTGAACCGATATCAAAGATCAAAAGCCGCACATTTGATAAAATTTCTTTTGACTATCCCGTGCAATCATCTCTCTTCTTTTCTTCATTTAAACCTCATCATGGAACTTTTGTCAAAAATTATTGCAAATCCAACCCCTCGTTCCTTTCAGCTCTTTCAAAAATTGCCGAACATTTATCTGAAAATCCATCAGAGATATACTATGAAAATGAATTTGTCTCGGTTAGGCCCAAATCGACTACATCCTCTTCTTTCAAAAATCCTCCAATATTTATGGGAGACTTTCACCCACGGATGACTTCGGCCCCTTCATTGAATTCCTACTCGAATCATCCGACCACACATGACCACCAACCATCTTGGACTGAACCCGCTTATTCTCGGTTTCTCGCTAATGAACCATTTCAAGATCAAAATACCTTTGAATCTCATGAGTGGCTGAGAAACCAAACCCAGATGGAAATACCCGCACTTAAAGATCATCAGAGTTGGATTGATCGCAACGATCAAATCCCTATTGACCAACCTGAATATCACTCATTTGATCAGCCTATACATTCAAAGGACCACATGGATGAGATCGACACATATGCACCCTGTATTACCCCATTATTCGAGGATACGATCAATCATGACCATGGAAGACTCTACTCAAACCAGGATGGCATGCCCGAGTCACGACATGTTGAGTATGAGACCTACACATTCCCACAAAATCCTTCCACTGAGCAGCCTCCTTCCATAACTTTTGAGGAAAAAATTTCAGAAAATAATGATCATATATTGGATATTCAAAGAAGCTTTCCTCTCAGCACATACAGAAAAATGGAAGATGAGATTGTTGAAAATCAAAAACATAAACCGACTGCTCCCATGATTGATCATAAACAATATTTTGAGGATGATATCTCGAGGATAAATAAAAGATTTGAATTAATGGAGGATAGATTTCAAAAATTTACCGACTGACTAATTTTACTCTCTAGGAGCTCAGATATAAAAATGAATGAGGAAAGGATTGGATCTAAGATTAAAAATTTTGAGGATATTCAAAAACCTAACATCGACAACTCTACATATTACACCCCTAGGAATGATTATGTTGTTGAGTCTTATTCTAATCATCAAAGCCCCTGCTCATCTGAGGAACACACTACATCACCACACCACACAGAAAATAACAAAAAATAGGAATATTCAACAACGCCAAAAAATCGAAAATCCAGAAAATTTCATAAAAATTGAGACAGAAGAAGACTTGAAGAATTTGGATCCTACTTTATGGGAAGCACTGGAGAATTAATGATCAAAACGTCGAGCAAGATACGAACAAAGACTGAAAGACATATCTTGTCATTGGTCTCCTCCTTGGTGTTGAGGAGAAAAACCAAGAGCCGCAATTTTCACGCATGCTCGAATTGATGACGATTCACCAATAAATTTCCTCCCAACCTCTGTATTTCATGAACTCAAACTCGAACCGATTCGGAAGATGCAAGAGATTGTTCAATTGACCGACAGATCGATAAAGCGGTCGAGAGGAATCATTTCTGTCATCATGACATTCTAAGGTGCTATGCTCAAAGTAGAATTCACAATCATTGATATTGAGCATCAAGGAGAATTCACCCAGTCACCAATAATTCTCGGAAAGCCATTCTTAGCATTGGCTAAGGTAATTATTGATTGTGAGTCTCGGGAAATCAATTTTACAGCACTGCAAGCACTTCGATCTGACCCAGTCTTTAAGGAACCACGATTTTCTGAGGCAACCCATGAAGTCCTCGACAACCGTAACCACGAAGCGATAGAAGAGCCCTACCCCGCGTCTACACCTGAGATAACGGTTGTTGATGAGACTATTGGTTTAGAGAATCTCCCCCCTGCTCCATTCCCAACTACTCTTATCATGGAGAATCAAGTATATGAATCATATGATCCAGAGACTTATGCATGGTCACACCCTGGGTCAACCTATTCTGACTACCTTGATCACATCATCTTGACACAGGAATGCTCCAATGCCAAATTAATTGAGAACATGCATGCAGAAACTCTTCCCAGTATTTCAATTCCCGCGGATCACAAAATAAACGAAAATTTCTTCTATGATCCTGAGACATATGCATGGTCGCAAACTGGGGCAACCTACTCCGAATATCTTGACCAAATCATCCCAAATCGAGAGTGCACCAACATTCAAAAAATTAAGAACAAACACACAGACTGAAAACTGACCAAGGAGAAGAATTCCAATGGCTATTCATCTGGATACTCAAGTAAACGACATCTTCACGAAATAAGAAAAAGAAAGTGACCTTTGATCTTTCGTAAGAGGAATCAGTTGATGATCCCTCATCAGTCTGGAAAAGATAGTCTACATGAGTGAAGTATGTTCGGCAGCTTTAAAGCCATATCTTCGCAAGGATCCAAAATTCGATTCTCATTGGACAGCTCCCGTTCCTACCTACTATTCATCGAAAGCTAATGCTCCTGCCCACTTGAAGTACACTGGAATGATTTCTTATGAGCTGATTGATACCGATGCTTCTGAGAATTCATCCGAGGACAAACCGCTTGACCCCAACAAGGAACAAATTTTGAGGAAACAATTAAAGAAACAAAAATACATAAATATCTGGAGTGTGTACACTTTCAAATACTATTCTTTTAAGGATAACTCTGATGATGGCTACCTTTCATCTAACTCAAATGTTTCATCTACTATCCGTCATGATTTTTCTGAGGATGACACTGATAATAGTTGGGAATCATATGCTTCATCTCCGTCTCGTTATACCAACATCCCATCAAAGGATCACAAAATGATCTGCCGAAAACTGCCTTAAATCATCAGCTACCCACCCTCCCTCCTGACCACATCGGTTTCCTTGTACAGCTTCTTCCTCTACTTAGGCCAAGGCCCAAGTATAGGGGGGACCAATGCCATCTGTGTATACCATCCTTCTCCTATCTCCCGATCATTCCACCTTTCTCTTATACTTAGGCTGACCAGAGCCTAAGTATAGGGGGAACCGATGCCCATCTGTTTATACTGTCCTCATTCACTTACCCCAAACACTTCATTTTTTCTCGCTCTTCTTCTATACTTAGACTGTTCACAGTCTAAGTATAGGGGGCGATTCTATAAATATTGTTCTTTTTCTTTTCCTTTTTCACTCTCTTACGCTTAGTCCGAGCTATGCCTTCTTTACACTTCTTGTGCTCTGAGGACACATCACTCGCTAAGTATAGGGGGGTCTGTATATATACTGTGTATATATTTTACCTATATCTCGTACTCTCGCGTAAGTGTATATGTATTTACGGGTTGGGTAATTAACTTGAAAAAAAATCACAAAAAAAGAAGAAAAGAGAGTTTTGTTACTAACACTGACTGTGCCCAAAATCTTTTGAAAAAAAAGGTTTCTTATTCAGTTTTGCAAAAAAAACCTTGCATAAATGTTAAAAAACATGTTGTCTGCATTTCACACACCTTCACTTCATCCACGCATCGCATTCATCTGTGAAAAGTCTGTTGGACATGTGAGCCCTGGGTAAACCATTCTTACAATAAATGTTATTGTAATATTTATGTTTATCAGTAAAAGTTATTGATGTTTCACTCCCTTTTCTGAAATTATATGAATGAATGCACTATAAGGTCCCTCTGTACAATTAGGGTTATGTACCATGGCCATCTTGATAATCATATAGCTGCTGATTCATTAAATTATCATAGAGGCTGGTGTTTGGATGAATATCTAAGGAGTTAGATAGAGGACTCATCAAGCACCGACAAATGATTATTAAGAGAAGATCTCCAGCCTGAGTAGGAGATGGCAATCCTTTCTCACATAGGTTGATATCTGACCGACCTCTCAATGCAGGTCCTCTGCATAGGAATAGTGATTCGGAGGTGTCAGATTAGTTAGGTCAATGGGTTGACTTAACGAGATCGAGATAACCTAAGTCCTATGTTGAATGCTGTCACAGCATAGGCACGCATCCTCTGACCGGAGACAGATGTTTTACTATATGTCTGAGTATGTACATTTGGAAGACCAATAGGTTGATGACCTAACCAAGGTCTATACACCGGCGAGCTGGTGTGCATATAAGGGCTTATGAGCAATACAATCTCTCAAAGGGATCATACAGGTTCACTTATGAATCGGAAGACATGAGCTCACTCATGAGGTATTGGGACCGATCAAATTCCATGCATGGTCGTTGTGCTTCGGAAGCATGACATGAATTTGAGGGTATGATATATGCTTTGGGAAAGCATATGATCGATAACGATTCCCAATGACCAAGATTGAGAAACTTAGTGATCAAACCCTGAAGAAGACAGTATAAAATTGATCTTAAAACTTCGGGTTGACCATGGGTCTTCCAGTATGCAGGATGTACAGGTATTGGGAAAAGCTGAGGGTGATGTGATCATAAACGATTGTATATCCATGACGCTTCCATTATGAGAGAGTGATGAAACAGGTCTGGATTTTAGTGACTCCTTCCAGTAGAGGAGCAATCTGATCTTAGTCCAAGCGTTGGACATTGGTCTGAATGAGAATCATATTTAATAAGAATATTAGATTTGCGGTCTTGATTTAATCAAGCATCTGTGGGAGGTTCGTACGATCTGGATTTGAGACAAGGTCTCAACATCCAAGTCACTATACGTGGAATAATACAATCGCTATGTCCTTATCTCCAAGTATCTGCGGAGAAAGCACATTATTCTTGAAGGGGTTCAAGAATAATTCATTTGATGAACTTCATATCCAAGCAAGAAAGACTTGATGATTAAATAAGATTTAATCATCAAGCATAATATGAATGAGATTCATATTGTGAGAATTATTATCCAAGATAATTAAATGGGATTTAATTATCAAGGATTAGATAATGTGGATAATACTATCCATAATATTTATGTATTATAAATATGTTTATAATATACATATATTAAAAAGAGAGAATTTATGTAAATAACATTTGTTAATTAATAATGTGGATTGGATTCACATTGATTAATTGATTGGAAATGTAATTTACAAATTAGTTTGGGTTCTGAATATAATTCACATTTTTTCAATGGCATGATTGAAACATTCACAAATTAATTTGGAATTAATTTGGTGCATATTTTTTTGATGATTGTTATTACAAATTATTAAGAGATAATGTGATATAATAAAAGGGAGATATCAGCCACCAATTTTGAGGTGGCGTCACCCATGAAAAATTCATGGGTGACGCCCCTTTTTTAGGAGGCAACATTATCTCTATTTTATTATTATGATTAATCTCTTAACTAATTTATATTAAATTAAAAATGTGCTGATAATGTTGCAACATATATTTAATTTAGTTATAAATAAATGTTGTTGGTTTAAACCAACAACAATCATAGCCATTGATTATAACATAGACCAAGCAGGGTCGTTGGATCTATATGTCTCATGGATTGAGATCCATTGGATCCCAAACTAGTATAAAAGGAGGGCTAGCCTAGCCTTCCAAGGTACATCATTAAGAGTTGTAGAAGCCTACTACTCTCTCTCTCTCATTCTCGACTAGGCTCTCTCTCAATATTGAAGTGGTCGTCCAGTTTGCATATTGAGAAGGAGAGCATCTTGCCTTCGCCTCCGACACTTGGATCTTCATCAAAGATTGGGGGAAGGACGCGACTCATCATCATGCCCGCAAGTGCGTTCTTCGCAGATCGGACTTGAGACAGGAGGATCTCTCGTTTGGGATCTCACGATCACAACCACGCTCCAAGAGATATTCCTTATACTTTGTGATTTGATGAAATGATCCGAGAAGTGTTCTCGTGCTCATGTGGTTTCATCTTTACTTTTAAAATTTTAATTTCCGCCGCATCTAGCAACTAGTGCGACTAGTTGTCCCGATTGCATACGATGCGATCGACACGCTTCTGTGATGCGCTTAAGTATTCACAATATCCTTCAAGTGGTATCAGAGCCATAGGTTTAATAAGGTTTTGGATGTGATCCATAGACCTAGGACGACTTGGGCTTGAAAGAGTCGCGAAAATTTTGTTGCATTTCAATTTTCGCACCTCTATATAATTGATTTTTTCGGTAATGTTTAAATTCTTTAAACACGAATTTTTCAACTGGATTTCGTTCGCCATTAATTAAGGAAACCATAGGATCTGAGTTTGTGAAATTTGGACTTCATTTGCTCAAGATATGGTCTTTTTAATATACATGTATTCACTGTTGCGGGAACTGCGGATTTAAACGTGATTAATGAGTTAATTATGGTTTTGATCCGCCTCGAAATGCATGAATTATCACTTGATTCTTTAATAAATCAAATATGAAATCTTAGGAAACTGAGTTTGCATTTTTTGATTTAAGTTGGTCAAGATAAGTTAATTTTAGTGATTGGGGGTCACTGCTGGAAATTGACAATTTTTTATCATGAACCTTGTGATAAGTCATTCAAATATGGTGATGAAAATTAACTGTTAATTTTCTGAAACAATTAATTATGAATATTTGTGAAATATTTAAAGAGATAATTATTTCATTGAATGACATTTGTCTAAACCAAAATGATGAGATAATTAATCTTGATCATTGGTTCATCAACAAACATTGATTTCATGAAAAAACTTAGTTTATCCCACAATAGTTATAGGACAACTTTTACATGAAAAACCCTCTTGCTTGAATAGGTTTGGGGATTTGTTTAGCAAATCTCCTTATAATATAATCAAAATTGTTTCGATGTATATTATATGGTATAATTTCGGTTGAAAAACCGATGAGCATCTCAAAGTACTTGATGATCTATCTGGTATTATCCTTTCCTGAGGTGGATATGGTGCCTAGTCGGAGAGCATTGGAGTCGCGGGTTGCAACGTATGTGGTCCGTCCCACTCTCGTCGGTACTCGCCATGACAACGGGTAGGGACTGGATAATGCTGGAGAAAGTCAATGTGTATTCTTCTAATTATTAAAATTCGAATAATACGTACTTTGAGATTATACCTACTATTCAAGTAATAATCAAGTTTGTTGGTTAATGATTGGATTAATGATTAATTTAATATGATTAAATTAGTTATATCCAATTAACACTCTATTATGAATAGATGTGTATTTCCCTTGGAAGAGTTAATTATGTGAATGTGATTCACGATAATTAATTTTTAAATTTGAATATGAGATGGAGGATCACATAAGTGACATCCATGGTCTCCCGTCAAGGCAAAGGATTCCGTCGCTAGTTGTTGTGTATAGGAGACGCATGTCCGAAGTGACAAATCCTGTATATGATTTAATTGGATCGGGTTCTTTGCTTCTGGAAAGAGTAAGGTCGTATACGTAGTGACCCCAATATCGGGTCCTCATATTATTGGGGCAATATTGGATTGCGTATAGCGAGTTTTATGCCTGTTGACGGTTGGTTCAATTAACAACGGGTCAACATCATCTTAGGGGTGGTGGGCCCGGGTGTTAAATCCCAAATTGGGAAATGCAAGTTGGACTTGCAAGGCGGAATGTATTCCCACTTCTCTAATTCAAGTCACAGGTTCTCATATTATTGGGATGTGATAAGAATAGAGAGGAGATCATAGATCTTGCTTGAATATAGCGGTAAGTGTATCTCTTGATTTGAAAGAAAATTAAGGGAATAATCTTTCAAAGTTGACATGGCAAGACAAATTTGATTTAAAATGCCTTAATCAAATATTTTAAAATGAATATATATTTATCTATATATTCTAATATAGTGCATTCTTAATTTCAGAAAATGAATTCCATGAACCCACTTAGCAGGCTCCTGGAGGTCAACTAGTTGACCAAACCAAATTTTTCGGATTGGATCCGAAATTTGGAACTTGTCCTATATGTGGAGTGCATCTCTTATGTGCTGAGGAAGGACAAGATAGCAAACCCTAAGACTGCAGATGATAAATCATATAATGAGAAATATGATCAAGACCATAATCTGGAAAGGTGTTACATCCTTGGGTTATTGTCCAATGTGCTTCAGAAGCAACATGTGGAAATGAACCTTTGCAAAGAGATTATGCTGAATATGAAGGAAATGTTCGGTGACATAAACCGCACAAGCGTTACAACATGATGAAAGAGCTTATTCGCTGCAAGATGCAGGAAGGAACCTCTGTCAGAGAACATGTACTCAAAATGTTTGGGTACCTCTATGAGCTGGAAACCCTGGGAGATATTTGGATCTTGACATGCAGGCTGATTTTATTCTCCTGACGCTCCCTAAGTCTTTCAACAACTTTGTCGTGTCTTATCACATGAGCAAAGGTGATTTCACTAATGCTGGGCTGTTAGCTGCATTGAAGTTTGCAGAAGATGTCATGAAGAAGGACGACCCCTCTACTAGTGCAATGGTTGCACAAGTAAGAGGAAAGCGCGGGCGGAAGCAAGGTTCTCGGAAGGGCCCGGCCCTGAAGAGAAAGAAGAAGAATCAAGGAGTTGGTTCGTCTTCTAGTGCTTCCACACTGATGACATCGAAAAAGTCTGATGTCTGTCACGACTGTAAGAAGCCGGGGCACTGGCGGCGTAACTGCCCAGACTACCTGAAGTCTGTTGACAAAGGTAAAGCCCCAACAGGTATGAAATCTACTTTCATCATTGAAACTAGCTTTCTCCTTGGACAAGAAGGAAGTTGGGTTATAGATTCTGGTGCTTCTATTCATGTATGCAATTCGTTGCATTTGTTTCAGAAAACTAGGAATCTGGAGCAAGGGGAGATAGTTATCCAGATGGGATCTGATGCAAGTGTTGCAGCAGTCGCCATCGGGATGTGCAGACTATTGTTATCTAGTGGTTGAGTCCTAGTACTTAAAGAGTGCCTTTATGTAACTGAAGTCAGGAGGAATTTGATACTTGTATCTAAGCTTGTTAGACATGGATACTCCTTCCTGTTCTATAATAAGTTAGTCATTAATCATTATGATAAATTTATTACGGAAGGTGTTCTGACTTCTGGTGGACTCTATGAATTGTGCATTGATGAATGTGTCATGAATGTCACTACCACTGATAATAAAAACCCTAAGAGATCCAGGGAGAATGAAAATCATTCGAATATGATTTGGCATCAAAGGCTTGGTCATTTATCTGTTGATAGGATCAATAGATTGAAAAAGGATGGACCTTTAGATCTTCTACAGGTTCAATCTTTACCTACCTATGAACATTGCATTCGAGGTAAAATGAACAGGATGCATTTCCGTAACAAGGTTACGAGATGCAAAGGTATTCTTGACCTAATACATACTAATGTATGCGGTCCCTTCAATACCGCGACTAGAAATGGATATCGATATTATTTGACGTTTATTAATGACCATTCGCGATACGGGTATGTCTTCCTACTACGTCATAAATTTGAAACCTTTGAAAAGTTCAAAGAGTTTAAGGCCTTGGTTGAGAACCAAACCGATAGGAAGACCAAATGGATTCGATCTGACCGAGGTGGTGAGTACCTCTCAGATGAATTTAAGGAATACCTTAAAGAGAATGGAATTGTCTCAAATCTCACTCCCCCTGGAACTCCCCAACTTAATGATGTTGCTGAAAGACACAACAAGACCATCATGGACATGGTCTGTTCAATGATGAGCAAAGCATGTTTACCTCTTAGTTTCTGGGGATATGCAGTCTGCAATATATGTCCTGAACAAGATTCCTAGCAAGTCTGTACCCAAGACTCCTCACGAGCTCTGGTATGGAACCAAACCTAGTGTTAATCACTTGAGGGTTTGGGGATGCTTGGTCCATGCAAAGAATGTGGACGCAAGTAAGCTAGAATCTCGCACTCGTGAGTGCTACTTCATTGGGTATGTTAAAGATGGTATTGGATACCAGCTTTATGACCCTGAGACCCAAAAGGTTTTTGTCTCTAGGGATGTGAAATTTCTGGAGGATGATTTTCCTAAAGTTCAAGATAGAAATGAAGTAAAGGAACTCATTGAATCCCCTGAGGATTCTGAGATTCTTAAACCATAAACTAAAGAGATAAATGAAGATGAAACACCCATACCTCTTCGAAGGAGTTTGAGGGTGCTTGCACCACCTGAAAGGTATGGATTCCATGTGTCAGGAGAGACTGACAATGATCCTTCTTCATTTTATGAAGCTCTCGCGGATCATGACATGGATAGATGGATGCTAGCAATGAAGTCAGAGATTGACTCCATGCATAAGAATGGTGTATGGACCCTAGAGGATCCACCTAAAGGGGTAAAACCCATTGGGTATCAATGGATCTTCAAGATAAAGAGGGGACCTGATGGGAAAGTAAAGACTTTCAAGGCACGGCTCGTAGCCAAGGGCTACACACAGAGAGAAGGCATCGACTACGATGATGAATTCTCTCTCGTGGCCATGCTTAAGTCCATTAGGACACTGCTAGCTATAGCTACATCTCTTGACTACGACATCTGGCAGATGGACGTCAAGACAACCTTCCTCAATGGATACCTCGAGGAGGATATCTATATGGAGCAGCCCCATGGCTTCATAGTTGAGGATGGTAAAGTATGCAAGCTGAAGAAATCCATCGATGGGCTAAAACAAGCTTCTCGTAGCTAGAACATCAGATTTGATGAAACCATAAAGAGTTATGATTTTGTGCAGAATCCTGATGAACCTCGTGTGTACAAGAAGCTTAGTGGGAGCGCCATTGTGTTCATCGTGCTTTACGTGGATGATATCCTTATCATTGGGAATGATACAGGAATGATGACCAGTGTGAAAATTTGGCTATTCCATACCTTCGAGATGAACGATCTTGGAGAAGCCTCTTACATCTTAGGCCTGAAGTTGTTCAGAAACCGAGAAAAGAGAATACTGGGATTATCACAATATGGATACATTAAGAAGATTCTTGAACGATTCCGTATGGATAGTTCCAAGAAAGGATTCCTCCCCTTAGGACATGGTATCCATCTGTCCAAAAGGATGGCTCCTCAAAGTGTTGAGGAAAGGAAGGCCATGGCGGGATGCCCTTACGCATTAGCTGTAGGAAGCTCGATGTATTGCATGATGTGTACTACGCCAGACATCTGCCATGCAGTGGGAGTGGTAAGTCGTTACCAATCCTGCTATAGAGAAAAACACTGGAATGCAGTAAAGAATATATTCAAATATCTGAGACGGACGGAAGATTACATCTTGGTCTATGGGGATGGTGATCTCCAAGTCTTGGGATATACAGATTCAGACTTCCAGTCGGATATTGATGATCAAAAGTCGACATCAGGGTTTGTATTCATGTTGAACTGTGGTGCTGTGAGCTTGAGAAGCAAGAAGCAGGACACTGCGATGGATTCAACAAAAGAAGCCGAATACATTGTCGCGTCGGATGCTGCAAAGGAGGCAGTGTGGTTGCGCAAGTTCATCTTGGAGCTTGGTGTAGTTTCCTCTGATACTCCCGTCCCGTTAATCTACAATAAACTGGAGCCATTGCCCAAGCAAAGGAACCTAGGTGCCATCAAAAGAGCAAGCACGTGGAAATGAAATACCACATCATTCGGGAGATTCAAAAGTGTGGTGATATCATCATCACCAAGGTGGCCTTTGTCGACAACATTGCTGATCCTATTACTAAACCTCTGACACAGAAGGTTTTTAACCAGCATGTAATGAGTATGGGTTTAGGGATTGTACCTGAATGGTTCTGAGGGCTATTGGGAGATTGTTGGACATGTGAGCCCTAGACGAACCATTCTTACAATAAATGTTATTGTAATATTTATGTTTATCAATAAAAGTTATTGATGTTTCACTCCCTTTTCTGAAATTATATGAATGAATGCACTATAAGGTCCCTCTGTACAATTAGGGTTATGTACCATGGCCATCTTGATAATCATATAGCTGTTGATTCATTAAATGAATCAAAGAGGTTGGTGCTTAGATGAATATTTAAGGAGTTAGATAGAGGACTCATCAAGCACCATCAAATGATTATTAAGAGAAGATCTCCAGCCTGAGTAGGAGATGGCAATCCTTTCTCACATAGACTGATATCTGACCGACCTCTCGATGCAGGTCCTCTGCATGGGAAGTGATTCAAAGGTCTCAGATTAGTTAGGTCAATGGGTTGACTTAACGAGGTCGAGATAACCTAAGTCCTATGTTGAACGTTGTCACAACATAGGCACGCATCCTATGACCGAAGACATATGTATTACTATATGTCTGAGTATGTACATTTGGCAGACCAATAGGTTGATGACCTAACCAAGGTCTATACACCGGCGAGCTGGTGTGCATATAAGGGCATATGAGCAATATGATCTCTCAAAGGGATCATACAGGTTCACTTATGTACCGGAAGACATGAGCTCACTCATGAGGTATTGGGACCGATCAAATTCCATTCATGGTCATCATTCTTTGGAAGCATGACATGAATTTGAGGGTATGATATATGCTTTGGGAAAGCATATGATCGATACCAATTCCCAATGACCAAGATTGAAAAACTTAGTGATCAAACCCTGAAGAAGACATTATGAAATTGATCTTAAATCTTCAGGTTGACCATGGGTCATCCAGTATGCAGGATGTACAGGTATTGGGAATACCTTAGGGTGGTGCGATCATAAACGATTGTATATCCATGACGCTTCCATTCCGAGGGAGTGATGAAACAGATCTAGATTTTAGTGACTCCTTCTAGTAGAGAAGCAATCTGATCTTAGTCCAAGTGTTGGACATTGGTCGCAATGAGATTCAGATTCAATAAGAAGATTAGATTTGTGGTCTTGATTTAATCAAGCATCTGTGGGAGGTCTGTACGATCTGGATTTGAGACAAGGTCTCAACTTCCAAGTCACTATACGTGGAACAATACAATCGCCCTGTCCTTATCTCCAAGTATCGGCGGAGAAAGCACATTATTTTTGAAGGGGTTCAAGAATAATTCATTTGATGAACTTCATATCCAATCAAGAAAGTCTTGATGATTAAATAAGATTTAATTATCAAGCATAATATGAATGAGATTCATATTGTGAGAATTATTATCCAAGATAATTTAATGGGATTTAATTATCAAGGATTAGAGAATGTGGATAATACTATCCACAATATTTGTGTATAAAAAATATGATTTATAATATACATATATTAAAAAGAGAGAATTTATGTAAATAACATTTGTTAATTAATAATGTGGATTGGATTCACATTGATTAATTAATTGGAAATGTAATTTACAAATTAGTTAGGGTTGTGAATATGATTCACATTTTTTCAATGGCATGATTGAAATGTTCAGAAATTAATTTGGAACTAATTTGGTGGATATTTTTTTGATAATTGTTATTACAAATTATTAAGAGATAATGTGATATAATAAAAGGGAGATAAAAGCCACCAATTTTGAGGTGGCGTCACCCATGAAAAAGTCATGGGTGACGCCCCTTTTTTAGGAGGCAACATTATCTCTATTTTATTATCATGATTAATCTCTTAACTAATTTATTTATGTTAAATTAAAAATGTGTTGATAATGTTGCAACATATATTTAATTTAATTATAAATAAATGTTGTTGGTTTTAACCAACAACAACCATAGCCATTGATTATAACAAAGACCAAGCATGGCTGTTGGATCTATGTGTCCCATGGATTGAGATTTATTGGATCCCAAACTAGTATAAAAGGAGGGCTAGCCTAGCCTTCCAAGGTACATCACTAAGAGTTGTAGAAGCCTACTACTCTCTCTCTCTCTCATTCTCGACTAGGCTCTCTCTCAATATTCATGTGGCCGTCCACTTTGCATATTGAGAAGGAGAGCATCTTGCCTTCGCCTCCGACGCTTGGATCTTCATCAAAGATTGTGAGAAGGATGCGACTCATCATCGTGCCCGCAAGTACGTTCTTCGTAGATCGGACTTGAGATAGGAGGATCTCTCGTTTGGGATCTCGTGATCACAACCACGCTCCAAGAGGTATTCCTTATACTTTGTGGTTTGATGAAACGATCCGAGAAGTGTTCTCGTGATCATGTGGTTTCATCTTTACTTTTAAAATTTTAATTTCTACCGCATCTAGCAACTAGTGCGACTACTTGTCCCGATTTCATACGATGCGATCGACACGCTTCCGTGATGCGCTTAAGGATTCACAATATCCTTCAAAGTCTTTGGGTTCTGGATCGAGTTATGAGCAGAAATCGAGAATGGTATGGACTTGATCTTAATCCACCTAATTTTCAGAGGAACTTCAACGAGACGTAGGATTTTAGAAGTTTCAGGTCTTTGACTTAATTCTTTAAGTTCCACATGACAATGTGCAGCGTTTGACTCTTAGTGTCTAACTTGGTCTTTTGATTCTGGGTACAACTCTAGAATAGGGAATTAATTTGTACTCTCGTACTATACACTTAGCTCAACTCAGACAAGATGTTGGAAGACTGTGTGAGTTTCTTTTCTGGTAGCGTGGAAATCTAAAGACCAGAGTACGGGTTGAAATAAAGCTTCGGAAAAGGAATGGACGGCTGGGCACAATTTTTCTAAGACCCTAAAAATGTACAGAAACAAAAAAATTCTATATCCGTAGGGGCACAACAAGATCCAAGCAGAACCACCAAAAATTCCAAATACAAAGAAGCATTCTACCAAATAAATATCTGACCAAAAAGGTCCATGCTTCAAGAAACCTGCAGATCTTGGTGGAGACTCGGCTACACTGGCCATCTTGACAAGGAGAGGTGACTACACTGGCCACCCTCCAGTTCTTTCCCCTTCTTCTAACTTCTCCCCCCAATTCGATTGCGAACACAACGCGCCAGACCTTATAAGGAAATACCTGACTCTCCGAGGACAAGTTACTAGAGAGGCAGTTTGCATGGTTGTCCGGTTTCACAGAAGTTCCGCCACAGAACTTCTGCCACACTAATAATCCAAAGGTCGAGTCTAGTTTCATTTTCACCTTCAGCTCGTGACTTGGTATGGAACCCAATCTCATTTCACCTCATGGCATTTCTTTTTGATGCTCAGGGACGAGCATGGTTTAAGTATAGGCGGATGATGAATCTCAGATTCATCACTCTAAATCTCATTTATTAAGCTCAAATCCCTCAAAATCAACACCATTTCTGCATCTATTCTGCATAATTAGCATTTATGCATGTTTTTCATAATAATTGCATTTTAGCACTAATTTCTGCACAAAATAATAAGCCAAAAACCACAGCCAAAATTGACCTGTAAAAAGCCTAACTTCCCTAATTTTTTAACTCATTCATGCTAACTCCGAATGACACAAAACCACCTTCACTGTGTACATATCACTAACAAGAATAAATGAAAAATATAAAAAAATTAACTAACCCAAATAAATAGACCAAAAATCCAAACCCTAGTTTCAGGATTTCTAGACTAAAAACCTCATATCTTCCCCATCTAGTGTCTTTTTTAATCCTGCTCACTTTTGAACTAATTTATATTCAATTACCTTCAAAATAAGACCAAGTTCAAGTGAACCAGAGCTCATATGTGAAAGTTGGGCTTTGGGCCTCTTTTGTACATTTTGTATTTTAGCAGTTTTTGACCTAATATTCTGTGTACATAAATAACCTATCTTATTTCATTTCTTTTTCATTTGTCTTATTTGATGAAAGTTTTATTAAAATACATAAAAATCCAAATTCAAATTGAGCTCGAGATCAAAGAAACAAATTGAGTCATAGTCTTCACTAACTGATTGTACAAAATTGGTATTTTTCAACTTTTATTTTATCTCTTCTTTTTATTAACTAATAAAAATCCAAAAAAAATATATAAATAGGTAGTTATTTATCTTTGATTTGACCATATTTTTCCGGATTTTTATTTGGTTTAAAAATGATAAAAAAATATATAACCCAAAAATCAAGGTATTCTATGTACATGTGATACCCCAAAATTTAACTTTGTGCATTTAATCGATTTTGGTTTTGATGTCTTCATAAAAGTTGTAGATCTCATCGAGGGAGCAATTTTCATGAAGAAATTTTTCCGATCCGAGTCTGTTTGCACAGGAACGGGGTGGGCCACGAGGTGACAGATCGTCGCCTCCCTCTTCCTCGGTGAGATCCGGTAGCTGGGCCCACCATTGCAGTGCCACTATCCACGCCTGCCTTCGCTCCGGTGAACACCATCGAGCCTATCGACTCCAGAGCATCATTGACTTCATTGCTATGCTGCCATCTCCATTAACACCCTTGACAACGCAATCTGCTTCTTCGACAATGCCACTGTCGCAAATCCTCCACCGGCCATCGGAGCCCCTCACCACCATCAGGCGACCACCAGGTTCCAAACACTTGCCTCTTCAATGCCTGAGCCCCACCAACACTTCGCCGCCTTCCACCAACAACTACCGCGATTGGTCTCTCCCTTCTCCGCCTCGCCGCAACAACCAGTGACCGGGCCTCAGCCTTCACAGCCACCGTGCCGTCGGGTCAAGCCGAGACCCCCCTGCCACATGCCACGCACGTGGGGGTGGGGGGACGTCATCATTCACGTCAGCCCCATGGGTCACGTGCGAAGCACAAGACCCACTGGGTCATTTACATATCAACCCCCGGAGGATCTTCATATTGCACCAAAGCCCCCCGCCAACCAGAGAGCACGTGTGCATTTGCAAAGACACCCTCCATGTTATTGGTAATTATCGCGAAATCCCCCCTACTATTCTTTGTTTATTATATTTATTGTAATTGCACTTTCACCCCTGTGTTCCCTTATTATTCTAGACTCGTACATTGCATATTTTATTTATCCAAAAATAGCAATGTGTTCCTCAATCAATTCTCAACATTTCGATATATTCTGGACATTTTTGTGATTGCTGGTTAATTAATAATTAATTGGTTTGTGAAAATTTGCATATTTTGCCCACTTTGTGCTCTTAAATTTGCATGCATAGTTTACCCTGTAAAAATCATTTTTCCCTCCATTTCACCCGCCCCCTTTCCTCTGCCAACTTAGTGGAGGAACCCATTAAGGAAATCATATTATCCTCACTTTGGCCCTCCATTTCACCCATTGATCGCATGCATGCACACTTTAGCTATACGTTAACCCCCTTTTGCAGGTCCATTCATCAATGGTCAGAGCTTCGAAGGTCACTCCATTCTAGAGCTAGGCCTCCGGTGAGCCTTCATTATCTCCATGATTCAAGCATCGCCTGAGCTCTACTAGCCATCCAGGACCTTCACCAACCCCCTATGAAGCAACCCGGTGCTTTAGATGAAGAGGTGGACATGGGAGCAGATGACGTGGGCTCACTGGAGCACCACCATCGTCGTGATGCAAGAGCAGAGGAAGCGGACCTCGGCATACAGATTCCATCTGATCTCATCAGATAGAACGACCCTGATGGAATCCCAACCTCTGCCACAAACCAGCTATCTCAGTGGGATCGATCTACCTTCTGAAGCATCGATACCAACCACATGGTCCTGAACTAGTAGAGGACCCATGCCCCTACATGAGCCTAACATGCTCGCACATGGCTAGTGAGTGCGAACTGGGCAAATTGCAAGGAAGGCTTGCACATTTCTTCATATCTCAAATAAGTACCTCCTAGGTGTGTGCCCCTCATGTGGTGCACTTGGAAAATTGCTGTACCACCCCATCATGTTTCCATAATTGGAAATATGCCCATACAAGGGCCTATTTGCAATGTTTTCATGTATTTTCATGGTTTTTTATGTTAGTTATGCATCTGGACTATTTTCTTCTTAACTTTATCATAAGGACTCCTTTTTCTAGTGATTTCAATTTCATTTGGTTGCTTATTGGATTCTCTATACAATGGCATTATTTCTTTACTGATTTGTTACTTCGAACAGTATGCTAAAATTAATGTACATTGTATCATTTTCTAGTCATTTAAATACCATTAAATTGACTTTGTACTTAGATTTATGGCATTAAATGATATTTAAATTGGATCTGATTTTATTGCTCAATCTATTGATAACTTAGGGGAGTTCATGTGCATGTAATTTGTTTTCATTGCATATCATCTTCTTCCATTATTTTTCCAGTTCATTTTAACTTGCATAAAAAGCCAAAAAATGCATGTTCCTTCATTCATCACATTTTGTTCCTTGTGCAATGTTTGTCTATTGACCTAGATTTGTGATTTAATTACTCAATTAGAATATTATTATCTGATTAATCAAGTCAATAGCTCATGTCTTTGTGTTTGAATTTGGTACGCTTACCAAATTTTAAAATACTCCACAATATTCAAAGATATGTGGTATCTACATGGATTCTATTTGCTTCCTTGACTATGACATTTCTATATTATTAAGAGAGACAAAAACATGTTCATCAACAAGGTAGTAAGTGAGGACATTATGATATTCCTCCGTAGGAATACACCTCCTCCATATGCAATATGGTCCTTCAAAGAAATGGAACAAATCCACCTAATGGTAACTCTTTGAATCCGACTTTAGTTGGTTAATACTAATCTTAGGCTAATATTAGAGAATTTTCTTGGTGACAAAATAGTTTTATGTTAGTAAACCAATGTAGCGAGTCATGATGTACAACAAGAATTAACTCCTATGAGAATATCTATTTATCTTGATCTTAGGGAGGCTTTGTTGTTGCTCGATTTCGAAAAGATGGTCAGCCACCACATTTTTCACTCCAAGTTTATCTTTAATTTCCAAGGTTAACTCCTAGATAAGCAAAATTCATCAAAGAAGATGCTCATTCATGTTCTTCTTTTCCATTAAGTATATGATGGATGAGTGATCATGAACATTATTACCTTGGACCCAACAAGATGTGATCTGAACTTATCCAAGGAAAACACTACTAGAAGCATTTCCTTCTCAGTGATTGTGTGATTTTTTTGTGCTGCATCTGGTACTTTTCTTGCATAGCACATAACAATGATTTCCCTTCTCTCATCTATCCTAGCATGTTCCCAACCACAAATTATGAAGTATCAGGCATGATCTCAAAGGGGAGAGATCATTATGAGGCATGTAGGATGGGAGCATCCATGATTTTTATTTTCAATAGCTCGAAAGCCTCAAGAAACTTGTGATCGACAATGGACCATGTGTCTTTGCTTGGAGGGAAATTAATGGTCGAGAAATCTTCTAAAAATCTTAAATGCATTTACGATAAAATCCAACATGTCTCAAGAATGACTATAACTATTTCACATTGGTTGATGGTTTGAGTTCTTGATCACAACCACCTTTTATAGTGTCAACGCCCATTCCCCTTTTTGGAGATGGCATGCCCCAAATGATGCCAACCATCACCGTGAAGTGAATCTTTTCCCAAGAGAGCACCAAATCCACCTCTATACACTTAGTGAGGACTCTGTTTATGTGAGAAAGATAGCCATCAAAATAATCTCCATGAATCGAGAAGTCATGAAAACTTCCAGGAAATCACAAACATCTCAAAAGTATTGTTATCATTCACCTCTAGTAAGTGTTGGGTTCATTACATAGCCTAAAGGGCATGCACCTGAAGTTTTAATTCCGAAGGAACATGTAAATGTAGTCTTTTCCTGGTCATTCAGAGTGATGGCAACTTGATTGTAGTCATGTACCCATACAAGAAGAAAAAATACTCCTTTCCTACCGACCTCTCTAAAATTCGATCAATGAATGACAAAAAGCAGTGATCCTTCTTCGTCACAGCATTTAGCTGCATGTAATCCACACAGACGTGCCACGACATGACACTCTAGTTGCAATCTCCTCTCTCATCTCATTGGTGATAGTGAGTATGCCCAACTTCTTCGGGAGAATATGTAGGGGTGCTGCCCATTTGGAGTTAAAGGTGGGATAAATGGGATCCTTTCCGCAACATTTCTCAATCTATTTCTTCATCACCTCTTATATGTTTGGATTCCACAAATGTCAGTACTCTCTAGAGGGCTTAGCTTCATCTTCCAAGTAAATTTGGTGTATCAAAGAGAGAGGTTTATCCCATGCAGATCCAATGCACTCCAGCCTATCGCTCTATGGTTCTTTGCAGGGATCTCTAGAAAGTAGGATTCTTGTTCTCAGATCATGTAAGAACTGATAATACTGATGAACTTCTTTGCTGGCCCACAAGAAAGAATAATTGAGTGTATGAGGTAACGATTTCAGATTTGGAATATACTTGTTATCCAATAGGACGGGCTCAACCAAAGCTGAATTTGGTTCTGTGTTGCATGTGGCTAGATCTACCTTGGTGCAAACTAATGCCACCAACTGATATATCTATATAGTCGGATCCCTGAATAGATCCAAATAGTCAGAAAAATTCATGTCCGACTCAACATCCTCACCCTCTGATTGTCCCAAGAGAAGAGAGATAGAAAGGTCCAGATGGACTTCTATTTCATTAAGAGTATAAGGGGATGCATCTCTCATTTGATCTATATTAAAGTATGGGGTACGGATAACCTCGCAATCTAAATCACTAACACTAGCCTCTCCAGGTGAGAGGGACTCATATGCATCTATGGGTTTCTATTACCAAATCCTTACTATGTCTAACTGATTGCACTCTTTTATCTGAAGAAGACTAAGAATCTGTATTGGATTTGGAGTCAGGTTGCTACCAACTGGTCCATTCTGTCTTGAGTTCTACACCTCCACCTGGAATTCAATCTTCCCAAGTTTGTAAGCAGACATGGCATCAATTGTCTTGAGAAATAGATGACTAAGTATAATTAGGAATCTCTCCAAAAGAGTCGTCATGTCTAGGACCATTAAGTCCACAAGGTAGTTCTTTCCCTCAATAGAGATGCTAACGCTCATCAATTCACCATGATACTATTTGGTGTACTTACCTGCAAAATGCAAAAGAGCCCTAGAGTGTCTCAAGAGGCCTAGATTTGATATCTCATATACAATAGTGGGTAGGAGATTATTTGAGGGATCATTGTCCAAGATATTGTGATAAAAAATAGTGTTGTCAACAAAATGCACGAATTAATGAGCACCCATATCTATCTTCTTTCTTGGCAAAGTATTTCGAATATTGAATGTTGTGGCCACTAACAATACATGTCTCCCAATACGAGAATTCAATTTCCTACTAGCCCTAGTAGGTATGCATCTCAACTTAGGTTACTTTTAAAAAGTAGGGGTCGTGTCCACATATTTATCTAAGTGGATGGTCACCTTAATGTAATCTATGCAAATTCTGACCATATCTTCATCAATTCTTTGGATTTATTTGGTTTTTCTTCTTCCCCTTGATAAAATAAGGGAAGGGATATTTTCTCTACCTCAGATTCAGATAAAATAACATCATCATTAGCATTAAAGTTAATATCAGAGTTATGTACATGACTTGAACTATGAATTGTACATTCAAATCAAAATTACTGAAATGAAATGTTGGAATCCTAATGGTGAATCCTCTAGAGGTGCTCTCTCCTCCTACTTAGGCTCCTTATTTCATCCTTGTTGGAGCTTCTCTCCTTTTTTGTATTTTATTTTTTCCATTTTTTTGAAAATTTTGAATATCTGAATCCCCCTAGTGGTGACAAAGGTACTACTGCAGAGTTTGTGGTGATGCCTCTCCTCTTCATTTGAGTTCTTCTCAGGTAGAGCCTCAGGGATGACTTCCTCCTTTTCCTTTTGCCCAATAAGGTATGGTTATTGTCCTTTTGCTCTAGAGGGACATGCAGTTAACATTATCATGAAAAAAGATATCATGTTAATACTCATTAAAATCTGATTGGTATACCTGATCCCTTTATCTCCACTAACTGTAGTTCAGGTTGTTGGGATTAGCCTAAACATGGGATGGAATGGGCGTCCTCATCGCAGTCTGATCATCTTGAAAATATGGGATACGATTGAGATCTTTCTTTGTGTCATGAAAATCATTCTTCATATAATAAACCACATCACTGAGAGATTGTATGATCGAGGTGAGGGACACCAGATCACTCATGGGTGGGGTTTTCTAGTGATGTCTAGAAGATGGGTGATAATACTAAAGGAATCAGCCATGTTGGCCATGCTTGTACTATTGCTATTTGTAGAACTGAGAAGTATGAGGTAGTGGTGGGTTTTGATGGGTCGATTGGTAGGTATATTATTGTTGTTGTTGCTGAGGTTGGTAACCCTGAACTAGTGTGGATTGTACAAGACATGATGTGGGAACAAAGCTAATGTCCTAGTAAGCTAGAGACCGTCTATGTTGACCGATCCCTATTCCTAACTATTTGTCGATGGGATCATGGCTATACCACATCTAATTAACCACTCACCCCTAAGAGGGCTCCTCATAGATCGTCTCAACTTGTATGGGTGCATTCTGATCCTATTGAGTGTAATACTGCTCCTCAACTCAACTTTTATGAGGCCCCTATACCTACTCTTATATGTGGTGAACTCAGTGTACAAGTAAAGGTGGTGCTAAGGGGCAGGTAACCTCATCTTCGCTACCTTCTCAGCTAACTCCTCCACTTGTTTCAGTAATATGAAATGCTCTCAAGTTTGGCAAGCATGTAAATCTCATGAAACTTATTATTTATTTTGTCAACCACAGTAAGCTTATCAACTATTATCCTTATATTGTGAATGAGGTCATCTGTCAGATCAACTACAGTCTTCCTGGAAATCTCCTTACATAGGAGTGCAGAAGATGCATGGTAGGTACGATGGACTGAGATCTGCTCATATATGCCATATGCTCTAAGGTATTGTATACAACTTCTTCATTCTCACTAAGATAGATTACTCTAAAAGAGGTACTCACTAACCCTTGCATCTCAGGCGTAAGACCATGAAAAAGGTCCGAACTAAGATCTCTTGTGAAATGCCATGTCATGGGAATTTATGTAGTATGTGAATCTCCCACTTGTTTCATTGAATGGATTATTGGGAGCATGTGAGAAAATCATGATCTTAGATCTCATATAATTAGTTATATTGAGTGGGTATAACTTCTTCAAAAAAAAGTCCTTAAATTCTAACCAAGTTTTACTTATAACCCCAAGATTCTTCAGCTAATGTATTCCATTATCTCCTAAGTCAAATGGAGGAGCCTAGGATGTCTAAGGTTAACACGGACTAACTCAAAATCAGATAAGAATGCATATGGTTCTTCTGTTTCATTACCATTGAACATGGGCAACAAACCCATGAAGTGGGTCTTTAACTCAAAAATATATGTTGGAATGTCTTCTAATTATTATTCTTATTCAGTGCAAGGTTATAAAAATCTATGATTGATCTATCCTGTCCTCAGATCTCCATCATAGGTCCCATATGTTCCCTTAAGGTCTCATTATATTGTTCAGCTCAAACAAGACATGCAAGAATTTACTGCAATGGGTTCTCTGTGTATTCCTCCTAATCTAGATGTTTATTAGGAGGAATTCTCATTTTCATCTTCACCTTTATCATAGAAGAGATTTGAATTAGAATGGGGTGAAAAACTTAAGATCACTAAGGTGAAAGTCATCCTTGATGAGAAAAGAAGAGAGAAAGGGATGGGTATGGGACTGACTGCACCCTAAATTTAGCTTATTGAAGTTGAACTCAAGGCAAGAGTAATCTGTGTCCAAGGAGGTCCAGGATAAGATGTATCATTGATCTCAAGAGATTGTAGATTCAGAGTGCTCACTAAAAGGTTCATGGATTGCGAACAAATATCACTGCAATTCTTCATCTCGTTGTTAACGGGAAATGGATAGAGAGCACAAAAGAAGAATCAAAGAGAGATGGTGAAGGCGCGAGGAGTGCGATCTTTGAATACACTTAAATCAAACACAAATCAAAACCCAAGTTCATGAAATTCACAATGTGAAGGCCATAAATGTCTGATCATTTATCTTTTCAGTTTTAAATTGCTGACAAAATAATGTTTTGAGTCTGTGATACATAAATGTGTCACCCTTCCACCTAGGTATGTTATTTTTCTTAAATCAAATGAGGGATCTTCTTGAGTTGTTTGGTTATGTCATACCCCTAAGGAGATAATAGACAAGCACATCCAAAATGTCTACTATTATCATAGGCGAGCACTTGCAGCTTTGTTGAAATGCTTTTAGCGAGGGTCAAAAGTATTCTAACAAGGTGAGAACACTGTCGTTGTGCCGACATCTCTCGAAAATCAAATTAGACAATAATTAACCCACAATTTGAGATAACAAAGCGCAATGTAAATGTCGAGTTAAAATTTAGTATGACTCTACAAAGGATGCATATTGATGCAAGTATTGTCGAGGTCGAACACAAGGAGCAAACAAGATAGATTGGGCAATGAAATCCAAAATATTACTTTTTCTGTCTTTTTGTTTTATTTTTATGTGGGTTTTTGAATATATATATATATTATATATTATTTTTATTTTATATTTTTTATAGCTTAAATTTTATAATTTTTATTTTCTTTTTTATATTTTCTAATTTTCAGTGTTTTTTATATTTAAAGATAATTAGTAATATGAATAATATAAATACTCTATATAATATATATATACACAGAAAATCGAGAAAATACCTTAAGGTACAATCCTCTTTATTTTAAAGGTTTTGAAATATTCTTGTATTTCTAATAATAATAGTATTAACAATAATACAAGTAAATATAGCTATATGTAAAGGTAGAGGTATTTATATTTACAAATATAATTATAAATACTAAAAAAGATAAAATAAATTTTTTATATGTTTTATATCTTTACTTTTTAAATTTTCTTATAATTTTTACAATTTTTTTCTATTTAAAAAATGTGAAAATAGTAGCATATAATAATAGGTCGAATTGTTTTTTATTTTAAAAATACATAAAAGTCCCAAAAATTTAAAAACGTTATATATATAATATAATAACAAAATCTAGAAACAAAAATAAATATTTTTGGATTTTTGAAGAACTTTGATGATTTTTGTAAGGATTTTGTATCTTTTTTATTTTTTAGTGTTTTTCTTTTGTTATTTTTAGTGATTTGTGTTTTGTAGTTGCAAAATATAGTAATAATTAGTATCCATTTTTGGAATTTTTAAATATGATTTTGTAATTTTTTTGTATTACAAACAGGGAATAAATGATCTACTTTTGAATTTGATAAATACAAAAATAAAGAAAATTTCTTAATAAAAATATGTATGGTAGTGCAAAATTTAAGGTACTTAGCTTAATATTTCTAGAGTTTTGAGATCATAAATGACATTGAATAAATAATAAAGTAATAAAAAGAAAAATGTTGTGTTGGAAGAGATATATTTGTAATATCCTAAAAGTATTCTTCGATTACCGAACCCCTTAAAAGACTCCAGAGACATTCATGAAAATATCCTAGATAAATTCAATATAAAACATCTAGCATGAGTATTCGTAATTATCAAAAAGTGAAAGATCCTTGATGCAAAATATCCAAAAGTTATAATACTAGAATTGAAAACTATAGGACTTAGGGGAAATACAAAAAGCCCAAGGGTCATCCTACAAAATGTCCGCCCCTTCACGTGTATGAGCGCGTGAGGTGATGTGACGAAGGAACAAATGCAAATATCATAAACTTAGGGTTCTTGACGAAAATTCTACAAAAATTATATAACTACAGATAAGAGTTTTTAGACTAAAAATAAAATACAAAAATGGTAGGGGTATATTGCAAATTTACCCCCATGTGTAAAGGTAGACGGTGATGATTTTCTCACTTATACACATGTTTGCTCCTCATTACGCGATGTCGGTTTGCCTATGGAGGGTGCATATTAGATCTCCATAGGAGATTCAGCAATCGATAACATTTAGATTCAATGACTGTAGTCAAAACTGGAGCGGAGGGGCAATCGGCGGATGTTGCTCCTCCAGAAGAATAAGGAATAACATCTCGTCGGGCAAGCTTTGATCAATGATTCATCCCTCCTCTAATGTTCTCAGGTTTTTCTGAGATACTCAAATTATTCCTTTGGATGATCCACAACAATTGGATGCTTCAAAACGCTCTACGACCCATCGATGAGTCATGGTGGATCAAGGAATGTTCGTCGTCTAAGGAACCAAGCCTTCATCCAAAATCACCTCCTTAGAGATCTTCAACATCTAAAAAATCATAGTAAGCTAAAGCACACAACAAAGAGGTTTTTGGGGGTCTTATTCAAGTGGAATGAACGGGGTATGGATCGTGCTGATGCTCTCCACTGAGCTGCGGAGATGGAGAGAGGATCTCTTGATCCAGGGTGGGTCATGGTGAACAAAATGCATCAGAGTGTAGAAAAGTTGAAGGGGAATGAAATGGAGGTGAAAGGCGGGGCAGAGCACGTCTAAAGACGGTGAAAATGATGGCAAGAGCTGGAGCTCTAGCGAACTACTAATCATAAATCAACACTATTGTAGTGAATCAAAATGCAAAAAATTAGTTAAAACTAAAGCTATGGATAAAGTATACTATGGCTCTGAAGGATATTGGATAATCCTCAAGCGCATCACAAAAGCATGAGCATGTATCGAATACGACGAACAACGACTAGTCGGACTAGCTGTTCTATGCAACAGAGTTTTAAAAAAGTTTCACATGATAAAACCACATGATCTAAGAATGATTCTCGGATCGTTTCATCTAAAACCACATCAAGTATATAGAAATACCTCTTGCAGCGTGATTGATCGAGTCTCTACGAAAAGAGACCTCCTGTCTCAAGTCCGATCTTCGGAGAAGATGCTTGCGAGTGCGGGGATGAGTCATGTGATCCTCGCAATCCATGAAGTTGATCCAAGCACAGTGAACTCCTGATCTCTTCGCACGAGATCAAACACCTTCTTCGAGAGTGAAGCACTCCAAAGAAGATGGATAACCTAGAAACGTCGAGGCGACCGCACGATGGTGAAGCGATGACGGCGTTCCTCCTCTAGGGTATGGTGGACGACCACCAATAGAGGGGAGAGAGGAGATGGTGTGTGGAATAAGATAAGATGAGAGGCTTATTGTCTCTTGATATTGTTGTAACCCTAGAGTGCTTGGAGTGCCTCTCTTTATATAGGGTTTTGAGATCCATGGATCACAATCTATGGGACACATAAAAATCAATGGATAAAATTGATTTGTGTTTAATCCAATGGTCAAGATTGTTTTTGGTAAAAGCCAATAATTAATAATTTAATTAAGATCAAATATATTTGATAAATCAAATACAATTCAATCCTAAATCAAATCAAACAAATAAGGAGATAATTAGCAAGGAGAAAATGTCTCCCCATTAAATAGATGGGACGGCCACCAATCCCATATAGGACTTGGTAGCCGTCCACCTATTTTCATGATGGAGGCAATCTCATGATATTGCATATCTCCATGAAAATCTCCATTATTGTTCCAACAAATTTTGTTGTGGATTATTCTAAAAAATTATTTCATAATTAATTTTGAGAATATTGCAATCTTACCATTGGAAATTTGTAAATAATAATCACAACCCAAAAAATAAAAGATAATTTATATTTTCAACTAATTATGCAATGTGAATCCAATTCACATCATTAATTAATTAACAAATATAAATCATAATAATCTCTCTTTAATACATAATAAATCACATTTATAATATATTATGAATAATTGGATATTGCTATCCACATTATTCCTATCCATAATAATTAAATCACATTTAGTTATATTGGATCATCATTCACACACATCCGTTAATGTGAATCAAATTCACATTACTCAAGATAATTAAATCACATTTAATTATCCATTTATTAAAGATTAGATATAATTCAACTATGGAAATATTCTTGAACCCATTCAAGAATAATGCGCTTTATCCGCAGATACATGGAGATAAGGACAGGGCGATTGTATTGTTCCATGTATAGTGACTTGGATGTTGACATCTCATCTCAAATCCAGATCTCATGGACCTCTCATAGATACTTGATTAAATCAAAACCACAAATCTAATGTTCTCATTGCATCTGAATCTCGTTCAGATCAATGCCCGACACTTGGACTAAGATCAGATTACTTCTCTACTGAGAGGAGTCACTAAAATCCAAACTTGTTTCATCACTCCCTCAGAATGAAAGCGTCATGGTTATACAACCGTTTATGATCAAATCACCCTCAAGTATTCCTCAAAACTTGTACATCCTACATATTGGAAGACCTATGATCAACCTGAAGATATAGATCATTTTACACTGTCATCTTCCGGGTTTGATCACCAAGTTTCTCAATCTTGGTCACCGGGAATCGGTATCGATCGTATGCTTTCCCAAAGCATATATCATACATTCAAATTCTTGTCATGCTTCCAAAGCACGACAACCATGCATGGAATTTGATCGGTCCCAATACCTCATGAGTGAGCTCATGTCTTTCGATTCACAAGTGAACATGTATGATCCCTTTGAGAGATCGCATTACTCATATGCCCTTACATGCACACTAGCTCGCCAGTGTATAGACCTTGGTTAGGTCATCAACCTATTGGTCTGCCAAATGTAGACACTCAGACATATAGTAACACATATGTGTGCCTATTGATATCGCTCTCGCACCCTATGTTAATTCGGTCAATTTAATGTCCAAATCAAGTTAAAGTCGTTCGTTGCAGTCGGATACGAGAGGGAATATCAAAAACCACTTTAATTAGATTCGAGTTAATTTCAAGCGGCAAATTTTTTACTTGGTGAAGTCCAAGGTCGATCTCAGGGAGGCAACTGTCTCCTTAGGTCAAATTTCAGCAAAATCCAAGTGTGAGATTTTCGGGGAATATATTTTTTTTTGGTCTTTTTAATTTCTATGCAGACATATGCAGACAAATCTTAGTCAATTTAACGTTAAATTTAATTGATGTATCAAATGAAGTCCAAAAATAATGAAAATTGGCCAGACAGTTATTTATGATGAAAATGACCTACACTAATTTTTTTGGAATTTTTCGACTCAAAATGAATTTACTGTGAATTAAAGAAACAGAAAGAGTGATTTTCAGAATTTAATTTTTAATAAATATCAAATCACAATTTTTTCAAGAACTAAAATTACCCTAGGTGGCTCTAATGAGAAGGGACCTAGGGAAATTGACAGAACTTAATTTTACTGTGAAATGAATTTACTAAAATTAATTTAAGAAAATCACTAAACAATTTATTTAGGCCTCGATATGCGTGAAAATGCTATGAAATTTTTATGGTGTGTTAAAAATGGTGTCCTTAAGTTACTGTGAATTTTTGATAATTTTTGAAGGCACAGATAATTAATTAAAAATCAAAAGGCATCACTGGGCAAAATATGTCAACAATGAACCAATTAATTCATTAATAATTCAAATAAGCCTACAAAAATCATACACGTGTACTGATAGGCAGAGGACAAAATTTCCAACAACATGCAATTTTTAGAATCTCAAAATGATGAACAATGTACTCTATGGACACGTGCAAACACAAGGGTGAAAATGCAATACTGGAAATTGAAACTTCAAAAATTAAACATGCTGACAGGGACTAAAATGCAATTACCGATAATATGCAGGACACGTATGCAATTCCTCCACGGAACACGTGCTCCTCACGTGGGGTCTGCTTCACAGGGACCTTTTTGTAATTTCCATAAGCTTCAGGGGCGTCTGTGCAAATAACCCAGGTCGCACGTGCTCCTCACGTGGCCGACCTAGGTTCGGAGGGCGTCGGAGGCTCAGAGCGAGGCTCGAGTCTTCTGGAGGTTCGGTCTAGCCTCGGTGCAGCTTCGGGTCACCCGAGCCTAGGCTTAGGAGGCCGAGGCTCGGATGCGTTGACGTGGCGGCCTGGAGGCCCTTGGATCAAGATGATCCAAGGGATGTCGATGAAGATGCGTGGCGACTTGCGAGGCGTCGGATCAGAAGCGCGATGAACGGTCGAGGACGGGAGCGGTGAGGGAATACGTGGCGGGACGAGGACCGTTCGATCGGATGATCGTACGGCTGCTGCTGCGTCGTCTCGAATGGTCCTCCGCCACCTGCGGAGGAGAAGGCGGTGCTCCGGTGGGACTGGGCTTGCTCCGCCTCGGTCGCCAGGCGTCGATGAAGGACGTCTCGAGCTCCCAAGTAGCTCAGAAGAAGCGGGAGTGCACGGCGAAGCCTCAGGTGGCCTCAAGATCCTTGGAGATGTGCTGGAGCTCGGCGTCGATGAAGCTCGAAGGGAGCTCCGGCGAGGTTCCGGCCAATGAATAATTTAGGACCTGCAAAGGGTTAATCGTATAGCCGAGGCGTGCAGGTGCTCGTGGAGGGGAGTGGAGTGATCGGCGAGGCCTGAAATGGCGTGAGGTGGTCCGACGAACGAGCTCCGGCCAAATGGCGGAGCTGCTCGTCGGAGGAACGTGGTATGCGTTGTCGGAGTGTGCGGAGGGTACTGCGATGATCGGAGCTTCGACGCGAAGCTCGTCGAGGTGATTGGAAGGCGCGAGGATGGTCAGTGACGGCGAATAAAAGCTGAGAAAAAAACAAGAAAAAGAAGAAGAAGATCGGAGAACGATGGAGGGAGTTACCTGGGAATTGGAGCTCAGCTGGGAGTTCCAGGGTCGTCGCTCGAGGGATCGGTAGGGTCCCGAGCTCAGGCAGCGGCTCGAGGGAGGCTGCAGCACGGCGGTGGCGGTCGTGGATCTCGCCGGAGTTGGAAACCTCTCTTCGCTCGACAACTCAACAAATTGCTGTCACCAATAGGTAGCTTGGAGCTCAAGGAATCTCTCTGGAGTGGCGGATGGTTGTGAAGATGATCGGTGATCGAGTATTTATAGGATGAAGTTGACGACCGGGCTGGTGACGAGGTGAGGTTAGTGGGGTTCGTGGAGCATCTCCGGTGGTCATCATGGAGATAGAGGGAGTTGGCGCGGATGAGGGAAGAGTGGGGGTGATCGTGGCGGTGTTGGCGGTCGGCGAGAGTGGCTGGTGTGCGGCCAAAAATAGAAAGGGGCAAGCCCCTCGCGCAAGCTCGAGAATGTGGGAGAGAGAGGCGCTGGAGGTGGAAGACACAATCCTCGCCGTTGGATCTTGTGATCCAAGGGCGGAGAAGAAGGCGGGAAGGGGCGGGTAGGATTAGATCTGGGGTGTGTTGATCAAGGGCCGTGGAGCTGCCACGTTGCGTCCTGTGGTCGCGGCGCTAACGGAGGGTAAAGATGGAGAGTGGGAGATGATCGAACGGCTGAAGATAATGAGTGGGTTGAGCGGCTAAGATGCGAGATCCAGGGCACGATCGAAGGACTTACAATGCGCCACGTGTCAAGCTGTGGGCGCGGCGCTAATGGAGGGATCAGATGGAACGCGGGTGAGATCTGACGGCTGAGAGAATGAGCGCACGTGATCAAGGCCTGGACCGTTGGATCAAAAGCGAGATCCAACGGCGGAGGGCGCGGGCGGATGAGGCGATGGGCAGCGGGCCGCGTGGCGCAACCAGAGGGCGCCACGTGGCCTGCTGTGAATGGCTGGAGAAAGAAACACGTGTAGAGAGAAGAGGAAGCCGAATTTGGAAAAACTCAAAACATGAAAGTTGTAGATCTTAATGAGATCTACAAGTTTCATGTTGACCAAAGACGGAGATAAGGTCAAATATGATACATAAATACAAGGATACATAAATGTACATATGTAGTATACAAAATGATCCAAAAACCCAAGTTTCTCATACAAGCTCCAATTTCCATGAAATCAGTCTCATTTTGAAGGTCTTTTAATGTGTAGTATTCTAAAAGTGAGTAGACCTAATTCGGGGTTTGTATGAGGGCTTTATTTGTGTTTTAATGTACAAGGATTCTTAGGCTATTTGGGCTATTTTACAAGGGTGATTTTTAGCAATCTTCCCTATATTATTAAGGAATATATACATATATTATAGAGAAGAAGTTATTTTGATGAAGAGGTATTTTACAGGGGATTTTTGGCTTCTTATTTAAATGCAGATGAGCTGCTAAAATGCATGAATTATGGATGCATGCATGAGTGTTATTTATGTAAGATAAAAGGAAATATGCCTCTATTTTCTCGGGAACAAGGCTCTATTTTTGACTTTTGGAGTGATGAATAACAGATTCATCAACCCCCTATACTTAAACCTTGCTCGTCCCCGAGCAACTAAATGAAATGCAAGAGTGAAATGAAATTGGGTTCCATACCGAGGTCATGAACAAAAGTTAAAAATAGAGCTAGACTTGACCTTTGGATTACTCATGTGTCGGAACCTTATTGGGATCTGAGTTTAAGACTTAACAGACTTCAAGTTCCACAAGTCTTCTATTCAAGACTCCTCAACTTACCTAATCAGAACAAGTCTACATACACAAACCCTAATGACTATGAATCTTTTCATGCGGTGTAAGTGATAGATGACTCCCCACCTCAGAAGTAACAAAGAAACAATCTCCCCCAACCTGGTAACTCTAATGCCTCGGTCTAGCAACTCTTTCCTCGAGAAGCGGGGTATTCCCTTCTAAGTTCAAGTTCAACCGACTCAAGAAGAGGAGGAAGAAGTATAGACTTTTGGAAGCTCAGCCAGTGTAGCTAAGTCTCCCGCTGCAAGTAACATGGTGACCATAAGCTTTTGCTTTTCTTGACTACATATACTCCGGTGGGGTTATTAAATTTTCAATCCGACCCACCACTTTTTTGGAGTTCTTTTTGGCATTTTTTTTTCATGCCTTTGTACAACATATATGCATGGTGCAGCATAAATACAAGAAATTTCCTCTTGAGCCAGTAGACTATCCCTCTTTTGAAGCTTTATTGCAACCCACTGCTTCTGTCTTTAGCCTTCATCACCACTAGTCCAAGCTGAGACGCACTTCCTTCACTAGAAGAAGAAGAGAGGTTCCGCCTAGAAGTACTACCCTCATATGCTACCCAAGCTAAAGGAAACTGTCTCCTTATCACCTCATCCGTAGAGAGCCATGTGTAAAGTGCTGGTGCATGTTAAGCCATTGTCTCTAAGAGTCATGTGTGTGTTGTTAAGTGCTCTATTCAGGCTTGTCAAGATGACATATGAACATAGACTTGGAGACTTAAAGAATTAAGTCACCTGACCTGAAAAATCTTAACTCCAGTTCCTATAAGGTTCCTCTGAAATTAGGTGGATTAAGGTCAAGTCATTTTCATCCTTAATATCTGCTCACAACTTGGTCCAGAACCCACTAGCTTTTCACTTTGCATAAGCAACTTATGCAAATGAGATGAGATGTCATGCTATGAAAATGCAAGACCCTTTTTATTTTTCTATGCAGAGATGATATGCAAGAGTAAATAAGAAGCCTATTTATTAAAGATTTTTTTTTGATGTTTACCCACCCGTAATTATTGTAATATATATACAAAAATACGTGAAAGTACGAGCTATGGGTAAAGTATATATGTAATATATACACGCCCCCCTATACTTAGCGTGTGCTATGTCCTCAGAGCACTAACAGCGAGGAAAAAGACATAGCTCGTGCTAAGCGTAGGAGAACCAAGAAGTATAGAAATCATCTCACCCCCCTACACTTAGGCTATGGCAGCCTAAGTATAGAAGAAGATCAAAACTGGGGTAGATGCGGAAAAGATGGGAAATGGATGAGTATATACAATGCGGGCATCGGCCCCCCCTATACTTAGGCTCAGGTCAGCCTAAGTATCAGAAGGAAATGAGTGTGAGGACCAATGTGATGGGGGATGTACAGTGAATCGACTTGGGTGACCCTCCCCCCTATAATTAGGCTCTGGTTATCCTAAGTATAGTCCAAGATAGTGATCTGATGAGGTGGGGATGGGTTACTAAAGTCGCGGGAGAAAGGGTAGGTTGTACAAGAATGATGATATATACAGATGAATCGGTCTGAATCTTTCGAGATGCTGCGGATGGCTGGAGTTCACTGCTGCAAGGTCTCATACGCGGCTTGATGTGACTCTGCTGTATCTGTCTCGCGCATGAATACAATCTCCTCGACATGGACTAACTGCTCATTAGATTCAACGAAGTGTTTCAACAGCTGTCCATTTACTAGGAATGTCGGTGCGTCATCTGCGAGATCTGAGATCTCGACACATCCACTATCATGCACCGTACGGACGACAAATGGTCCCGTCCACTTAGACTTCAACTTGCCTTGGAAAATCTTCAGCCTAGCATTGAACAACCATACCTTCTGTCCAGGAACAAAGGTCTTTCATCTGATATATCTATCATGCCAACGCTTCACCTTGTCCTTGTACACCAAACTGTTGTCGTATGCTCGGTTTCTGACTTCCACAAGCTCATTCAGATCCATGTCTCTCTGTTTCTGACCCAGGTGTGTGTTCCAGTTGACCTTCTTTATTGCCCATTCTGATTTGTGCACTAACTCTGCGGGCAAATGGCACGGCTTTCCGAATACCATTCGGAATGGGGAGGTGCCCAACGGTGTCTTGTAAGCCGTCCTATACGCCCAGAGGACTTGATCCAAGATCTGAGACCAGTCCTTCCTGTCCGGGCGGACAAGCTTTTGCAATATGGTTTTCACCTCCCTATTCGACACCTCAGCCATACCATTTGTTTGTGGGTGGTAAGGACTCGCGACACGGTGTTCGATGCCGTAGTCCTTCAGGAGTTTCTTCACCTCCCAATTCACAAAGTGGCTACCCCCGTCTGATATCATCATTTTGGGGATCCCGAACCTAGAGATTATGTTCTCTCTGATGAATTTACAGACAGTCCTGCTGTCTGCGGCTCGGGTCGGGATAGCCTCCACCCATCTGGATAGGTAGTCTACCGCAAGAAGGATGTATTCAAACCCGTGGCTGACAGGGAATGGGCCCATGAAATCGATGCCCCAGGCGTCAAAGACATCACAAATGATGACCGGCTGCATTGGCATCTCATCCCTGGAACCAACGGTTCCTCCCATCCTCTGGCAAACTGGGCACGACTTCGCGAAGGCGGTGGCATCGCGAAACAGAGTCGGCCAGTAGAAGCCACACTGAAGTACCTTCCATGCGGTCCTCTTCCCGGAGTGGTGTCCTCCTGCCTCTAAGCTATGGCATAAAGAAAGGACACTCTGGTATTCCTCCTGAGGAATACAACGTCTCCAGACACAATCCGGTCCTTCAAAGAAAAGGATCGGATCCTCCCAATGGTAGTGTCTAGCGTCCGACTTTAATCGGTCGATTTGGCTCTTGGGCCAATCCTCGGGAACTTTCTTGGAGACAAGATAGTTCACGATATTGGCGTACCATGGGAGAGAGTCGATAACAAAAATCGACTCGTCAGGGAAGGAGTCTCGAATTGGTGAAACCTCGGAAGTATTAAGATCTTCGAGACGAGAAAGATGATCGGCCACTACGTTCTTCTTACCAGGTTTATCACGGATATCCAAATCAAACTCCTGGATAAGTAAAATCCATCGAAGGAGACGCGCCTTCGCGTCCTTCTTCTCCATCAGGTATCGTAGCGCCGTATGGTCTGTGAACACGGTTACCTTGGATCCGATTAAGTGGGATCTGAATTTGTCCAAGGCAAACACTACCGCAAGCATTTCCTTTTCGGTAACTGTATAGTTACGCTGAGCAGAATCAAGCACTTTGCTTGCGTAGTGAATTGCAAACGGGACGCCGTCTCTTCTTTGTCCCAATACAGCCCCAACAGCATAATCTGAGGCGTCCGTCATGATCTCAAAAGGTAGAGACAAATCTGGGGCTTGTAAGATGGGTGCGTCCATGATCATTCCTTGTAGAAGCTTAAAGGCCTCAAGACATTTGTGATCTACAATAAACTCCGTGTCTTTGCCTAAAAGCTCAGTTAGCGGTCGGGCAATCTTGGAGAAGTCCTTGATAAATCTTCGATAAAATCCGACATCCCAAGGAACGACCGCAACTGTTTTACGTTGGTTGGTGGCTGGAGTCGTCTGATCACGTCCACCTTGGCAGGGTCAACCTCCATTCCTCTCTTGGAGATGACATGCCCCAACACTATGCCCTCCGTCACCATGAAGTGACTTTTCTCCCAGGAGAGCACCAGATTGACCTCACAACATCTTTTGAGGACTCGGTCCAGATTCCTAAGGCAGGAATCAAAAGAGTCGCCGTGGACCGAGAAGTCATCCATGAAGACTTCCAGGAATTCGCCGACCATTTCGGCGAATACAGCAATCATGCACCTTTGAAAAGTACCTGGAGCATTGAAAAGCCCAAAGGGCATGCGCCTGAAAGCATAGGTACCAAAGGGGCATGTAAACGTGGTCTTTTCCTGGTCCTCTGGAGCTATGGCTACTTGATTGTAGCCCGAGAATCCATCAAGGAAGCAGAAGAATTCTTTTCCCGCTAATCTTTCTAAGATCTGATCAATGAATGGTAGAGGGAAATGATCCTTCTTCGTCGCGGCATTTAAGCGTCTGTAATCCACACAGACGCGCCATGACGTGGGTATTCTCGTCACGATCTCCTCTCCGTCCTCATTGGTGGTCGTCTGAATTCCCGACTTTTTCGGGACAACATGGATTGGGGCCACCCACTTAGAGTCGGAGATTGGGTAAATGAAACCCGCGTCGCACCATTTTTCTATCTCTTTTTTCACCACTTCTCGTAAATTTGGATTCAACCGGCGTTGGAATTCACGAGAGGGTTTGGCTTCATTCTCCAAGTAAATATGGTGCGAACACAGAGCGGGATTTATCCCATGGAGATCGGAAATGCTCCAGCCTATTGCCTTGCGGTTTTTCTCCAGGATCTCTAGCAAGCGAGATTCCTGCTCCTCGGTCAATTGCGAACTGATAATGACCGGAAATTTCTTGTCTTGGCCTGCAAGGAAGGCATATTTCAGTGTTGTGGGAAGAGGTTTGAGCTCAGGTATAGTGTGGTCATCTAAGAAGTCTAGCTCAATCTGATCTGGTTCGGTGTTGGAAGTGGCTGGATCATTTTCTGTAATAGCTGCCACCAAGCACGGTTCTGGAGTCGGATCGTCAAAATTTTCCATACAATCGGCAAACGCCTTGTCCGACTCGTCATCCTCATCTTCCGATTGTCCTAAGGATGTAAGGACTGACAGGCCCCACTGGGCCTCTACGTCATCGAAGATGTAGGGCGATGCAGGTTCAGAGCTGTACTCGTTCCTCAGAATCTCGCAGACTGACTCATGCACTGGATCATCTTCAAAGGAGATGGACACATTAATGCTGGCTGGGTTCTGTCTCCATGGCCCAACTACGTCTACATATTCACAGTCTGTCTCGGTAGAAGAGTACTCGGTGCTGGATTCGGAGTCCGGTCTCTGCCATCTCGTCTGCTTCATCTCCAATTCCTCATCTCCGCCGGGAGTTTGGAACTGAATCTTCCCAGTTTTATAATCAAATAAGGCCCCCGCAGTTCTGAGGAAGGGCCTACCTAAAATGATCTGGGAATCTCTCCAATTACGAGGGGTTTCCATATCCAGGACAGTAAAGTCCACCATGTATTCTTGCCCCTCGACTCTGATCACAATGTTCCTTAACTCTCCTTGGGACCTCTTAGTGGATTTGTCAGCAAACTGCAGAATAGCTCTAGATTTCCTAAGAGGTCCAAGTTTAAGCCGCTCATAGAGGGCCGTGGGCATTAAGTTAATTGAGGAACCATTGTCCAGGAGAGTGCGTGCAAACGCAATGTCATCAACATGACTCTCTACATAGTGTGCACCCATGTCTCTTCGTTTCCGAGGAAACGAGTTCTTTATTGCACAAGTCGTGGCTATTGATAGAACGTGTTTCTCAACACGGCTTTTGGTCTTCCTGCTAACCCTAGTAGGTGTGCATCTCACCTTAAGGTATTTTTGGAATGCAGGGGTTATTTCCACGAACTTGTCAAAAGGGATTGTGACCTTGATGTGTTTATTGCAGAATTCAGCCATCTCAGGGTCATCTTTTTGGATTTTTTGGATTTTCTTCTTTCCACCCTTAAGAGCTTGGGGAAAAGGGATTATTAACTCAGGTTCTGGAACTGAAAGATTTTCATTAGCTGCTGAAACTGAGTTCTGAACAAGACTCTGACTCGGACTTTTACACAGACTCTGACTCGGACTCTGACAAACAGGAAAATGCTTGGGCGAAACCGGTGGTGCTTCATCCGCTTCTTCTGGATGGTCCTCCTCGGATGGAGGTGCGGGCTCATCGGTATCTTCTGACTCAAAGTAGATGCGGGAATGCTGCTTCGAGGACTCAGATGTCCTCTTCTTCTGTTGGGGATGGTGGTGGGGATGCTCCTCCTCTTCTTCCTCCGAATTCTCCTCAGGTAGATGCTCGGAGGTTCCTTCCTTCCGTGCCCGTGCCCGATCAGGTATGGTCACGGTCCTTCCGCTCCTGAGGGACATATGATTAACATTATCGTACGAAAGGATCTCACGTTCAGATAGATGATTATCTGAATGATATACCTGATCTCGAGGTCGGTTCTGGCCCTGGTGCATGCTGTTCGGATTGGCCTGAACCTGTGCGGGAATTGGGGTCCTTGGCGCCGTTTGTTGGTCTTGGGCACGAGAAACCCGATTGATGTCGGTTCTCATATCCAAGTAGTCATTTTGTATCTGTTGGACCCTATCAGACAGGGTCTGGATCGCCAAGGTGAGTGACTCCAATTCGGTGGGCTGGTCTTGCTGCGGTGTTGAGGCCGTCCTAAATTGGCCCTGCTGGCCATGCCGATACTGCTGCTGGTGGGACGGTGCTGGCCCCTGCTGGTAGGTGCGTTGCTGCGGCTGGTACCCATGATCTGGCCTGGACTGGTATCGCGGGACTGTGACGGGCCTGGTCTCTTGGTAGACTGGTGCGGGGCGGTGTGCCTGATCCTTCCCCATCTCGATTTGCCGGACTAGCGGGTCCCGACTATACCAAAGCCCGTTAATCTCGTATACAGGCAGAGGCTCCTCATATTCCGTTTCCACTGGTGGGGGTGCATGATGGTTCGGCTGGGTATAAGTCTGATCCCAGCTACTCTGAGACCCCGGTGCCTGTTCCTGTACAAGATGGACTCGGTGTACAGGTACAGGTGGTGCAGAAGGGGTGGGTAGCTTAATCTTAGCTACCTTTTCAGAGAGTTCCTCCACTTTCTTGGGAAGGCTTGAAAGAGACTCCATCTCCGCGACTCTCTTGTGGATCTGCTCAACCATGGTAAGCTTGTCGGCGATCATCCCCATGCTGGGGATAAGGTCCTCAGTCAGATCTGCAACAGTCCTTCTAGTTGTCTCATTGGATAGGATTGAGGGAGACAACTGATAGGCCCTTGTGGCCTGTGACCTGCCGGTTTCTGCCATCTGCTCTAGGATCTTCCATGCAGCATGCTCATTTTTGTTCAGATAGCTTCCTCCACAGGCGGCACTGACTAACCCCTGCATTTCTGGGGTTAAACCACAGATCAAGGTCTGGACTAAGATCGCCTTTGAAATGCCGTGGCAGGGGCATTTCTGTACTAAGTCATTGAACCTGTCCCAAGCCTCATGGAACGGTTCGCAGGCTCCTTGAGCGAAGCTGGCGATCTTTGTTCTCATCTGATTAGTTCTACTGAGAGGGTAGAACTTCTTCAAGAAAAGGTCCTTGAACTGCATCCAAGTGGTACATACCACCCCTAAATTTTTCAGCCAATGAGCAGCCTTATCACCTAAGGCAAAAGGGGTGGCCTTCAGCCGAATATAATCTTGGCCAACATTGGGATGGCTAAGATTGTTGCACACCAACTCGAAGTCACGGAGGAAAGTGTATGGTTCTTCATTAAGATTTCCGTTGAACTTCGGAAGCAGACTAAGAAAGTGGGGCTTCAACTCAAATGCCTGGGCGGGAACTGCGGGTGCCAACCAGTTCTGAATTTTGTTCTCCGCCGGGTTATAGGTATCGACCATTGGTCGGTTGATTCCTTCTGTTGCTATGATTTGTCCCATCCGTGCAGTGAGATCTGCATTCCTCTGTTCGGCATCAGCGAGGCGGGCAAGAATCTGTTTAATTTGTTCCTCATCTGGTGGAACTTTTGGCGGCATCTTGTCCTCTAGTTCTGGGAATTGGAAAATAAGACCGGTGTTAGAGGGCAAATCAAGGAAGGGATTACCGAGACAATGATCTTCCTCGGTAATCTCGGAGGAGATAAAAGGGTTGGTTTGAGAGTAACCACCCTGAGCATGTGGAAACCAGGACTCAAGAGGGTCATGAGTCCTGGGTGGTCCAAGGTGCGCTCGGACCAAGGAAGACGAGTTACTTGGGGGACTCATAGAGAGATCAGTGAATAGTGCGTCGAGATCTCCCCAATCACTCATCTTGATGAGGGAAGAAGATAGGATTTTACTCCCACCTGAAGCAAGCAACAAGAACAATCCAAGACCCTGGGTTCACACTCAACACAGTGAAGGACTCAAAGTTGAGTCCAATTTATCTTGTAGTTTTTAAGTGTGATATTCAAGCCAAAATAGCAAGGATTACGCAGCCTAGAGGAAAGTCGGCTTAGAGCCGGATGCGTCTTCCTTGTCTATCATGTCGCCTAAGATACCGTCGATCCTCCCTTTCTTTGCTCCTATCCGGAGTGGGGACTCAATGATGTGCCCCTATCTACCTGCACTGAGGCGGAGGCTGACAAAGCTTTTAGGCCTTGTCGCAGAGTACCGCTGGTTCGCCCCTATCTACCTGTGAGGGCGGAGGCTACTTGGTACTTGTCAAAGAGTTTAAAAATATCCCACTCGTGATAATTGCTAAGATCAGTTGGCTCGTGATATGGAAGGCGGGGATTTGGGCTCTGCCTTAAGGTGTTCACACACACTCAAGTACCCTCACTCAGCCTGAATACAAGGTCGGGGATTAATCTCCCGCAAACAATTTTCAGATTTTATTCCTTTTTTTTGGTCAATACTGTTAGCAGTCCCGATTAAAGTTAAATTATCACTGCAATTAGTCCACCACAAAGCACGCCTATCGGACAGTCCCAATTTCCTTTTTAATTTAAGTGACAAAATCAGAGGGGGAAATCGAGAAAAGCCAATGCAAGTTGAAATCGATGATGCTTATGTTGAGTAGAGAATACTTACAGTGATCCCTTCGCTTTTTTTTTATGCAGGATGCAATACAGAATTGAAAACTTTACTCTACATGCAAATGCAAGCGATGAAAAGCCGCTCCTAGACAGGCAGTTCTATTAGCGTGAAGAACAGTTTAATTTGAACTAAGTCCTGCGGTCTAGGTGCGTCTTTTATGTGTATTGTGTGGTCCTATTGATTACGAGCACAAACAAGTCCTAGAGTGGCTCGAGGAGCCGCTAGTGCAAGCTAAATTACAATTCACCCACACAGCACACGGGACACAGTTCCACTATCTTTACACACGCGAGATCCCAAACGGGAACCGCTGGAAATGATGCGAGAAAAAAAAATGTGGAAATACAATGAGATTACAGGTTCTCTCAAATCACTCAAACAAATTCAAATGCGTGTTCCTCGAAGCGTCTTCGACTCCGGTGTCCCTCGCACAAAAAACAAGTTGAGGTCAGATCAAGAACGACACAAAAATGCAGAAATTTACAAGACAGAGAAATATTCACAAGAAAAACCGGGGGTCAGACTACCCGGGGAAGGAAAATCAAACACTCAAAAATTAGCTAAGAATTAACCTAAGCCGTGCCTCCCCGGCAACGGCGCCATTTTGATATCGCTCCCGCACCCTATGTTAATTCGGTCAATTTAATGTCCAAATCAAGTTAAAGTCGTTCGTTGCAGTCGGATACGAGAGGGAATATCAAAAACCACTTTAATTAGATTCGAGTTAATTTCAAGCGGCAAATTTTTTACTTGGTGAAGTCCAAGGTCAATCTCAGGGAGGCAACTGTCTCCTTAGGTCAAATTTCAGCAAAATCCAAGTGTGAGATTTTCGGGGAATATATTTTTTTTTGGTCTTTTTAATTTCTATGCAGACATATGCAGACAAATCTTAGTCAATTTAACGTTAAATTTAATTGATGTATCAAATGAAGTCCAAAAATAATGAAAATTGGCCAGACAGTTATTTATGATGAAAATGACCTACACTAATTTTTTTGGAATTTTTTGACTCAAAATGAATTTACTGTGAATTAAAGAAACAGAAAGAGTGATTTTCAGAATTTAATTTTTAATAAATATCAAATCACAATTTTTTCAAGAACTAAAATTACCCTAGGTGGCTCTAATGAGAAGGGACCTAGGGAAATTGACAGAACTTAATTTTACTGTGAAATGAATTTACTAAAATTAATTTAAGAAAATCACTAAACAATTTATTTAGGCCTCGATATGCGTGAAAATGCTATGAAATTTTTATGGTGTGTTAAAAATGGTGTCCTTAAGTTACTGTGAATTTTTAATAATTTTTGAAGGCACAGATAATTAATTAAAAATCAAAAGGCATCACTGGGCAAAATATGTCAACAATGAACCAATTAATTCATTAATAATTCAAATAAGCCTCCAAAAATCATACACGTGTACTGATAGGCAGAGGTCGAAATTTCCAACAACATGCAATTTTTAGAATCTCAAAATGATGAACAATGTACTCTATGGACACGTGCAAACACAAGGGTGAAAATGCAATACTGGAAATTGAAACTTCAAAAATTAAACATGCTGACAGGGACTAAAATGCAATTACCGATAATATGCAGGACACGTATGCAATTCCTTTACGGAACACGTGCTCCTCACGTGGGGTCTGCTTCACAGGGACCTTTTTGTAATTTCCATAAGCTTCAGGGGCGTCTGTGCAAATAACCCAGGTCGCACGTGCTCCTCACGTGGCCGACCTAGGTTCGGAGGGCGTCGGAGGCTCGGAGCGAGGCTCGAGTCTTCTGGAGGTTCGGTCTAGCCTCGGTGCAGCTTCGGGTCACCCGAGCCTAGGCTTAGGAGGCCGAGGCTCGGATGCGTTGACGTGGCGGCCTGGAGGCCCTTGGATCAAGATGATCCAAGGGATGTCGATGAAGATGCGTGGCGACTTGCGAGGCATCGGATCAGAAGCGCGATGAACGGTCGAGGACGGGAGCGGTGAGGGAATACGTGGCGGGACGAGGACCGTTCGATCGGATGATCGTACGGCTGCTGCTGCGTCGTCTCGAATGGTCCTCCGCCACCTGCGGAGGAGAAGGCGGTGCTCCGGTGGGACTGGGCTTGCTCCGCCTCGGTCGCCAGGCGTCGATGAAGGACGTCTCGAGCTCCCGAGTAGCTCAGAAGAAGCGGGAGTGCACGGCGAAGCCTCAGGTGGCCTCAAGATCCTTGGAGAAGTGCTGGAGCTCGGCGTCGATGAAGCTCGAAGGGAGCTCCGGCGAGGTTCCGGCCAATGAATAATTTAGGACCTGCAAAGGGTTAATCGTATAGCCGAGGCGTGCAGGTGCTCGTGGAGGGGAGTGGAGTGATCGGCGAGGCCTGAAATGGCGTGAGGTGGTCCGACGAACGAGCTCCGGCCAAATGGCGGAGCTGCTCGTCGGAGGAACGTGGTATGCGTTGTCGGAGTGTGCGGAGGGTACTGCGATGATCGGAGCTTCGACGCGAAGCTCGTCGAGGTGATTGGAAGGCGCGAGGATGGTCAGTGACGGCGAATAAAAGCTGAGAAAAAAACAAGAAAAAGAAGAAGAAGATCGGAGAACGATGGAGGGAGTTACCTGGGAATTGGAGCTCAGCTGGGAGTTCCAGGGTCGTCGCTCGAGGGATCGGTAGGGTCCCGAGCTCAGGCAGCGGCTCGAGGGAGGCTGCAGCACGGCGGTGGCGGTCGTGGATCTCGCCGGAGTTGGAAACCTCTCTTCGCTCGACAACTCAACAAATTGCTGTCACCAATAGGTAGCTTGGAGCTCAAGGAATCTCTCTGGAGTGGCGGATGGCTGTGAAGATGATCGGTGATCGAGTATTTATAGGATGAAGTTGACGA
Source organism: Ottelia alismoides (assembly GCA_037367405.1). Taxonomy (NCBI): domain Eukaryota; kingdom Viridiplantae; phylum Streptophyta; class Magnoliopsida; order Alismatales; family Hydrocharitaceae; genus Ottelia; species Ottelia alismoides. The sequence continues at coordinate 144,668 of JAZKJV010001299.1, forward strand.
CCGGGCTGGTGACGAGGTGAGGTTAGTGGGGTTCGTGGAGCATCTTCGGTGGTCATCATGGAGATAGAGGGAGTTGGCGCGGATGAGGGAAGAGTGGGGGTGATCGTGGCGGTGTTGGCGGTCGGCGAGAGTGGCTGGTGTGCGGCCAAAAATAGAAAGGGGCAAGCCCCTCGCGCAAGCTCGAGAACGTGGGAGAGAGAGGCGCTGGAGGTGGAAGACACAATCCTCGCCGTTGGATCTTGTGATCCAAGGGCGGAGAAGAAGGCGGGAAGGGGCGGGTAGGATTAGATCTGGGGTGTGTTGATCAAGGGCCGTGGAGCTGCCACGTTGCGTCCTGTGGTCGCGGCGCTAACGGAGGGTAAAGATGGAGAGTGGGAGATGATCGAACGGCTGAAGATAATGAGTGGGTTGAGCGGCTAAGATGCGAGATCCAGGGCACGATCGAAGGACTTACAGTGCGCCACGTGTCAAGCTGTGGGCGCGGCGCTAATGGAGGGATCAGATGGAACGCGGCTGAGATCTGACGGCTGAGAGAATGAGCGCACGTGATCAAGGCCTGGACCGTTGGATCAAAAGCGAGATCCAACGGCGGAGGGCGCGGGCGGATGAGGCGATGGGCAGCGGGTCGCGTGGCGCAACCAGAGGGCGCCACGTGGCCTGCTGTGAATGGCTGGAGAAAGAAACACGTGTAGAGAGAAGAGGAAGCCGAATTTGGAAAAACTCAAAACATGAAAGTTGTAGATCTTAATGAGATCTACAAGTTTCATGTTGACCAAAGACGGAGATAAGGTCAAATATGATACATAAATACAAGGATACATAAATGTACATATGTAGTATACAAAATGATCCAAAAACCCAAGTTTCTCATACAAGCTCCAATTTCCATGAAATCAGTCTCATTTTGAAGGTCTTTTAATGTGTAGTATTCTAAAAGTGAGTAGACCTAATTCGGGGTTTGTATGAGGGCTTTATTTGTGTTTTAATGTACAAGGATTCTTAGGCTATTTGGGCTATTTTACAAGGGTGATTTTTAGCAATCTTCCCTATATTATTAAGGAATATATACATATATTATAGAGAAGAAGTTATTTTGATGAAGAGGTATTTTACAGGGGATTTTTGGCTTCTTATTTAAATGCAGATGAGCTGCTAAAATGCATGAATTATGGATGCATGCATGAGTGTTATTTATGTAAGATAAAAGGAAATATGCCTCTATTTTCTTGGGAACAAGGCTCTATTTTTGACTTTTGGAGTGATGAATAACAGATTCATCACCTATACTGTGACAGCATTCAATATAGGACTTAGGTTATCTTGATCAACCCTTTAACCTAACTAATCTGAAACCACTTAATCACTATTCCCACGCAGAGGACCTGTATCAATAGGTCGGTCAGATATCAGCCTTTATGAGAAAGGATTGCCATCTCCTACTCATGTTGGAGATCATCTCTTAATAATCATTTGACGGTGCTTGATGAGTCCTTTATCTAACTCTTTAGATATTCATCCAAACACCAGCTTCTATGATTCAATTAATGAATCAAGTGCTATATGATCATCAAGACAGCCATGGTACATAACCCTAATTGTACAGAGCAACCTTATAGTGCATTCATTCATTTAATCTCAGAAAGGGAGTGAAACAATCAATAACTTTTATTGATAAATAATATATATTACAATAATATTTATTGTAAGAATGGTTTGCCTCGGGCTCACATGGCTAACAATCTCCCACTAGCCCTCAGAACCATCCAGGAACTATCCGTAAACCCATACTCATAACATGTTGGTCGAAAACCTTCTGTGTCAGAGGTTTGGTAAGAGGATCAGCAATGTTGTCAGCATAGGCCACCTTGGTGATGATGATATCACCACACTTTTGAATCTCCCGAATGATGTGGTATTTCCTTTCCACGTGCTTGCTCTTTTGATGCCATATGGGTTCCTTCTCCTGGGCAATGTCTCCCGTATTATCGCGGAGTAATGGGATGGGAGTATCAGAAAAAACTATGCCAAGCTCCAAGATGAACTTGCACAACCACATCGCCTCCTTTGCAGCATCCAATGTGACAATATATTTGGCTTTTGTTGTTGAATCTGTCGTAGAGTCCTGCTTCTTGCTTCTCCAGCTCACAACACCACCGTTCAATAGGAATACAAACCCTGATGTCGACTTTCGATCATCAATATCTGACTGGAAGTCTGGATCTGTATATACCAAGACTTGGAGATCACCATCTCCATAGGCCAAGATGTAATCTTGCGTGCGTCTTAGATATTTGAATATGTTCTTTACTACATTCTAGTGTTGCTCTCCATAGCAGGATTGGTAACATCTTACCACTCCCACTGCATGGCAGATGTCTGGCCTAGTACACATCATGGCATACATTAAGCTTCCTACAGCTAATGCATAGGGGCATCTAGCCATGGCCTTCTTTTCCTCAACACTTTTAGGAGCCATCCCTTTAGACAGATGGATACAATGTTTTAGGGGGGAGGAATCCTTTCTTGGAACTATCCATACAGAATCGTTCAAGAGTCTTCTTAATGTATTCATGTTGTGATAATCCCAATATCCTCTTTTCTCGGTTTCTGAACAACTTCAGGCCTAAGATGTAAGAGGCTTCTCCAAAATCTTTCATCTCAAAGGTATGGGATAGCTAAATTTTCACACTGGTCATCATTCATGTATCATTCCCAATGACAAGGATATCATCTAAGTAAAGCACGATGAACACAATGGCTCTCCCACTAAGCTTCTTATACACACAAGGTTCATCAGGATTCTGCACAAAATCATAACTCTTTATGGTTTCCTTCAAATCTGATGTTCCAGCTACGAGAATCTTGTTTTAGCCCATAGATGGATTTCTTTAGCTTGCATACTTTGTCATCCTCAACTATGAAGCCCTGGGGTTGCTCCATATAGATATCCTCCTCGAGGTATCCGTTGAGGAAAGTCGTCTTAACGTCCATCTGCCAGATGTCGTAGCCAAGAGATGCAACTATGGCTAGTAGTGTCCTGATGGACTTAAGCATATCCACAGGAGAGAACATCTCATCGTAGTCGATGCCTTATCTCTGTGTGTAGCCCTTTGCTACGAGTCGTGCCTTGAAAGTCTCTACTTTCCCATCAGGTCCCCTTTTTCTCTTCAAGATCCATTTATACCTAATGGGTTTTACCCATTTAGGTGGATCCTCTAGGGTCCATACACCATTCTTATGCATGGAGTCAATTTCTGACGTCATTTCTAGCATCCATCTATCCATGTCATGATCCGCGAGTGCTTTATCAAATGAATTAGGATCATTGTAAGTCTCACTTGACACATGGAATCCATACCTTTCAGGTGGTGCAACCACCCTCAAACTCCTTCGAAGAGGTATGTGTGTTTCATCTTTATTTATCTCTTCAGTTTCTGGTTTAGGAAGCTCAGAATCCTCAGGGGATTCAATGAGTTCCTCTACTTCATTTTTGTCTTGACCTTTAAGGAAATCATCCTCCAAAAATTTCACATCTCTAGAGATAAAAACTTATTGGGTCTTAGGGTCACAGAGCTGGTATCTAATACCATCTTTAACATACCCAATGAAGTAACACACATGAGTGCGAGATTCTAGCTTACTTGCGTCCACGTTCTTCACTTGGACCAAGCAACCCCAAACCCTCAAGTGATTAACACTAGGTTTGGTTCCATACCATAGCTCGTGAGGATTCTTGGGTACAGATTTGCTAGGAATCTTATTCAGGATATATATTGCAGTCTCTACTGTATATCCCCAGAAACTAAGAGGTAAATGTGCTTTGTTCATCATTGAATGGACCATGTCCATGATGGTCCTGTTGCATCTTTCAGACACACCATTAAGTTGGGGGGTTCCATGGGGAGTGAGATTGGATCTGATTGAATCTGTTTAATCTTCCTATCAGTCTAGTTCTCAACCAAAGCCTAAAACTCTTTGAACTTTTCAAAGGTTCCAAATTTATGACGTAGTAGGAAGATAAAACCGTATCGCGAATGGTCATAAAAAACGTCAAATAATATTGATATCCATTTCGACTCGCGACACTGAAGGGACCACATACATCAGTATGTACTAGGTCAAGAATACCTTCGCATCTTGTAACCTTCTTATGGAAAGGCATCCTGGTCATTTTACCTTGAATGCAATGTTCATGGGTAGGTAAAGATTGAACCTGTAGAAAATCTAAAGGTCCATCCTTTATCAATCTATTGATCCTATCAACAGATAAATGACCAAGCCTTTGATGCCAAATCATATTCGAATGATTTCCATTGTCCCTAGATCTTTTAGGGTTCTTATTAGTGGTAGTAACATTCATGACATGTTCATCAATGCACAATTCATAGAGTCCACTAGAAGTCAAAACAATATCCGCAATAAATTTATAGTCAAAACAATATCCGCAATAAATTTAGCATATTGATTAATGACTAACTTATTACAGAAAAGGAAGGAATATCCATTTCTAACAAGTTTAGATACAAATATCAAGTTCCCCTTGACTTCAGGTACATAAAGACATTCTTTAAGTTCTAAGCATCTACCACTAGATAACGATAGTCAGCAGATCCCGATGCAACTGCTGCAACACTTGCATCCGATCCCATCTGGATGACTATCTCCCCTTACTCCAGATTCCTAGTTTTCTGAAACAAATGCAACAAATTGCATACATGAACAGAAGCACCAGAATCTACTACCCAACTTCCTTCTCGTCCAATGAGAAAACTAGTTTAAATAATGAAAGTAGATTTCGCACCTGCTGGGGCTTTAGCTTTGTCAACTGACTTCAGGTATTCTGGGTAATTACGTCGCCAGTGCCCCGGCTTTTTGCAGTGGTGACAAACGTTGGTTTTCTTCGACGCTATCAACGTGGATGAATTGGAAGATGATACAAATCCTTAGCTCTTATTCTTTCTATTCTGGGGCGGGCCCTTCCGAGAACCTTGCTTCTGACCCTGCTTTCCTTTCACTTATGCATCCATTGCACTAGCAGAGGGGTCATCCTTCTTCATTACGTCTTCTGCAGAGTTTAATGCAGCTAACAGCCTAGCATTAGTAAAATCACCTTTGCTCATGTGATATGACACAACAAAATTGTTGAAAGACTTAGGGAGCGATAGCAAAATGAAATTAGCCTGCATTTCAGAATCCATGTAGGCTCCTAGTGTTTCCAATTCAGAGAGGTACCCAAAAATTTTGAGTACATGTTCTCTGATAGAGGTCCCTCCCTGCATCTTGCAGCGAATAAGCTCTTTCATCACATTATAACGTTGTGTGTGGTTTATGTTAACAAACATCTCTTTCAGATTCGGCATGATTTCTTGCCAATGGTTCATTTCCACATGCTGCTTCTGAAGCACGTTGGATAATGAGCCAAGGATATAACATCTCACCAAGTTATGATCTTCATCATATTTTTCATTAAAAGATTTATCATCCGGAGTCTAAGGGTCTGCTATCTTGTCCTTGGATAACACATATGAGATGTGCTCCACAAAAAGGACAAGACCCAAATTTCAGATGTAATCCGAATAATTTTGTCCGATCAACTGATTGACCTCCAGGAGCCTGCTCAGAGGGTTCATGGACTTCATTTTTTGAAATTAAGAATGCACTATACTAGAACATATAAATAATTATATATTCATTTTTAAAACATTTGATTAAGGCAATTTAAATCAAATTAGTTTTGCTCTATCAACTTTGAAAATTTATTCCCTTACTATCTTTCAAAGCAAGAGATATACTTACTGCTATGTCTCAAGCAAGAACTGCGATCTCCTCTCTATCTTTGTCACATCCCAATAATCTGAGAACCTGTGACTCGAATAAAGAGAAGCGGGAATATATTCTGCCTTGCAAGTCCAACTTGCATTTCCTAATTCGATCATTAACTCACGGGCCCACCACCCCTAAGATGATGTTGACCCGTCTTTAATTGAACCAATCGTCAACATGCTTAATACTCGCTATACACAATCCAATATTGCCCCAATAATATGAGGACCCGATATTGTGGTCGTTACGTATACAAACTTACTCTTTCGAGAAGCAGAGAACACGATCCAAATAAATTGTATACAAGAGCTATCACTTCGAACATGCGTCTCCTATACACAATATCTGGCAATGGAATCCTTTGCTTTAATGGGAGACCATGGATGTCACTTATGTCATCCTCCACCTCATATTAAAATTATACTTAATTAATCATCGTGAATCATATTCACATAATTAATTCTTCCAAGGGGAATACACATCTATTCATAATAGAGTGTTTGAATTGGATATAATCAATTTAATCACATTAAATTAATTATCGATACAATTTATAATCAACAAACTTGATTATTTTTTGAATAGAAGGTATAATCTCAAAGTACGTATTATTCAAATTTTAATAATTAGAAAGTACATCTTGTTTTCTCCGGCATTATCTAGTCCCTACCCGTTGTCATGGCCAGTACCGACGGAAGTGGGACAGACCGCAACCAGTGCGACCTGCTACCCCTACGCTCCCCGACTAGACACCATATCCACCTCAGGAAAGGATAATGCCAAATAGATCATTGTGTACTTTGAAATGCTCATCGGTTTTTCAACCGAAATTATACCATATAGTAGTAATCAAAACCATTTTGACTATAAGGAAATTTTCTAAACAAATTCTTGATCCTATTCAAGCAAGTTTATTTGTTGATTGTTTCACCAATTGTGATCTAGATCTCATCTAGTCAAATTATTGGTTGAGGACATGTTAATTAAGGAAATAATTATCACTAAATATTTTTCAAAATATTTTTCGTAATTATTCTAGGAAATTAACAATTAATTTCACTAACTGACATCCATATGGTTCTTGATTAGGAATATAATTTCAGCAGTGACCCCTACTTACCAAAATTAACATATCTCAATCAAATTAAATCCAAATTATACAAAATCAGTTTCTTAGGATTTCTAATTTGATTTATGACGGAACCCAAGTGATATTTCACGCATTTCTAGGTGCATCAAAATAGTAATTAACTCATTACTCATGTTAAGATTCACAGTTCCCGCAACAGTGAATACATGTTTAAAGGCCATATCTCGAGCAAACGGAATCCAAATTACGTAAACTCAGATCCTATGGTTTCCTTTTTAATAGGGAACAAATACTTGTTATTAATTCGTGTTTAAATATTTTAAACATGGCCTAATTTACTCACTAAACAGAGGTGTGAAAATGAAATGCGATAAAAAACTTTCGCGACCTTAATGAACCCAAGTCATCCTAAGTATACGGATCATATCCAAAAACCTTCGACCTATGGCTCTGATACCACTTGAAGTATATTGGATAATCCTAAAGTTCATCACGGAAGCATGAGCATCATATCGAATATGATGAAGAACGACTAGTCGGACTAGTTGTTCTATGCAGCGAAATTTAAAGAAATCACATGATGAAACCACATGATCCAAGAACGATTCTCAGATCGTTTCAACTAAAACCACATCAAGTATATAGAAATATCTATTGTAGCGTGATTGATCGAGTCTCTACAAAAAGAGGCCTCCTGTCTCAAGTCCGATCTTCGAAGAAGACACTTGCGAGCGCGGGGATGAGTCGCGTGATCCTCGCAATCCAAGAAGTTGATCCAAGTGCGGTGAACTTCTGATCTCGTCGCACGAGATCAAACACCTTCTTTGAGAGAGAAGCACTCCAAAGAAGATGGATAATGGAGAAACGTCGAGGCGGCGGTGCGATAGTGAAGCGACGACGACATTCCTCCTCTAGGGCATGGTGGATGGCCACCAATAGAGGGGAGAGAGGAGATGGCGTGTAGAATAAGAGAAGATGAGAGAATTATTGTCTCTTGATCTTGTTGTAACCCTGGAGCGCATGGAGTGCCTCTCTTTATATAGGGTTTTGGGATCCATGGATCACAATCCATAGGACACACAAAAATCAATGGATAAGATTGATTTGTGTTTAATCCAATGGTCAAGATTGTTGTTGGTAAAAGCCAACAATTAATAATTTAAAATATATCAAATATATATGATAAATCAAATACAATTCAATCCTAAATCAAATCAAACAAATAAGGAGATAATTAGCATGGAGATAATGTCTCCCCATAAAATAGGTGGGACGCCTACCAATTCCATATAGGACTTAGTAGCCATCCACCTATTTTCATGGTGGAGGTAATCTCATGAGATTGCATATCTCCATGAAAATCTCCACTATTGTTCCAACAACTTTTGTTGTGTATTATTCTACAAAATTAATTCATAATTAATTTTTAGAATATTGCAATATTACCATTGGAAATTTGTGTATCACATTCACAACCCAAAAAACATAAGATAACTTATATTTTCAATTAATTATATAATGTGAATCCAATTCACACCAATAATTAATTAACAAATATAAATCATAATAAGCTCTCTTTAATACATTATAAATCACATTTATAATATATTATGAATAATTGGATATTGCTATACACGTTATTCCTATCCATAATAATTAAATCACATTTAATTATATTGGATCATCATTCACACACATCCGTTAATGTGAATCAAATTCACATTATTCAAGATAATTAAAACACATTTAATTATCCATTTCTCAATGCTTAGATATAATTCAACTATGGAAATATTCTTGAACCATTTCAAGAGTAATGCGCTTTCTCCGCAGATACTTGGAGATAAGGACATGGTGATTGTATTGTTCCATGTATAGTGACTTGGATGTTGAGATCTCATCTCAAATCCAGATCTCATGGACCTCTCATAGTTGCTTGATTAAATCAAGACCGCAAATCTAATCATCTCATTGCATCTGAATCTCATTCAGATCAATGTCCAACACTTGGACTAAGATCAGATTACTTCTCTACTGAGAGGAGCCACTAAAATCCAAACTTGTTTCATCACTCCCTCAAAATTGAAGCGTCATGGTTATACAATCGTTTATGATCAAATCACCCACAGATATTCCTAATACATGTACATCATGCATATTGAAAGTCCTATGATGAATCTGAAGATATAAATCAATTTTACACTGTCATCTTCAGGGTTTGATCACCAAGTTTCTCAATCTTGGTCACTGGGAATCGGTATTGATCATATGATTTCCCAAAGCATATATCATACCTTCAAATTCTTGTCATGCTTCCAAAGCACGACGACCATGCATGGAATTTGATCGGTCCCAATAACTCATGAGTGATATCATATCTTCCGGTTCACAAGTGATCATGTATGATCCCTTTGAGATATCACATTACTCATATGCCCTTACATGCACACCATCTCGCCAGTGTATAGACCTTAGTTAGGTCATCAACCTATTGGTCTGCCAAATGTACACACTCAGACATATAGTAACACATTGTCTCTGGTCAGAGGATGTGTGCCTATACTGTGACAACATTCAATATAGGACTTAGGTTATCTCGATCTCGTTAAGTCAACCCTTTGATGTAACTAATATGAAACCTCCGAATCACTATTCCCATGCATATGACCTGCATCAAGAGGTCGGTCAGATATCAACCGTTATGAGAAAGGATTGCCATCTCCTACTCAGGCTAGAGATCATCTCTTAATAATCATTTGACGGTGCTTGATGAGTCCTCTGTCTAACTCTTTAGATATTCATCCAAACACCAGGCTCTATGATTCAATTAATGAATCAACAGCTAAATGATCATCAACACAACCATGGTACATAACCCTAATTGTACAGAGGGACCTTATAGTGCATTCATTCATTTAATCTCAGAAAGGGAGTGAAACAATCAATAACTTTTATTGATAAATCATATATATATATATTACAATAACATTTATTATGAGAATTGTTCGCCTCGGGCTCACATGGCTAAATGGCTCAACTTGTCTAAGCAAGGACCCGGGTGGACCGTCGGGTGGAGCTCGTTGGTGATGGTGCATAGACCTCCAAGCAAATTCTCCTCATTGCAGAATGATGGCCTCACGCTCCTATCACCAGTTGCGGTCCTTAGAGCTGATCTCAAGTGTTAAGAACCACTGTAGAAGGATTAAATTCAAAATGAGCTCAGGATCTAAGAACCACTGTAAAGGGATCAAATTCAAAATGAAGGTGACGAAGGTGTTTATGTACATAGCGACTTGGATTGGGAAGGTGCTTGATTCAACAACCTTGGGATCGAGATGAGAGGTTGGCGTGAAAGAGCATTGATCGAGGTGCAATAGCATGGAGGAAACCATTTGAGAAGATTAAAGAATCAGCGGGTATAAATACAGGAAGACGAGGGGTCTAGAATCTAATAAAGAAAACCTAGGGAGGTCGGAGAAGAAGGTCAATTAAGACCAGTCTCCCATTGGTCCATGTCAGCCCGCCAGACTACAAACCAAGAAAAAATCCTTTATTAATTCAAATTAAGTAGTAAATGATTTTATTAATTTTTAATCAACACATGAAAAATATTTATTATTTTATGTAGTATATTTGGTGATTTTTATTTTTATTACAAGTTAGTTTATTAGGAGTTACCTTTTACATGTATATTTATATGTATATTTACCTATATATAGTGTATTTATTTTTATTTTATATTTTAGATTTTATTATTTTATTAACTTATTTTATATTTATAATTTATCTAAATAAATATATTTTTATTATATTTTTCTGAGCTTATTTGTACCATAAATAAATATGCGTATTTATGACATAGGTATATTATAAGTATATCCATATATCTATTTGAGTATACTTAATTATTTTATAATATTTTTAATGGTTTTATTTTATTTTAATTATGTATATTTATTTGAAATATTATTTAAAAAATTATAAAATAATAAAATAATGAAAAATATAAAGAATAAATAAAATGGTTATTTTATTGAGGTAACTTGCACAATGAGGACTCAAAATCTAATGTTTGCATCTTAACTCTAAATTGAATGAAACTGCCCTCATTAAATAGATAATTAAATTCTAGGAAAAATAAAGGTCATTTTGGTGAATTTTGATTTCATAAAGAAGATACATGTCTAGAAAGTTTTCTTTATGGCTTTTTATTGTGGGTGTCTAGGGCACATTGTGTAGTATTTTTAAGTGGAATAAATTTTGTATTTTTATTTCTTTTTTCATCTAGAAGTTCAATGTCCACAAAATTTATTGATTTTATGTATAAATAACAATGAATAAAATGGGTCCCAAAACCTATTTATTATTGAATTAGAAATTAGGGTTTTGAGTCCTTTTTGGCCCTTATCTCGCCCTACCTTATTTCTTGTCAACCCAATCATCATGACTCATGGGTTTCAGTATTTAGTGTCATTCAATATCCATGGTATTCACTTATTTATTTATTTTCTTTATTCTTTTCTTTGTTGTGTGAAAAGTCCTTATTGTTGTTGTGTTTTCTATTGTCATTTAATATAATATTTACAGTGTAAATAGTGGATGTTATTTTATGCAAGATAATGCTATTTACATGCATTTAACTAGGGATTAAAGGCCAAAGTGAAAGTATGAAATTTATTAAATGAAGATTCATCACCCCCATACTCACCTTTGTTAGTCCCTAACAAACATTTATGCCTCTAAGTGCAGAAAGAAAATAAAATAAGAAAAGAAAAGGAAATAAATTGGATTGATTTTAACTTTTAAACCTATCTTCATGAAATAAAAGTTAAGAGTCCAGTCAGACCTTCGGAATTTTAGGTCTGGTTAGAACCTTATTGGGAATTAGACTTGAAACATAACAACCTCTAAGAACCACAAAATTTTGCCCAAGTCTCCTAAAAAGACAGATCAGGAAAAGTCAATGTCATACATAGACCCTTATGACTATGAGTCTATGAGTCTATCTTGTATAGTGTAAGTGATATGTAGCTCCTCTCTAGTGAAGTGGTGAAAGTCAGACTTCAACAACATTGTGGCCCTAATTCCCCAATCCATCAACGTTTTCCTCGAGAAGTGGGATATTCCCTTCTAAATTCAAGTGCAATAAACTCAAGAAGAGGATGTGGAAAAGAGAATGGACGATAGCTAATGTGGCTACATATCCTAGGATGCTTAACCAGTGTACCCAAGTCATCAGATTGCAAGCTCACATGTGTACATTGACTTTTAAAACTCAAGCTTGCTTATGAATACATATGCACATACTTCGACGGGGATTGATTTTTTTATTAATTTTGCATGTCTTTTTTAGGATTTTTTATTTTACATTTTTATACTATTTACAACAACATTTACATAAGGACTTTTTCCTATTGAAACAATGGACTATCCCTCTTTTGAAGCATTACTTCAACCCATGACATTCTGTCTTTAGTCCTCATGGCTACTGGATTGGATTGGGGCACAATGACCATAGAATAATGACTTCATATGTTTCCATTCACTTGTGTATCATGACAATAAATCAAGACCTTTACCACTTCAACTGAGTTGAGCAAAGTGTAAGGTGCAGGTGTGCAAACTAGGTTACTATCGATAGGAGTCATACGTGCGTTCAAAAATATTCTACTTAGGAAGTCAAGATGAAGTTGTGTGATCTCAAAGAATTGTCTAGCAGACCTGAAGCATCTCAGTTTCACTTCCTATAAGGTGCTTGCGATTAAGTATATTAAGGTCCAACCAAGATCCAATCTTCAGATTCTAATAGGACTAGTTCAATTGTCATTATAAATCCAAAAAAAAGCAAATGCTCTGTACAATGCAAGAAATTTTTTTTGAAGCGTTTAGTAGTTTTGAATGTTTTTGCGGATTTATGAAAAGTTTTCCCAATTTTTATGTAGTTTTTATAACATTTTGCAGATTTTTATAAATTTTGGGTTTTACAATTTTCTAAGGATTTTTGAAAAATAAAAAGAGTTAGTGAAAGAATTATGTGCAGGTATTTACACAGAAGTGCATCTTTATTTACAACAATTAGGGTACCTTTTACATAGGGAATTCACAAGTTGGATATTAATTATTTTTATAGGACTTGTAAAGTTTTTTGTTTGCTATGATTATACACAAGGTCCACAAAATAGTTCAAAGATATTTTCTTACAAGACATAAGAAAAATTATTTTTGCAAATAATTTAACAAAAACAAAATTTGAAAATCTTATTGCAAAGATTTGTCAAACAATATGTATAGATTTTTCAAAATAATTTTGCAACCATTTTCCAAATCATTTGCAAACCAAATTTCAAACATTTTATTCAAATAAATAAAAGAAATTTTTACAAATAAAATTTTTTTACAAAGTTTGAAAATATTTTCAAAAGTTTCAAAAGATTGTTTACGTTATTTTTCAACCATTTTTCAAATAATTTTGCAAACCATTTTTCACCTGATTTATTAATCAGTATATATAAATTTTGAAGAACTCTATGCATATTTTTACCAATTTATTATTTAAAATTAATCAATTGTATAATTTATATAGTATTTTAACCATATTATTCAAAAATACGAAAGTACGAGTTATGGATAAAGTATATACAGCGTATAGATGATTCCCTATATTTAGCTTGAAATATGTCCTCATAGATTAGAGAGAAAAGATGAAGACATAACTCTTATTGAGTATAGAAGGGCCTATAATTCAATAACTAACGAATCAGAAAAGGAGAAGTCAACCATTCCCCTATACTTAGGATCAATTAATCCTAAGTATAGTAGACTATATACAAAATAGAGAGGGTTAAGGGTGGGAATGAATAGATCAACCACTCAGTTTATCTCCCCTTATACATAGGGTAAAAGATCTCTTAGTCAGGAATGTCAACAAGAGAAGAGACATGCAAGGGGACCGAGAAACGGATAAAAAGAAGGAAAAAATTGCGGAAATGTACACATCACTCCCCCTATACTTAGGGTAAAAGATCCCTAAGTATAGGCAACAACATGAGTGATGACACAGAATGGAGGATGAACAACTTAGTCTACATACCCTATATTTAGGACAAAGTTCCTCCTATGTATAGGTGCAAATATTAGACAGTAGATCTGTGGTGTAGGGAAAACAAGAGATAGAAGGAATGGAAGATGAAACATGCATATACAAGAGGTGTGGATTGTTGAGGTGCCTCTCAACGAGCGCTAGGTTTTACGCCCCTAGTCTGGCGTAAAGGTTAGGATAATAATGTATCAAGGTTTAAGACGGCATTTTCCAGAAGAATGTCGTACTCTTGCCTTTCTCTCACAATGAGAACGATGATGAAATAAAAAAGAACATCCGTATATGCAATCAAGTGGGGTATACCTTCGAGAGAAGAGAAATGAAAACTAAGTCAGGTTTCAATGGTTAAAAGGAAATCCTTGGTTTGTATTAATGGAGTGAGTGATCCAAACCAATAAAATCAAACATGAAGAAGGACGGATCAGTGATGGAATCCTCCTCATTGGCCACAGCCTCACGAAGATATGAAGAGTAAAGATCATGAGACTCACTACGAATCTAGGCATCCGATGGACATGGTCGAAAGATCGTAGAAAACATCAAATGCCACAACTCATGGCTCATCCCCACGATGGGTCATCGAAGAGAGTGGACTCAAAGGAGTCATATGAATCAAACGATTTGGTCTCTGCAGTCGACATATCGGATGGAAAGTCAGTCGGTGAGACCGAGGTCCTATAAAATGTTGCATCCACCCACAGAAAATACTTGAGGCATAATGCAAGTTGATCAATGGAAAGAGAGGTCATGCTAGCATCTAAACTCTCATCCTCAAAAAAATCATCACACACATCGATCAGGAGGATGTAAGGTTGCTAGAAGGGGTTAACAAGATGGGACATGTGAATATGTAGGTCCTCTCCAAACAACATCCACGAGAATGGCTCAAGGTATTGTTCAAAATCTACAGTGTTCTCTATGGGGATATGGACATTATAGGGAGGAACATGGAAGGCCGTATCCCGATTCAAAATCTACAGTGTTCTCTATAGGGATATGGACATTATGGGGAGGAACATGGAAGGCCGTATCTCGATATATCGGCGATATATCGGTATCGACAGGTCACCGATATATTGTTGATATGTCTGATATCGGATATCGACACGCGAAAAAGGCGAGCTGAATCCCGATGTCGGCGATATGGCGTCGATATATCGCCGATATATCGTCGATATATCGGTATCGACATGGTACCGATATCGATATGTCCTTCCATGGGGAGGAAAATAGATCAACTGGTAGGATGAGTGATACATTGCAGGTTCTGACTCCGTCTCTTGAAGTACTGACATAGGTGGTACAACAGGCTCCTGAAACAAGATGTGCAGAACCGATTCAAGGGTCGCTATTGGGAAATGAAAACACACAACATAAAAATCATTCTCCTATCTTACTTCAAAGATTACATCTTCAAACAGATGTACAACCAAAGAAACCTCAATAATAACATCACACATATCATATCAATATCCACCAAAGGAAGCACACTCATTCCAACCTCAAATCTGCCCATCTTAGCAATATCAACAGTGTCCTCAATGTGGGCCTCATCATCTATCACAACATGCCTAAGGGTACGAGAAGGCGAAGAGAGAGGGAAAAGAGAGGGCGGGTGAGACATACAAGACAAAAGTCCGGATATGACTCCAACCACACATGGGTTGAGGTCAAATCGGGTGAGGTAAAATTGTGTCTTAAGAAGAAATTCATCTTGAGATTGACCATGGATGTTGACACGATGGTGATATTGGTGAAAAGAAGCTACAAGATCTTGTGGGAGATAAGGATAACTCATGATCACAATGTGGATAACGTTGAACAGGAAAGAGAGCTCGAGAAATGAAAAGAAGAAAATAAGAAAAAAGAATTCAACTCATAGACTGATAAGGTGAAGTAAAGACAATTGTATTTGGATCCACAGACGACAATAAAACATAAAGCAAACTCCAATTCACCAACTCGACACCATGAAGATCGTAATAGATCGATCAATTATCTTTTCCATTTTAGAGTTAGTTGAATTTCAATTAATTATGCAAACGCACAGGTGTAGTCTCCTATAGTGGTTATGTTCTAGTCCGCGAAGAACACCTACTAGATCACTGGGACCACTTCATCAATGGTTGGTGGCAAGTACTTGTAGCAAGTAACATGGTCCAAGAGCTGACCCAAGAGCTTAGGGAACATGTCCAAGGATGGGGGCTTTAATCCTTAAGTGTGCTTGACTCACTCAGTCCGAATACAACCTGTGTCCAAGGAGGGAGTTGTTCTTCCCAAAATAAAGAATCCCACTACATTTTATTTTAGTGTCAAATAAAATTGATAGTGCTGATTTTATTTTGGTTATCACTTTTTTGGATGTTTTTCATGCACGATGCCTAAAAAGGTTTGAATTCCTTTAGTATCCTGTGGTAATAAAAATTGGAGGAAGTGGTCGGAAAAACAATGCAAGTGACAATCAATGATGTATGACAGGTCCGAAGATGCTCGCCTTGCTTCCCAGTTCTTTTCGTGCAGGAATTTAAACCTATATTATATGCAAATATAGGTTGATGAAATCTCCCTAGTATAGGAATTTCTATTGACATGAAAAACCAATGCTAACTACTCAGTAATAGAACCCAAATGTCCCACCTTGAAGTTTCTTCGTTGCTCGCCACAATGAGTTCTGTAAGCTCTATATTGAGTCTCTCTAGATGCTCGGTTTTAAGTCTAAGTAATTAAAAATTAATTTATCTAAGTCCAAGCAAGAATCTATAGGTACATGCAATTAATTAGAGTAGTGGACTTAGTCTATCGATCAAGCAATCCTATTCTAAGGCTCAATCATACAAAACAAATAAAAATAAGGTGAAAAACTCAAAACATAGAAAATAAATAAAAGAAATGCAGAAAAACTGTGAAAAATCTAATGATGTCCCAAGTGAATAATCACCTGGGCACTGGACCCCGGAGTATTGCACTATCCTAGAGAGTTTAAGTTATTAGAAATTTTAATGTCTCTTTCCCACTTAAATTACAAGACAAAATAATATAAAATACAAAATAACACTGTTTTAAAATTATCTAAGTCCGCTCCGGATGCTCTCTCCTATCAGCTTGCACTGAAAAGTTGAATCCGCTTAACGTGGATGCGTAGGTCTCCTAAGAGTACATCCCTCGATCTGTGGTCCCTCATAATAATATCAAACAAAGAAAAGGGTTAGACATCTCTAAATAAAATAAAATAACATGGAAAAATAAATAAATAATAAGAAAGGAAAATAGACAAGAAGGATGACATGCAATCTACGCAATGTTGCTCCTTGGTATAGGCACCATTTATTGAAAAGAGAATTTTCACCGGTCTGGTGTTCTACACAAGGCGAGAACACCGTTGTTATGGTGATCAAATAGATAAAGCAATGTAGAATAAAAATATGGAGTTGAAATTTATTATAACTCTACAAAAGACATGTATATATGCAAGTATAGTAGATGTCAAACACAGGGTAAAAACAAGATAGATTGGCAATGAAATCCAAAATGTTCTTCTCTTGTCTTTTTATTTGTTTTTTCTTGGTTTTTATGATATATTTTTTAAATTCATATTTATATTTTTTATAGTTTTGAATTTTATTTATTTTATATTTTCTATTTGTAGTTTCCTTTTCTTTTTAAAGATAATTAGTATCATGTATAATACAAATACTTTATATAACAAATATATATATATATATGAAAAACTAAGAAAATACCATAAGGTACAGTCCTTTTAAAATTTTTAAAGATTTTAAAATATTTTTTAGTAATAATAATAATAATATAAGTAAATATAGTCATATATAAAGACAAAGGCTTTTATATTTACAGATATAGCTATAAGTACTTAGAAAAGATAAAATAAATTATTTTTATCTTTTTATATCATTCTCCATTTTTAAATTTTTTGATACTTTTTACTAATTGTTTTGGATTTTTGATTGAATAAAAATAACAAAACAATGACTTATATTAATATGCCAAATTGTTTTGGAATTTAAAAATAGATAAATGTTCCAAAATTTTCCAAAATTTTTTAAATAAAAAAGTAGATATAATAAACAAATTTAGAAATAGAAATAAGTTTTTTGGATTTTGTAGATTTTTTGGTGATTTTTATATGAATATTCGATCTTTTAAAATTTTAGTGTTTTTATATAGTTATTTTTAGTTATTATTGGTGTATAGTTGCAAAATACAGTAATAATTAATATCATTTTTTTGGAATTTTTAAAGATGATTTTATAATTTTTCTGTATTTTTAATTGCAAAAAGGGAATATATGCGCTATTTTTAAATTTTAATAAAGAAAAATTCTCAAAAAATATATGTGGTATAACAAAATTTCAGTCACCTAATATAAGTTTTTTAGAATTTTTAGAGTATAAATGTCATTTAATCAAAAACATAATAACAAAAAGAAACGTTAGTGCAAGCATGGACCAATTTGTAATTTCCTAAAAGTATTCTTAGATTTGTGAACGCCTTAAAATACTCTAGGGGAATTCATGTAAAAATCCTAGATAAATTCAATATAAAACACGTTGGTAGAGGTATTTTTGTAATCATCAAGAAGTGCAAGATACTTAATGCAAAATATCCAAAAGTTGTAATACTAGAATTGAAAACTACAAGACTAAAGTGATACAAATCAGCCCATGGATCATCCTACAAAATGCCCGCCCCTCACATGTATGACCATGTGAGGTGACTTAGGCGTGGGACCAAAATGCAAATAGTAGAAACTTATGTTTCTTAATACAAATTTGATAAAAATTATATAATTGTAGGTAAAATTTTTTAGAAAAAAATAAGATACAAAATGACAAGGGTATATTGCAAAATTACCCCCACATCCACGTGCAAACGGTGCAGATCTTCTCACGTATACACATGTCTACTCCTCACTGTGCGATGTTGATTCAATAATGGATGGTGTAGATTAGATCTTTGTAGGAGATCAGGCGATCGATGGCATTGAGATCTAATATCTATGGTCAAATCTGGAGTGGAGGAGCAATCAGACGGTTGCTGCTCTTCTTGAAGAACAAGGAAGAACAACTCATCAGGCAAGCTTTGATCGATGATTCATCCATACTTTAACGGTCTTAGGTGCCGCTCAGGTATTCAGTTCATTCCTTTGGTCATTTCGCAACTGTTGGATGCTTCAAAGAGCTCTAGAACCCATCGATGGGGTCTTGGTGAGCCGAGAAGGTGGAGTGTCTAGGGAACCGATCCCTCATCCAAAATCAGCTCCTTAGATGTCTTTAACCTCCAGAACCTACGTAGTAAGCTAAAAAACACAATAAGGAGGTTCTTGGAGGGTTTTATTTAGGTGGAATGAATGGGCCATGGATCGTGGCAGTGCTCTCTAATGAGCGGTGGGGATAGAGAGCAGATCTCTTGATACATGGCAAATTAGGATGAACGTAATGTGTCGGAGCATAAAGAAGCTGAAGGGGGACAAAATGGAGGTGAAAGGAAGGGCAAAGAATAATTGTAGATGGTGCAAAGATGACTAGAGCTAGAGCTCCGGTGAACTACTAATCTTAAATCCATGCTATTGTAGTGAGTCAAAATGCAGAATAGAAGCAATAAAGTAAAGCTACAGATAAAGGCAACTTAAATCTACACTTAAAATATTGCTCAACCTGTTGGATCAAGGAGCCAGGTAGACCACTAGGAAGAGCTCGTCGATGATGGTAGATCGACCTTGAAGCAACTCCTCTTCGTTGTAGAATGACGACCTCACGCTCTTGTCACCAACTGCAGGCCTTAGGGTCGATCTCAGGAGCTAAGAACCACTATAGATGGATCAAATTAAAAACAAAGGTGATGGGGGTGTTTATGTATTGGGCTACTTTGATTGGGAACAATGTTTAATTAAGTGACTCTCAGATCAAGATGAGAAGATAGCGTGAAATATCATCAATCGAGGTGCAAAAGTCGTAGAGGAATGAATCCGAGAAGATGGAAGAATCATCAGGGATAAATCGAGGAAGAGGAGGGGTCTAGCGTCTGAAAAACCAAACCTAGGGTGGCTGGAGAGTTGATCGAGGTCAACTGAGACCGATCATCAATCGGTCCACATCAGCTCGATAGACGACAAACCAAAAATAAATCCTTTATTACTTTGAATTTAAATAGTAAACCTTTTTATTAAATTTTAATCAAAACACAAAAAATATTTATTATTTTTTGTAGTATGGTATGATGACTTTTATTTATTTGTAAAAGTTAATTTATCAGGAGTTATTTTTTACACATATTTATATGTATATTTACCTATATAGAGTGTATTTTATTTTTATTTTGCTTTAAATTTTTTATTTTAGACTCTTAATTTATGTATTTATAACTTATTTAAATATACATAAATATACTTTTATTATGTTTTTCTAAGGTTATTGTATACTTAAATAAAAATGTCTATTTATTATATAGATATATTATAAGTACATTCACGTATGCATTTTAGTATAATTACTTATTTATTATATTTGTAATTATCTAATTTTATTTTAATTATGTATTCATATTTCAAATAATAGTTATAAAATAATAAAAATATAAAATAGCGAAAATAAAAATAAATAAAATGATTATTTTATTTAGGTTTCTTGCACAATGAGAGCTGAATTCCTAACTTTTGTATTTTAACTCCAAATTGAATTAAACAACACTTCATTGAATAGATAATTTATTTTTAGCATCAATAAAGTTGAGTTTTGTCAATTTTGAGTTCATATGGAGAAGATACGGGTTTGGAAAGTTTTCTTTGCATCTTTATATTTTAGGTGTCTAGGGAACACTATGTATTATTTTTAAGTTAAAGAAAGTTTGTATTTTTATTTATATTTTTAACTACAAGTTTCATGTTCAAAGTATTTGATTTGATTATAAATAATAAAGAGTAAAACGGGTCCCAAAACCTATTTTTTGATGAATTAGAAATTAGGGTTTTGAGTTATTTTTTGCTCTTATCTCCCCCTATTTTATTCCTTGTCGAACCAGTCATCATGATACCTATATATTGGGATTTATGGTCATCCAATACCTATGGTATTTCATTTCTTTTATTTTCTTTATTCTTTTATTTTGGATTTAATATAATATTGTGTATAATATTTAAAATGTAAATAATGGATGTTATTTTATGTAAGATAATGTTATTTACATGCATTTAATTAGGAATTACTAGATAAAATGAAATAATAAAGGTGATGAAATAGATATTTATCAAGCTCTCAAACCCGTGAGTGTCAAATTTGGAGACTTAGGATGTAAGTCGATGGTTTTGGGCTCTAACCTTAAATTACGTCCTCGTCAAATCATAACTTGGAGGTAAGTACATGCATACAAGGATCGGGGTTACTCTCCTACAAGTCAATGATATGAGTATTATTCCAATTTTTGTATCCATTCTATTAAACAATCTCGATTTTAAAGTTTGATTGTCACTTGAGTTAAGTGTACCATTCAATGCACGTCTACTAGATAGTCCAAATTCTGTTATCTTAAATTATAAACAAAGGCATGGGGAATCATGAAAATTAAAAGCAATAATAAAACTATGATACTGATGAATCTACGATTCGTCATCTTTATTCATTTATTTTAGCTTAAAATCCCTTATAAAACACCTGCATATAACACTAACTCCATATTCTTACTAACTTGCATCTGTGTATAAATATTGTACACTTCTTACTAATTTTAACCTGAAATAAATAAATAAATAAAGGAAAAATAAAGAAAAGAAACTAAAAAAAGAAGGAAGATTGTATACAGGCTAACCCAAACCCTAAGAGAAGGTCAAGACTTGACCTGATCGACCAGGAATAAAGTAGGGGAAGATAGGGTCCTTAAGCAAAAAAATCCAAAAAAATGTGTTTTGTGTATATCACTATAAAACTAACATTAATTTATTTGTGCCTTAATTGATCTAAAATCAAATAACTTTCTAGACCAAAGTTGTAAATAAAAATGTGTCCTAATTAATTAAAATAATCGCACAATTAAATCTTGTACAGAATAAAAGTAACCACACTCGGAAAAAGTCACTAAGCACTAATTGAAAAATCAAATTCGGCTCCATATGAACTCAAATTGAACCAATCTCACTTCCATTGGATTCTAAATTAAATTATCTTTAAAATGGCTGTGAAATCGTAATTTTGGAGTCACGAGTAAAAGTTGGTTTTTCGGGGTGGTTTGTGCAATTTTCCTATGTATTTTGTAAATATTGTATTTGTATATTTGTAAATTATTCTTAATAATTATTTAAAATAATAATAATAATAATAAAATTTTCAAAATAAAAAAAAAGACCTAATTTCCTCATTTACCCTTGTATATAATGTCATATATGTATGTAGTATATGTATATAGTTGTTGTTTTTAATTAACCACCATAAAAAATAACATTTTTTAATTCAAATAAATAAAGTGACGAAAATTAAAAAAATAGTTAATTTTGTAAATAGTTTGATCCATTTTACTTTATCTCATCTCTCTTATCTTTTCCACCAAAAATAATCAAAAATTCATTTCAATTTTCATCTCTTATCGCTTTATCCAAAAAATTCAAAAATTAAAATTTCATTCTACCTTTTCCATTTATATGGCTCCTTCTCCCTCATTCCAACTTGATCAATCTTTAGAGAGAGAAGTCTGATCTCTGAGAGAAAATTTCGTCAAGAAAAGTGCCTAGCCTACGAGCCACCCGGTGACAGCGAGTCGGCCTTTGTCGAGGCGATCACGGTCCATTTCCACTCCTAAGGTGAGATCCACATTTTTCTTATTTTTATCTAGGTTAATCATAGTTTTATTTCTAGCACTTTTATTTCGTCTTCAATTTCTTTATTTAGGTCATTAATTTCATCACGATTCGATCCGCTTTGACTCGATTTTTCATCCCACGTTCTTGATCTCTCCGCGTTCAATTTCTACCTCCCACGATCTATCAACTCTGACCACGCACGGTGGTTGGAGAATCGGATTTGAATCTTTCATTTCCGCCGGATCCTCTCTCATTTTACGATTTGTAATTAAATAAAAAATAAAAAAACATTTGTTATCTTTATCTCTAATGTTTTTTGCAGGACCATTAAAAATAAAACAACAAGAAATAAAAAAAATTATATATCCTATTTTTTTAATTCTTATTTTTTCGGATTTACACAAAAAAATAAAAAAAGTTTTTTTATTACGACTGTTTATCAGTTCTGTATAAAAATAAAAATAAAAAAAATATCCGCGCCTCGGCCGTCCTCCCCGCCACCGACCGCTCCTCGCCCTTCCTCCGTGCTCCTCCGCCCGGGCGTGGGCCACCGTGCGAGCCCGAGTCCCCAGCCGCCTATAGCGACCGTCCTCCGCACTCTCGGCCGCTTCTGCCATCGCCGCGCTCTGCGCGCGCCTCTGCCGCCCTCCGCGTCCTATACTGACGCACGACACTACCCTCTCCACCGCCTGCTGCCCACCCGCGTTGGGCACGATTTCCGCGCAGCGACGCATTCACCACCTTCCTCCGCGGGCCAGAACCTCATCCAGTGCGGCCCCACTGCCTCGACGCCATCCAGCAACCACCTGCGCACCAAGCCCGCTTGCCGGCGATCTCGTCCTGCCCGCCGCCCTCGCCCGCCGAAGAAGAAGGGGCAGCGGTGGCTACTTGCCCTTTCCTCGTGATTGAAGAAATGAAGGAACCCTTGCTAAGGTTTTGATTTAATAAAAAAGGGGAACAATTGCATTAAAGCCCTAGAATTTCCTTGAATTGCAAAAACGTCCCTACCAGCTCTGCTTTATTGGGAACATTACGTTGAAGCCCTCTAAAGATTTTCAAAATTACAAACACGCCCCACCTCCTCAAGCCACGTGCTTTGCATGCATTCATGGGTAAATTGTATTTTTCTCATCTCACTTTATTTTATTTACTTATTTAATATGAATCAGTGAATATCATGTTTCAGTCCATGTTATTTAGACTCCTAAATTTGCATGATTGAAATAAAAGTTTTTATGAGTCCAAATTTTTTTGAAAAATTATGCTATGTTCCTCATGTGCATATCCATCTAGTTAAAATTTTCATTGCCTTTTGTCTTCATTTATTATTATTAAAAAATCAAAAAACATGTCATTTTTCTTTGTTTAAATTTAAAAATTCATAAAAATTCGAAAATAACTCTGAAAATTCAAAAACAATAGTGTAGTTTCATTTCATTATCTTTTAATTTTTGACCAATTTTCATTCATTGATTCTTTTTAAAACCCCAAAAAAAGAAAAATACCAAACATTTTATAAAAATAAAAGAAAACTCTAATAAAATCCAAAAATAGTGATTTCAGTTCCTGTTTGTAGATAATTGTTTCTATTTTGTCATAAAAATAATTATCACAGTTTTGGGCACTTAGAATTTTTTTAAGTTGCAAATTATTCCTGGCTATGCAAATTTTCGCATTTTCTCACTACTTGATTTTTAGAAAAATACAAAAACATCCGAAAATTCCACAAAAATTCTCAAAAATATTTCAAAACTTTTAAAGCCCAAAAATATTTTCTCTGTAATTTTTTGAGCATTTTTGACAAATTGAATAATTAAAAAAAAGAGTTGGTGTGTGTATTTTTGATCTTGTGAATATTGCTTTGTGTTAGTTTTTAAAATTAAAAAATTTGAGAAATCAAATTCGCTAAAAAATTGAAAATCAGAAAATAAAAAAAATTGGAAATAAAAAATTTAAAAATTAAAAAAGAGATAAAAAAACACAAAAAACAATGATAGTTGTCCTGTGAGATTCTTGTTTTCTCTTAATTGATTTTTGATTAATTGAATAACCCTCGGGATTTGTAGCCTCCCTGATTCAACCATGTCCGCTATGCAGGTTAATAAGTAGAAAAAAATTTTGTTTATTTGTCACGAGATTTTTGGGGACAACGACATAATTTACCTTTAATTTCTGTCCTCGAGAAAAACGTGCTCAACAGATACATGCACAAGTTTATAAGACTTATAGAACCTCCAACAATCTCCAATACAAGATGCATAAAAGAATATAAGATTTTCTATCTATATGAATGACGAGTCAAAAATCGCACCTAACATGAACTTCTATTAACGAGAAAAAGCTATTATACTAAGTTATTCAAGCAACAATATGTCTTATTGATGTGGGGTGTGTCCCAAATAATATAAGCATAAGAAGGAAAACCTAAGTAGATCTATGAGTCGCAAGTGCAATGTTATTTCTACATCAATCCATACAACTGCAAGGCCTCAACTACAATCGGTCGAAACATGCCCAAAATCCAATCCGGGTATAGTAGCGAGAACCATAATGGGAACCATTAGAAATAAGCAAATAAGTTACATTTTAATAAAAAAACATGAATGTGCAAAACAAATCTCCCTCTCTCTCTCTCCTAAAATAAAAGTGATAATCTCTTCGCCTTCACTTGATAGGATCGGTCCACTGGATCACCTGCCTATGGTTAGTTCAAGTTGCATCAGCTTTCAAGAAAGCCACTCAAAGTCACTGGTTACCTTGAATGAAAAGATAGCAATTAGGATGAGAGAGTTACCAAAAAATATATACAAAGTAAAGAAGACGAAAATAAATAAATAAAAATATTCGTAAAAACAAAGAGACTTAATTACAAGAATGACGTGGGGGGTAGACTATCCGAGAGATCAGAAAACCTAACTCTAAGTTTTCTAAATGATTCTTGAGTCAATTTCTTCCCTAACAACAGTGCCATTTGATGAACCTAAATATGCCCTTAGTTAATTAATGATAATTGTAATTGTCGGGTAAACAAGGATCAATCAAAAATCATTCAAGAATATGAAAATCAAATCAAGTGATGTAATTTTCACTTAGGGCATGCCCAAGGTCTAACACAATGAAGCAATTACAACTTAAAACCAATCTAAATTATTTAATGTATGGTTTTAAGAGAGTAATTTTTTGGTTTTTTGCATGCAAAAGATGAATTATAGAGAAAATGCAAATGAAATGGTTTATGAAGGAATACGAAACAACTTAGCCAATTTAACTTTTATTCAAATTTAGTCCAAATTAGCCAATTTATATTTTCCTATAAATCTTATTAAATGAGAAGTTTAGAAAGATTTTTTCTCTTTTTTAGAGTTAGTATGCATGTATGAAAAATCAATCTTTTTAGTATTTTTATGTGATCCTATGAACAAACAGTATGCAAAATTAATAGATTTTTTTACATGAGATAAAATAAGGTAATACAAGTCTCCTGTAATTATTTTAGATTTTTTTAGACAAAGTATGAATTTTTTATGGGTTTTCTACATAAACAGAGGGAAATATGATAATTAATGTTTATTAAATCCAAAATAGCAAATCAATCCAAACAAAATTTATCTCAATTAGATATTTCAATAATGACACCAAAAGACTTGATATTTTGGCAAAATATGATTTGAGTACCTAATTAAAATTCAACTACAAATTTCACTAAATTATTTATTAAGACAAAACTATACATGCATGGGAAATGGAATTTGGGAGGCAAATATCAATGATTTTCAATCTTTGGTTTTTAATAAATAAACTCAAGCACCATAAAGTTGTCACAAATGTCCATGATGTAAAGCATAAAATGTACTACCAAATACAATTTTTGCAATTTTAAAAGAGGGTGCAATGTCTATCCAAAATAAAATCCAAACAGAGGGGTATACTTGAAATTTAAACAAACTAGAATAAATTAACTCACACACACACAAGGGTACATAGGAAACAAAAATCTGATAGGGGGTGGGTTTGCACAATTTTCCTAAGTGCTTTACTTATGGAACACATGTTTGGACTTAACTAGAATTCAACGCAAAATGGTGGGAAGGCATTGTAAATTGACTCACCATATGCCTAGTGCACGTGAGGGGCGAGGTTTAGGTGGTGCTTTGGGCAATGAGGTGTCCACGCAAGCCATAGTGCTTTAGGGGTCGCTCGTGGCATCCAAGCCTGCTAGTGTGTGGTGGAGGCTCGGGATGGATGCAACACTATCACATCAAGGTGATCAAACAGTTCAGATTACGTATGGGGCAAGTGGTGTGGATGTTCCTATAGGACAATCAAACGGTGGTCGAAACTCCTCTTGAGGGTCATTGGATCAAGCACAAGGTTGGATCCAATGGTGACTGCAACTCCTTTCTTCTCCATGTACGACTGACTCGGGTTGAGCTCGGGCAAGATCGTCTAAGCTCCTCCTAGAACCTGGGGCCCAAGAGGCTCGAATGAATCCTAGCAAAGGTATCTAAGGCAAGATGGAACTACTGTGAGGGTCAATGTGTCATGGTGATGTAGACTCATTGGAGATAAAGGATGAGACTAGCGGAACCTTGCCTCATCTAATAAGTGAAGGGATGGACCTTCATGGGTTAGGAGAAAGCAAAATGAAGCAAAAGGGAATGGAATGGGGTCCGATGAGGTGTCAATAGGCGGAGGAACTTACATTCTTCCTCTTGTGCACGAATGAAGGCAAGGCGAGGTGGACTAGGATTTGGATAAGAGTAGTCGAGGGATCAATGAATATGCTAGGCGTATGGTGGTGCTTCAACGATGGTCATATGGACTTGAAGATGTGCATGTTGTGTGAACAAAAATAGAAAAAAGTGAAAGGGAACAAGATCAGAGAAAGCACACTATAGAAGAAAAAGAAGATGGTGGTATGAGGCATGTGCTTGAGCGGTGAAAGGTGCATGGTCTTCAGTCAAGGTACATGGATGGGCTACCAAGCTCTAGCAATAAAGAAGATGGTGCTGTAGTCGTCGCTCCACCCTCAACATAGAGCTGCCACATGTAAGAAGAGAGGGGCTCAGACTAGACTTGCATAAAGGTGAATCAACTTGAGAAGGTTGAGGGAGGTGTAATTTTATGGAGATGGACAATGAGTGGAGGGCAGTCTCAAGCAGTAAGATGAGATAGATGAGACTCAATGGTAGATAATGATCGGTTGGTGAGGGTGAGGAATGATTGGACTAACCACCCATCATTTTGGGCTTATTTGGTAACCGGGTTATCCGGAGTAACCCTGTTTACCCTCTCTTTTCTTGGATTGGAAATCCATCACAAATCATAAGGACATTGCATCACATTCTTTATTACAACCCTCTCCGACCCTATAACCATCCCAAATAGCTACTATTCAAATTAGGTTAACCCAACCTACTCCAACACAACAACCAAACAAGCCCTTTGGGATGGCATGAGGATGCATGGAGTGTCATGGGAAGTTGAGAGAAAAATGGGTGGCAATGATAGATTGTGGGAGAGAGACGGTGCGCGAGGAAGATGTTGGTTGTGCAATCATTAGGTGGTGTAAGATGGAAGGCTGAGAGATGCCCACGTGGGTAAGGTGCTAGGAGGTTGGCCATGTTGGATTAGATGAGATGCAACGACGTTTGTAAAGGTGGGGTGGCGAATGGGTAACCATGGGATCAAAAGATGCAACAACTAAGGAAGTAGGGATGAAAATGAATATGAATATATTTGTATCTAATCCGCTATCTTATTTATTTTATACATATTTTGGCATTCATATTCGTTTTAAATAGGATGTGAAAATGGATATCTCTTTGACATTAACAAATATTCGCATTCGTATATCTGTTTCCATACATAAGTATAGTACTAGATTTATTTATTACTGTATCTAACAGTTTTTTATGATTGCATTCACCAGTATCAATATAATCATTATGAATGAATATGTCATGTATATCTATTTTATGTGTAAACCATCCTAAACATGTATGTTTTAATTAATATGTTACTATTCGTATCTGATTCGTATTCGTTTACATTTTTATTTATTTCAACAAAAAAACTTTACTTCTATATTTGTTTCTAAGGAAATGGTAACACATTTTCCATACTCGTCAATATTCATATTTGTATTCGTATTCGTATTTTAAAATTGATAAGTATATTATTATACTTATATTCATAATCCTATACATCCATTTTCATCCCTAGTTGGGATTGAAAAGATAGCTACGTGGCTCTCCTAGATGGAACGACGTGTCCTAATAGAAAAATAAAAATAAAGAAAAATTCAAAAAATAATAATAAAAACTCAAATTGAAAAGTATTCAACATAAAAGTTGTTCATCTTGATGATACCTACAATTTCAAGAAGGATAAAAACACAGAAGACCTCATTTGTATAAACTTATATTTTTAGTAGGCACTTTATGTATATTGAATACCTAATTTTATGATTTTTGACATTTTTATATTTTTAATAAGGACACTGTTTATGCACAAATATATATAAATTAATATAATTTTTATAGATTTTTGTAAGAAGGAAAATATTGAAAAATATGTATAATATATACAATATATACAAGAGAAGGAAGAATTAGAATGTTTTTGAGGGCCTAGTATATAGTAATTAATCCTAACTATATATAAGATACATAATATTTATTTTAGCTTGTTACGAATTTTATTGAGTACTTTATTAAGAAAATTAAGCTGAGAATGAACAATAAGATAATTACGGATTCACCATAGTGTAATTCACTCCTTCATCATATGTAAGGAAGTTCTTTTCCCGGCATGTATGAGAAAATCTCATGCATCATCTTATTCGTCTCTTTTGACCACCAAGCTACCCTCTATGACTATATCCGAGACTTATCACCTTTTTATATACATGTTTATATTTTCCATGCCATGATTTGATTTAAGTCATCCTTCCCAACCTCTAGTTCAAACTTCTCCAAGATAGTAGCGGTAGCCTTTCATAAGCTTCTCTTCCGCTCGTTCTTTTTCGCGATACGAGTGTTACCGCGAATAAAAAAACAAGCAGAGAAATTATTATTCTATAATAGATGGGCGTCTTCCTTCCTCGAGTGCACAATCCCTGTTTCTAAACACACTTTTATCATATCAGCCACGCTACTTGTCCTTTGCTTACTCGTGAAGACTTCCTCTGTTGTTTGCCCTTTTGCACTTTCTACCTCCGTTGCATTTTCTTGGATCCCCTCTGATGGCAACCGCCATAAAATATAAATATATATCCATGCCAATTGCCGAGAGACGATGTTGATTGAGAACGTGCCCTTCCCTTGTCTTCGATGTCAAGTTTCACGTAGACGGCCAAAAAAGCTATCGCTGCCGTCTCCATGTCCGCATCTATTTCTTTTCTATGCCCCACATCCATATCCATCTCAAAAGATTAATTTACCAAGTAGAAAGAGGGAGGAGACATTTGATGAACAAGATAATCATATTAGTTGCCCTGTCCATTTCGAATGTGGGTAGTAGATGTGATGTTAGTCAGTTTCTATGGTTGGAGAGAGTAGTGATAATAATAACAACATGCACACTTATCGAGAAAAAAACATATATTTATGTACAGTTAAATGAGTACGTTTTGTTCTCACATTTTTCTACCATTTTTTTATTTTTGTTGAAATCTTGTGGAGATTTGTCTCGAATAACAAGTAGGATACGTGTTTCAAATTTCATGTAAAACAGAAGTTTCCTAACACTTACATCTGGAGGGAGTCAATTTCAACAATTCTGAGATCATAATTTGACAATCTTGATGAAAGGGATATAATGTGAATGACATGATGATATGATGTGATCTAAATTCCACTATATTTTATTTCAAAAGTAAAAAATATAAAAGAAAAAGATAGTAGCATGTAATTTACATGTTCCCATGGAGCATACTCCCTTTTCCCATTTCGAAGAACAATAACAAGTTTTACTGCTTCCAAAAGGAGTAAGTGTTACCTATCTATTACATAAGGGCACTTGAATCGTTCTATGTTTAGAATAAAGCACATGTTTGAGTTCATATTATTAATTTAACCCTTTGGTACGATGATGGTTACACACGTTGGCTTCGTTGAATATTATATATGTAATAATCGAAAGAGTTAGATCAATACAACTGATGATGATATGAGAACTTAGATCACATACACTGGTAAGGTGGGTAATGTTATACTATAAAGTTATCTCCGATTTGAGGTCCACGAAATCATGTTATGATCAATACTCTTTGCAGAACAGAGATTAGAAAGTGCTGAATTGATCAGTTTAAAGAGCCGGCGAGATTGAGATAGATAAAATCTCGTATTGTAGATTATCATGAGAAAGAGAACCATCCTTCTTTTATAAAACTATGGAATATTTCATAAGATTTTTCAATGTAGGATTACAAAACAAAAAGTATTACAAGGTCTAGGGGCTTACTTATAAAACTTACTCTTCGTATGCTTGGGAGGAACTTTGTCCTCGAATAACAATTGAGGCTTCATCTGAGCTTTCTCATTTTATAGTATCCTTCCCTAAAACTAAGGAAGAAGACAGGTCAACTACCATTTGAATAGTCCTTAAGCGGGTTCCTTTAAAGGCACACATTGTGCTAGGAATTTGAATACACTTATTAAACAAATAATTTTAGATGGTTTAAAAATTCATCAGAAAGACCTTAGTAGATAGTTGAACAAGGTATCATATGTAGGGAAATCTTAGTATAAATATTCCTTCAAATTCTCAATGAATCGTTCATATGATTTATGCAATTATTTTTCAAATGTTTGGGAAAAGTTGTGATTGCTCTCCCAAGGTTCATAATGTATCCAATGTGAAAAAGTTTGCTTACAAAACGCTTCTTCAGTGTTTCACCCTATATTTGAGCGAGGTAATAGGATGGTTATCTAAGATCGACACCCACTGATGGCTCGAGTTTTGTGAAGGTCTAAAATAATATCCTCACGGAGTGTGAAGATATAATGTTGTTGAAGCGACCGCTCACAAGACCACTAGTCAGTCAACAATCAACCCAAACAATGTGTAGAAAATCAATGCAAACAGTGTGAATCACAATTTATTAGACCCTACAATATATTGTATAGTGGACAAGTATAGTAGGGGTCAAACACAGGAAACAACTGAGGATAGGCAATCAAAAATTGGAAAAGAAAGACAATAGATGATTTTGGACTTTTTAGAGTATTTGAATTTTTGTGGATTTTCCATTTTATATTTTTTATGGATTTTAGTTTTTATATTTTCTATTTTCTTTATGTTTTCTGATTTTTATTTTCCTTTTTTTAAACATGTAATATAGGAATATATAACTATATATACAATATAGGGTAATAGATTTATAAATACAACTAAAATTGTATAATAAATATTTTATATTTCTCTATTTTTATGATTTTTTTGGTATTTTTGTTAATGTATATATTTTAAAAGTAAACAATGAATGCGATAAATATGCAGACTTGTTTTGGAATTTAAAAATAGCTAAAAGATTTAAAATTTTTGAAAACTATTTTTAATTAATAATACATAATAAAGGAAATTTTAGTTATAGAAATAAATAGTCTTGGATTTTTTATGTTTTTTTACATTTTTTATAAATGATTTTGGGGCCTTCTAATTTTTAGTCTTTTTCTTTTTCTATTTTTAAGGATTTTTCGTATGGAGTTGTAAAATATAATAATAAATAAATATTATTTTTTTTTGAATTGTTAAATACTATTTTATATTTTTTGTATTTTTAGTTCAAATAGAGATAAAAATATGCTATTTTGATTTTTAATAAAAGAGAAAATGTCTTAAATGAAAATCTAAAAATATAGTGTAAATTTGTATGCTAGCGGGCACTTATCCCTATTTTTTCATTATTTTTGGAGCTTGGATGGCACTTTTAGTAAATTAAAATAATCACAAAAATTAATGAACTAGCGAGGGTATTTTGTAATTAAAAAAAGATAGGGGTGAATATGTAAATAACCTAAACTATTGCAACTAATATTCGAATTTTATAGACTAAATAGAAATACAAAACCCACAGGGGGTTAGCTGCAAAACGGCCACCTCACCTATGATTGCACGTAAGGTGACCTGGCACGGACGCAAAAATAATATAAAGAAATGCGGGTGTTCACATGCAAATAACCCACAAAATTTTAAAGTACTTTAAAAACTTACAGGACTAAAATGTAAAAAAATAAAAATGAGTTAAGAGAAGAAAAATACCCTCAGTGTGTGCTTGATCAGACAGTGAAGAGTGTGCCACTTGTCCACGTGGTGAACATCTGATGGTTGGTACACCTTCATTGATGGAGCACCTAGATTAGATCTTGGTGTGGATTTGTCAATCAAGGGTGCGGGAGATCCTACGACATCTGAATGCTTGAAGGTTTGTTCTTAATCGGACAGACAGGAGGCTTTCTCAATAGTGGAAGAACTCCTCTCTTCGATCCGACTGTTCTACATAGTTTTTCCCCTCCAGAAACTCGAGGATGGATCAAAAATCTCCTAGAGGTCCTCCACCGTGGTTGGTGGTCTTATATGACTTGAGGGGCTCCAACGAGATTGAACGGAGCCTCGAGATCTGTAAGGGTTGAGCTTCGGTACCCCCTGAAAATAGGGATTTTCTCTTTGTTTCTTGCAAAAGCATATAAAGGGAAAAATTGAAGCTCTGAAGAGCTTCAGGGGTTGGAATGGATGCGAGATGAGATGGGATGGTGTTCTCCGACGTGCGATGGAGATGGGAGAATCGATCTCCCGATATGTGTGAGATCGAGGGGAACAGAGGTGTGTGGGGTGCTCAACAGGTGTAGGGAAACGAAGTGAAGGTGAACAACGAGTCGGAGGTGGTCAGGAGTAGCTGGAAAGGGGCGACAGCTGGAGCTCCACCAGTCAACGGATTTGGAGTATAAATGAGATTAAATGACATAAAATAAAATACAAATCTAACCTATTTTTATGCTTGGAAATTAAAAATAAAAATAAAATAATGAGATCATGGAGTCCGGGCCTCCTGAAGCGAAGCTTCAAGCGGAGATGGCTGAGGAGTTGGACCTACTTAGATTCAACATGAAACAACACATGAAGGCCTCCCAGATCTTCCTATTATCACCAGGAAGGAAGAACAGACCTGTGAATTAGGGTTTATCGACGGAAGAGGGATTAAAAATTCAAGGAAGAAGTCAAAGAGTCATAGAGCAAAAATAGTGCAATGGTCGGGCCCTAAAATTGGTTGAAACGAGGAATGCAGTTGTTCTGACAATGCAGGCCTAGGGAGATGAAGAGTTGATCGGGGTCGACGACGGCTCAACCCCATTGGTCCACATCAACCTTCTACAGGACAAAACAAGAGGGTAAATTATAAATAATTATAAATAAAATAATAAATTAATTAAGTAAGTAAAAAATATAAAATAAAAATTTTTTATTATTTTTATAATATTTTAATCTGATTTTAATTTATTTTTACAAGTTTATTTATTACATGTTACTTTTTAGGGCTCGTTTATAGGTATCTTTACGTATATTATGTGTATTTTATTTTATTTTTATTTTGTATTTTACATTGTATTATTTTATATGCATACTTTATATATTTACAACCAATTTTAATACGCAAAAAATATTTTTGTTATCATTTTCTGATACAATATAATCTTAAATCAATAAAGATATATAACATATGGAGAGAATGGGGTTGCCCTTAGGGTAGCTAACTTAGCTCCTTCCACCCCTATTTTCCATTTTTTAAACTTTTTTGAAAAGTTCTTTCGTGAATATTCATCACTATATCCCTATATTATTTCATTCAAATTTCATGCGAAACTGAGACTCCTACGATCTCCATCTAGACAGTCATTTTTTAATAGCCATAGAATTATTGAAATCGACCAAGTCTGGATGGAGGCCGTAGAAGTATCTGTTTTGCACGAAATTTGAATGGCATCATATAGAGATATAGTGATGAATATTCACATAAGAAATTTGCAAAAATTTAAAAATTGTAAAAAATGAGACGGAGGGAGCTAAGTTAGCTCCACGTATGGGACAGTCCCATTTAACGCATAATATATATGTATAAGTATAGGTAAGTCATCTATGTGATTTTGTATATTAACTTTAGTGTATTTTTATATCTTTATTTTATTATAAAAATTTAAATATATATTATAAATAATATTTACAAAATTATAAAATATAATATGATGAAAAATAGAAAGAAAAACAAATTGAATGTTTTATTAAGGTATGGTGTACAATAGGGATCCAAAACCTACCTTTTACATCTTAACTCTAAATTAAATGGAACCACTTTCATTAAATAGCTCAGTAAAAGTTGTAACAATTAAAGGTGATTATACATTTCAAGTCTTATGGAGAAGATATGAGTCTGGGAAGTTTGCGTTTTGGAATTTTACTCTGAGTATAAAATAAACACTGTATATTATTTTTATGTCAAATCAATTTTATGTTTTTCTATGTATATTTATCTACAACTCTCATGTACAAAGTTTCTTTATTTGAGGTATAAATAATAAAAAATAAAATAGGTCCCAAAATGAATTGTTGTAGGAAAAAATTAGGGTTTTTATTGTGTTTTTGACATTGTCTCCCCCTCAGAGTTTAGGGTCATAAAATACCTTTGGCATTTTATTTCTTTTTCTTTTCTTTCTTCTTTTATTTCGGCTTTACACAATGTCATTTAT
Organism: Ottelia alismoides; assembly: GCA_037367405.1. NCBI lineage: Eukaryota > Viridiplantae > Streptophyta > Magnoliopsida > Alismatales > Hydrocharitaceae > Ottelia > Ottelia alismoides. The sequence goes on from JAZKJV010001299.1 coordinate 180,232, forward strand.
ACAATAATTATACAATAAATAATGAGTGTTAATTTATACAAAATAATGATATATACATATATTTAACTAGGTTTTAAAGGATAAAATTGAAATAATAAAAGTGATGAAATGGAGACTCATCACCCACCAAACACATACAAATTCAACTAAACCTTTTACTCCAAAACTTGATGAGCTTATTTGTTTGTTTTGCAATTTGTAGTCATATAGTTGTATATAGCACAAGTTACAAACTCTTAAATTGTGGTACATGTGGGATCTAGTGATCATGGTTAATGATTCTCCAGTTCATCACATTTATTCTATCATTTTGGCCTTCAAAACCCTAGCTAATGCATGTAAATAACAGTAATTTATAAAATTAGCATTCATCATTCATTCCATCTATTGTGTAAATAATATTGTTTTTAATGCCAAAATTATAGAAAAAAGAAAAGAAAAGGAAAAAAATTCCAAAGGTAGTTACCCAAATACCAAGTCAAAAATTGATTTGGTCGACAAGGAAAAGAGTAAGGGGAGATAAGGGCCAAGAAAACCAATAAAAACCTCATTTCTTTATTCATCATTAACTCATTGTTGGCAAATATTTTATTCTTTATTATTAATATATATAATAAAGAAATTTTTTACATGAAAGTTGTAGATAAAAATGTAAATAAAAAATATAAAATTGATTTCATATAGAAATAATGCACAATGTACTTTTATACTCTAAATAAAATGCCAAAATCCCAACTTCCCAAAACCATATATCCTAAATAAAATCTCAAAATGTATCAAAATCACTTTTAATTATATATAACTTTTAATAAGCTATTTAGTGAAGGCGGTTTCATATTTTTTGGAGTTAAGATGTGAAAGTTAGATTTTGGACCTCTACTATATAGTTTACCTATATAAAATTTTCATTTTATATATTTTTTTATTATTTTTATTTTTTTATAATTTTATAAGTATTATTTACGATATATGTACATATTTAGAATACAAACAAAATATGTTTACAAAGTACATAGATGAAATACATATAATTATACCTATATAATATACGTCTTTATTTATTTAATTGTACATATTACATTAGAAAAATACAATAAAATCATATGTATGTACATAAAAAGTTATAATTTATAAAATAATACAATCAAAATACAAAATAAAAATAAAATTCCCTAAACTTAAGATGAATATGCCTATAAATAAAACCATAAAAATAAACTTGTAATAGGTTAACTAAAAAAATAAATAAAAATCATATTAAAATACTATTGAAACTAATAAAAAAATTACAACTTAAAATTAATAAATTAATTTTTTATTTATTATCCATTTTACAAATAATTCCTGGTCTGGTTTTTTCTAATTGGTCCATGTGGACCAATCAGGTTTCACCTTCAGTTGACCTTGGTCAACTCTTTGACCGAGGTCCTAGGTTTGTTAGACCTAGAGATTGACCATGATTTCCTTGATTTTTTTCAAGTCGCACCATTCATTCTTTTGGATTGATTCCTTTTGTAACCTTTCTCCTTGATCGTTGGATGAACACACTAGGTCATTTCCTTAGCCAAAGGAATGCTGAATCGAAGACTCTGATCGAGCCAACTACCCCCTGTCCTCACTTGTATATGAACACCTCCTCCGCCTTCCATGATCCTTGATCATTCTTCCACTGACTATAGCCCAAACCCTAACCCAGATAGAGTCTTGGTGACATAAGGAGTCCCTAGGATCTGTTCATCGCTTGATCCGGTGTAGAATCGAAAAGATCTGCTGCTCTGTCGTCGTGCTCCGTCATAGCTCTATTATAGATGTTCCACCATCGGTAAGCTTCTACTTCTTTGCCATTTTGATTCAATAGGTTAAAAGTAAATCAGTTTTACCTTTTATTTGGTTTGATCTCCACGCATTTCGAGTCCATTCCAAAAACTTTGTACGGAGGAGTTTGGGCTCCGCCACCCATTTCCACCTCAGTCCGACCTAATCTGATGCATCTTACGCCCCCATCATACTCATCGCTTTCTAAATGCCCCGCACCTCTCCATTCCTCTTGATCCTGTAAATATAAAGCTCCCAGTCTTCCTCTTCCGCTGCTCGTTGGAAGACCATAGCAACACCCCATCTCCAATCCATCTTGCCCTTAGGAGCTTGTCGGAGATCCGTCATGTTTGCCTCTAACATCTCCTACAGGAAATAACAAAGAACGAATCCCTTTCATGTCTCATCGAGCCAGGAGGAAAGCTCCCAAGTCCTTTCCTTCACCAAGCCTTCTAGATGGATATGGACCCCTTTTGAAGTCATTGATCGACGCGGAGGAGTCCCAAGAGCCTTTTAAGCCATCCTCGTGCTCCTAGGGATGACGAACGAGAGAGGATGAAAAGTTCGAACTTCATCACTGTGGAGTTCTTCAAGAGCCCTTCTCCGTCATTGGATTAGAAGCACCTGCCAGACTTAGCTCTAACTGTTGGATCAAAAGACCCACAACCATCTGATCCTCGGTGGAGTTCTAATATAAGTTGCCAAGTCTCGAAGCGATATCGACTATGGGATGCACACCACATGGATAGTGAAGCGGCCTGGTCCGTCTGCTCCCGCGCGATATAAGGATTTTGCATTTCACCCCATGCGTATCTTGTGTTTTCCTTTTGATGCTCAAACTTTCATTTGTCATTTTATAATTTCTGTAATATTTATGCTTTGAACCCTGCATTTGCAGTATTTGCACTTTATATCTTGTCCATGTCAGCCGACATTTTGTGGGGAAATTGCATACAATGCGTTTTGGGTTTCGTTTATTTACATTTAACAAAAAGTTAAAGTAATTAGTGTAAAGTTTTTAGAGATTTTGCACCCATCCCCTGGATGTTCTAAAAATTACTTTTTGATCCCTACCAGGTGTGACTATTTTATTCTAGTGGATTATTTGCATGATTAACATTACAATAAATGTTTTTGATCCCTGTCTGAGAGGTTTTAGAGCCATGTGAGCCCAAGGCGAACTATTCTTACAATAAATGTTATTGTAATAAATGATTTATCAATAAAACTTATTGATTGTTTCACTCCCTTTCTGGGATTAAATGAATGAATGCAGTATAAGGTCCCTTTGTACAATTAGGGTTATGTGCCATGGCCGTCTTGATAATCATACAGTTGTTGATTCATTTAATTGAATCATAGAGACTGGTGCTTGGATGAATAATTAAGTAGTTAGATAGAGGACTCGTCAAGCATCGTAAAATGATTATTAAGAGATGATCTGCAGCCTGAGTAGGAGATAGCAATCCTTTCTCATTAAGGTTGATATCTGACTGACCTCTTGATGCAGGTCCTCAACATAGGAATAGTGATTCATAGGTGTCATATTAGTTAGGTCAAAGAGTTGACTTAATGAGATCGACATAACCTAAGTCCTATGTTGAATACTACCACAACATAGGCATGCATCCTATGACCAAAGACAGATGTATTACTATATGTATAAGTGTGTACATTTGGCAGACCAATAGGTTGATGACCTAATCAAGGTCTATACACCCACGAGCTGGTTTACATGCAAGGGCATATGAGTAATACGATCTCTCAAAGGGATCATACAGGTTCACTTGTGAACCGAAAGACATGAGGTCACTCATGAGGTATTGGGACCGATCCAAATCCATGCGTGGTCATCGTGCTTTGGAAGCATGACAAGAATTTGAAGGTATGATATGTGCTTAGGGAAAGTGTATGATCAATATTGATTCCCAATGACCAAGATTGAGAACTTGGTGATTAAACCATAAAGGAGACAGTGTAAAATTGATCTATATCTTTGGGTTTATCATAAATCTTCCAGTATGCAGGATGTGTAAGTGTTAGGAATACCTAAGGGTGATTTGATCATAAACGATTGTATAACCATGACGCTTCTATTCCGAGGGAATGATGAAACATGTTTGGATTTCAGTGACTCCTCTTAGTAGAGAAGTAATATGATCTTGATCCAAGTATTGGACATTTATCTGAATTAGATTCAGATGCAATGAGACGATTAGATATACGGTATTGATGTAATCAAGCATCTATAGACGTCCATGAGATCTGGATTTGAGATGTGATCTCAATATCCAAGTCACTATACGTGGAACAATACAATCGCCATGTCCTTATCTCCAAGTATCTGCGGAGAAAGCGCATTATTCTTGGAAGGATTCAAGAATAATTCCATAGTTCAATTATGTCTAAGCATCGAGAGATGGATAATTAAATATGATTTATTTATTTTGAATAATGTGAATTTGATTCATATTAATGGATGTATGTGAATGATGATCGAATATAATTAAATGAGATTTAATTATTGTGGATAAGACTAATGTAGATAGCAATGTCTAATTATTCTTAATATATTATAAATGTGATTTATAATGTATTAAAGAGAGCTTATTATGATTTATATTTGTTGATGAATTATTGGTTTAAATTGGGTTCACATTGTATAATTAATTGAAAATGTAAAATACCTTTTGTTTTGGAGTGTGAATGTGATTCACAATTTTTCAATGGCAAGATTGCAATAATCTCAAAATTAATTGTGAAATATTTCTGTAGAATAATTTACAACAAAAGTTGCTGTAAAAATCTTGGAGATTTTCATGGAGTAATGCAATCTTATGAGATTGCATGAGATTTCCTCCACCATGGAATATGGTGGATGGACGGCTACCATCTCCTATATGGAAATTGGTAGCCGTCCTACCAATCTCCATGGGGAGATGTAATCTCTATGCACATGTCTCCATATTTGCTTGATTTAGTTTGGGTTTGAATTATATTTTATTTGTCAAATATATTTAATCTAAATTAAATTATTTGTTGTTGTGTTTTACCAACAACAATCTTGATCATTGAAGGAAACACAAATCAATCTCATCGATTGATTTTGTGTGTCACATGGATTGAGATCCATGGTATCCCAAACACTATAGAAAGAGAGACACATTATGCTCTCTAATGGTTACAACAAGAAGAAACATCATAAGCTCTCTCCTCTCTCATATTTCACATGCCATCTCTCCTCTCTCCCATTGGTGGCCGTCCACCTTGAGAGAAGAAGAAATCTTCTTCGTCGACTCGTTATTATGATGTCGCTTTGACGACTCTCGGTTCTCCACCTTCTTTGGTGTATCTTTGCTCACGAAGAAGGTGTTTTATTTCATGCAACGATATCAGAAGTTCCATACTTGGATTCAACATCTTGGATTGCGAGGATCACACGGTTCATCCCCACGCTCGCAAGCGTCTTCTCTGAAAATCGGACTTGAGACAGGAGGTCGTTTTTCGTAGAGACTCGATCAACCACACTACAAGAGGTATTCCTATATACTTGATGTGGTTTTGATGAAACGATCCGATAATCGTTCTTGGATCATGTGGTTTCATCGTATGATTTTGTTTTAAATTCTGATGCATAGAACAACTTGTATGACTAGTCGTTCTTCATCGTATATGATACGATGGTCAAGCTTTCGTGATGCACTTGAGGATTACTCTGTATCCTTCAAGTGGTATCAGAGCCTTCCTTATGTCGAAGGTTTTGGATACGATCCGTAAACCTAGGACGAATTGGGTTCGTTAAGGTTGCGAAAGTTTTTGTCGCATTTCATTTTCGCACCTTTGTTTAATAAGTACTTTCGGCACTTTTTAAAATATTTAAACACAAAATATTCACTTGGATTTTGTTCTCCATTAAATAAGGAAATCGTAGGATCAGATTTTATGTAAGTTAGATTATGTATGCTCGAGATATGATCATTTGAATGAACATGTATCCACAGTTACGGAAACTGCAAATCTTAACATAATTAATGAGTTAATTACTATTTTAAAACACCTTGAAATACATACAAATCACTTAGGTTATGTTGTAAATCAAATTAGAAATATTTAGAAACTGATTTTATGTAATTTGGATTTTATTTGATTGAGATATGTTAATTTTAGGAAATAGGGGTCACTGCTAAAATTACATTCCTAATCAAGAACCATGTGATTGTCAATTAGTAAAATTAATTGTTAATTTCCTAGAATAATTAGGGAAAATATTTTGTGAAATATTTAATGATAATTATTTCCTTAATTGACATGGCCTCAACCAAATAATTGATTAGATGAGATCTAGATCATAATTTGTTACACAATCAACAAATAAATTTGCTTGAATAGGATCGGGAATTTGTTTAGCAAATTTCCTTATAATCAAAATGGTTTTGATTATTATTATATGGTATAACTTCATTTGAAAAATCGATGAACATCTCAAGTACACAATGATCTATTTGTCATTATCCTTTCCTAAGGTGGATATGGTGTCTAGCCGGGGAGCGTTGGGGTAGCAGGTTGCACCGTGTGCGGTCTGTCCCACTGCCATCGGTACTGGACATGACAACGAGTAGGGAATCGATAATATCGGAAGAATTAAGGTGTATTTTTCTAATTACTAAAATTCAAATAGTACGTACTTTGAGATTATACCTTCCATTCAAGTAATAATTTAGTTTGTTGATTAAGATTAGATCGATAATTAATTTAATACGATTAAATTGATTATATCCAATTCAAACACTCTATTATGAATAGATGTGTATTTTCCTTGGAAGAATTAATTATATGAATGTGATTGATGATAATTAATTATCGAATTTGAATAAGAGGTGGAGGATCACATAAGTGACATCCATGGTCTCCCGTCAAGGCGAAGAGTTCTGTCGCCAGGGATTGTATGTAGGAGACGCATGTCCGAAGTGACAGCTCCTATATACAAGCGCATCTGGATCAGGCTCTTTACTTCTCGAAAGAGTAAGACAACATGCGTAATGACCCCAATATTGAGTCTTCATATTATTTGGATGATATTGGATTACGCATAGTGAGTACTAATCATGTTGGCGGTTGGTTCAATTAACGATGGGTCAACATCATCTTAGGGGTGGTGGGCCCAGGCGTTAAAGACCAAATTGGGAAATGTAAGTTGGACTTGCAACGTGGAGTGTGTTCTCGCTTCTCTTTATTTGAGTTACAAGTTCTCATATTATTGAGATGTGACAAAGATAAAGAGGAGATCCCAGTTCTTGTTAGAGATATAGCGGTAAGTATATCTCTTGCTTTGAAAGTAAATAAGGGAATGAGCTTTCAATGTTGAAAAAGGCAGGACTAATTTGATTTAAAATGCCTTAATAAAATGTTTTAAAAACAAATATATAGTTATATTTATATGTTCTAATATAGTACATTCTTAATTTCAGAAGATGAATTCCATGAACCCTTTGAACAGGCTCATAGAGGTCAATTAGTTGATTGGGCAAAATTATTCGGATTGGATCCAAAATTTAGATCTTGTCCTTTCTGCGAAGCGTATTTCATATGTGTTATCCAAAGGCAAGATTGCAGACACAAAGACTGTAGAAGACATCAAATTTAATGAAAATTATGATGAAGATCATAATCTTGCAAGATGTTACATTTTGGGTTCATTGTCCAATGTGCTACAAAAGCAACATGTGGAAATGGCCTCTTGCTATGATATTATGACGAATATTAGGGAAATATTCAGTGATGTAAACCGCACACAGTGTTATAATGTAATGAGAGATCTTATTCGCTGCAAGATGCAGAAGGGTATCTCTATCAGAGAGCATGTGCTCAAAATATTTTGGTATCTTTCTGAATTGAAAACCTTAGGAGCTGACATGGACACAGACATGCAAGCTGACTTCATTCTGTTGTCGCTCCCTAAGTCTTTCAACAAATTTGTTGTGACATTCCACATGACCAAAGTTGATTTTACTATTGCTGGTCTATGAGCTGCATTAAAGTCTGTTGAAGACGTAATGAGGAAGGATGGCCCCTCTGCTAGTGCAATGGTTGCACAAGTGAAAGGAAAGTGCGGTCGGAAGCTAGGTTCTCGGAAGGGCCCGACCCAGAAGAGAAAGAAGAAGAGTCAAGGAGTTGGCTATTAGTCATAAATCATTATGATAAATATATTGCGGATGGTATTTTAACTTCTGGTGGAGTCTATGAATTGTGCATTGAAGAATGTGTCATGAATGTTACTACCACTAATAATAAAAACCCTAAATGATCCAGGGAGGATGGAAATCATTCGAATATGATTTGGCATCAAAAGCTTGGTCATTTATCTATTGATAGGATCAATATATTGATAACGGATGGACCTTTATATTTTCTACAGGTTCAATCTTTGCCTACCTGCGAACACTGCATTCGAGGTAAAATGACTAGAATGCCTTTTTGTAAAAGGTTACAAGATGTGAAGGAATTTTTGACCTAATACATACTGATGTGTGTGGTCCATCAGTACCGCGACTCGAAATGGATATTGATATTATTTTACATTTATTGATGACCATTCATGATACGGGTTTATATTCCTACTACATCATAAATCTGAAACCTTTGAAAAGTTGAAAGAATTCAAGGCTTTGGTTGAGAACCAAACCGATAGGAAGATTAAACGGATTCGATTTGATCGAGGTGACGAGTACCTCTTAGATGAATTCAAGGAATATCTTAAGTAAAATGGAATTGTCTCCAATCTCACTCCTCATGGAACCCCCCAACTTAATGGTGTTGCTGAAAGACGCAACAGGACCATCATGGACATGGTCCGATCAATGATGAAAAAAGCACATTTACCTCTTAGTTTCTGGGGATATACAGTAGAGACTGCAATATATATCCTGAATAAGATTCCTATCAAATATGTACCTAAGACTCCTCACGAGCTCTGGTATGGAACCAAACCTAGTGTAAAACACTTGAGGGTTTGGGGTTGCCTGGTCCATGTGAAGAACGTGGACGCAAGTAAGCTAGAATATCGCTCTCGTGAGTGTTACTTCATTGGGTGTTAAAGATGGTATTGGATATCAACTTTATGATCCTAAGACCCAAAAGGTTTTTGTCTCTAGAGATGTGAAATTTCTGGAGGATGACTACCTTAAAGGTCAAGACAGAAATGAAGTAGAGGAACTCATTGAATCCCTTGAGGATTCTGAGCTTCCTTAACTAGAAACTGAAGAGATAATTAAATATGAAACACCCATAACTCTTCGAAGGAGTTCGAGGGTGGTTGCCCCACCTGAAAGGAATGGATTCCATGTGTCAGGTGAAACCGACAATGATCCTACTTCATTCGATGAAGCACTCGTAGATCATGACATGGATAGATGGATGCTAGCTATGAAGTCAGAAATTGACTCTATGCATAAGAATGGTGTATAGACCCTAGAGGATCCACCTAAAAGGGTAAAATCCATTGGGTGTAAATGGATCTTCATGAGAAAATGGGAATTGATGGTAAAGTGTAGACTTTCACAGCACGGCTCGTGGCCAAGGGCTACACACAGAGAGAAGAAATCGACTACGATGAGACATTCTCTCCTGTGGCTATGCTTAAGTCCATCAGGACACAATTGGCTATACATGCATCTCTTGACTACGACATCTGGCAGATGGACGTCAAGACGGCTTTCCTCAATGGATACCATGAGGAGGATATCTATATGGAGTAGTCCCAGGGCTCCATAGTTGAGGATGGCAAAGCATGCAAGCTGAAGAAATCCATCTATGGGATCAAACAAGATTCCCGTAGCTATAACATCAGATTTAACGAAATCATAAAGAGTTATGATTGTGTACAGAATCTTGATGAACCTTGTGTGTGCAAGAAGCTTAGTGGGAGCACCATTGTGTTCATCGTGCTTTACGTAGATGACATCCTTATCATTGGGAATGATACAGGGATGATGACCAGTGTGAAATTTTGGTTGTCCCATACCTTCGAGATAAAAGATCTGGGAGAAGTATCTTACATCTTAGGCTTGAAGTTGTTCAAAAATCGAGAAAAGAGGATATTGGGATTACCACAACATGGTTACATTAAGAAGATTCTTGAACGATTCCGTATGGATAGTTCTAAGAAAGGATTCCTCCCCTTAGACATGGTATCCATCTATCTAAAGGGATGTCTCCCCAAAGTGTTGAGGAAAAGAAAGCAATGGCTGGATGCCCCTATGCACCAACCATAGGAAGCTCAATGTATGACATGATGTGTACTAGGCCAGACATCTGCCTTGTAGTGGGAGTGGTAAGTCGTTACCAATCCTGCTATTGAAAGCAACACTGGAATGCAGTAAAGAACATTTTAAAATATTTAAGGCGGGTTCAAGATTACATCTTGGTCTATGGAGATGGTGATCTCCAAGTCTTGGGATATACATATTTAGATTCCGATCAGATATTGATGATCGAAAGTCGACATCAGGGTTTGTATTCCTGTTGAATGGTGGTGTTGTGAGATGGAGAAGCAAGAAGCAAGACACTACAACGGATTCAACAACAGAAGCTGAATATATTGCTGCATCAGATGCTGCAAAGGAGGCAGTGTGGTTGCATAAGTTCATCCTGGAGCTTGGCGTAGTTTCCTCAGATACTCCCATCCCGTTACTCTGCGATAACACAGGAGCCAATGCCCAGGCGAAGGAGTCCAGATGGCATCAAAAGAGTAAGCATGTGGAAAGGAAATACCACATCGTTCGAGATATCCAAAAGCCTGGTGATATCGTCATCATAAAGGTGGCCTCTACCGACAATGTTGTTGATCCTCTTACTAAACTTCTGATACAGAAAGTTTTCGACCAACATGTAATGAGTATGGGTTTCAGGTTTGTTCTGGAATGGTTCTGAGGGCTAGTCGGAGATTGTTAGCCATGTGAGCCCAAGGCGAACCATTCTTACAATAAATGTTATTGTAATGAATGATTTATCAATAAAAGTTATTGATTGTTTCATTCCCTTTCTGAGATTAAATAAATGAATGCACTATAAGGTCTCTCTGTACAATCAGAGTTATGTGCGATGGTCGTCTTGATAATCATACAACTGTTGATTCATTGAATTGAATCATAGAGGCTGGTGCTTGGATGAATATCCAAGGAGTTAGATAAAGGACTCATCAAGCACCGTCAAATAATTATTAAGAGATGATCTCTAGCTTGAGTAGGAGATGGCAATCCTTTCTCATTAAGGCTGATATCTGACCGACCACTTGATGCGGGTCCTCTGCATGGGAATAGTGATTCAGAGGTGTCAGATTAGTTAGGTCAAAGGGTTGACTTAACGAGATCGAGATAACCTAAGTCCTATGTTGAATACTGTCACAACACAGGCACACATCCTCTAACCAGACACAGATGTATTACTATATGACTAGGTGTGTACATTTGGCAGACCAACAGGTTGGTGACCTAATCAAGGTCTATACATCGGCGAGTTGGTGTACATGTAAGGGCATGTGAGTAACAAAGGGATCATACAGGTTCACTTGTGAACCGGAAGACATGAGCTCACTCATGAGGTATTGGGACCGATCAAATTGCATGCATGTTTTTCGTGCTTTGGAAGCATGACAAGAATTTGAAGGTATGATATATGCTTTGGGAAAGCATATGATCAATACTGATTCCCAATGACTAAGATTGAGAAACTTGATGATTAACACATAAAGAAGACATTTTAAAATTGATCTATATCTTTGGATTTATCATAAGTCTTCCAGTGTGTAGAATGTACAGGTGTTAGGAATACCTTAGGGTGATTTGATCATAAACGATTGTATAGCCATGACGCTTCCATTCTGAGAGGGTGATGAAACAGGTTTGGATTTTAGTGACTCCTCTTAGTAGAGAAGTAATCTGATCTTGATCCAAGTATTGAACATTGATCTGAATGAGACTCAGATGCAATGAAAAGATTAGATATACCATCTTGATTTAATCAAGCATTTATGAGAGGTCCATGAGATCTGGATTTTAGATGTGATGTCAACATCCAAGTCACTATACGTGGAACAATACAATCGCCCCGTCCTTATCTTCAAGTATCTGCGAAGAAAGTGCATTATTCTTGAAAGGATTCAAGAATAATTCCATAGTTGAATTATATCTAAGAATTGAGATGGACAATTAAATGTGATTTAATTATATTGAATAATGTAAATTTGATTCACATTAATGGGTGAATGTGAATGATGATCCAATATAATTAAATGAGAATTAATTATTGTAGATAAGAATAATGTAGATAGTATTGTCTAATTATTCTTAATATATTATAAATGTGATTTATAATGTATTAAAGAGAGCTTATTATGATTTATATTTGTTGATTGATTATTGGTGTGAATTGGATTCCCATTGTATAATTAATTGAAAAAGTAAATTACCTTCTATTTTGGGTTGTTAATGTGATTCATATTTTTTCAATGGCAAGATTACAATATTCTCAAAATTAATTGTGAATTATTTTTGTAGAATAATTTACAATAAAAGTTGCTGTAAAAATCTTGGAGATTTTCATGGAGTAATGCAATCTCATGAGATAGCATGAGATTGCCTCCACCATGGAATATGGTGGACGGCTACCATCTCCTATTGGAAATTGATAGTCGTCCTACCAATATTCATGGGGAGATGTAATCTCTATGCATATGTCTCCATATTTTCTTGATTTAATTTGGGATTGAATTATATTTGATTTGTCAAATATATTAAATTTAAATTAAATTATTTGTTGTTGTATTTTACCAACAACAATCTTGACCATTGAAAGAAATACATATCAATCTCATCCATTGATTTTGTGTGTCACATCGATTGAGATCCATGGTATCCCAAACCCTATATAAAGAGAGGCACTCTATGCTCTCTAATGGTTACAACAAGAAGAACATCATAAGCTCTCTCCTCTCTCATATTTCATATGCCATCTCTCCTCTCTCCCATTGGTGGTCATCCACCTTGAGAGAAGAAGAAATTTTCCGCCGTTGTGATGTCGCTTGGACGACTCTCGGTTCTCCACCTTCTTTGGTGTGTTTTGCTCACGAAGAAGGAGTTTGATCTCGTACGACAAAATCAGGAGTTCCATGATTGGATTCAACATCTTGGATTGTGAGGATCGTGTGGTTCATCCCTACGTTCGCAAGCGTCTTCTCTGACCGAAATTGAGACAGGAGGTTTTTTTCGTAGAGACTCGATCGACCACGCTACAAGAGGTATTCCTATATACTTGATGTGGTTTAGATGAAACGATCCGAGAATCGTTCTTGGATCATGTGGTTTCATCGCATGAATTGTTTTTTAAATTCCGCTGCATAGAACAACTAGTACGACTAGTCGTTCTTCATCGTATATGATACGATGCTCACGCTTCCGTGATGCGCTTGAGGATTACTCCTATCCTTCAAGGTTCTCTAATCAAAGACAACTTTTATATATTTACACATTTGCCATTGCCATCTTGTAGTTTCTTTTTGTGATATTTAATTTGTTAAAAATAGTTGATGTGCTTACAAAATTCTAGGAAAATTAGTTTAGATACATTACCACTATATTAATCACATATATATTTTTATGGAGTGAATTAATTTAATTTTCTATTTTTGAAAAATAAAAAACCTATCTTTTTGTTCTTCTTTGATTTTTAAAAATCCAAAGATCTAAAATCTTATCTAAAAATCCAATAAAATTATTTCTTGCTTATTTTGTATTGTTTCATCAATCAACCAAAAAATAAAAGAAGACCCCTAAAATTCTCAAATCCCTTGAAATCTTTTAAAAAATATCAAAAATTCATAAAACATCAAAAAATAGTTTTCTTTGTTGTGGAATTTGTATTTTGGAGTATAGTTTCAGTTAAAATCATTTTGGCATTTTATGTGGTGGTATTATATTTTTAGACTCAAAAATACTTTTGTTTCATTTATTTTGCGTTGTTTCAAATTTTTATCTAATAAAAACATGTAAAAATTTGGTAAAAAATCCAAAAAAATCAGGAAATAGTGGAAAACATAAAATTAAAAAAATCCATTTTCCTTGAATTTTTGGCAGATTTTTACCCATTTTGTCCAGCGTATATCTCTCTATATATTAGCTTAATTTTTATTATCTATTTGTGATCCCACTTTCTTTTTATTCTTAATTTTATTTTATTTTAAAAAATAAAATTTTAGAACATTTAAAATATTTAAATCAAATAAAAACAAAAAAACAAAATCTACAAAAAAACCTACTTTGGTTTAGTGTTTGAGAGACAGATTGTGCTTAGAATTTTCATCTTGGGCTCTACACATGGGTTTCCTATGTTCAACCCCTACTTGCTTGTCACTATACATCTTTAGTAGGGTATGATAATTTTTTATCTACACTTGCTAGACTTGCTTGATTTCTTCATTGTGTGGGTTAGTTGTTGATTGATCTCGAGTTTTGTAAGCAGTCGCCCCAGAGATGAGATATCTTCACTTCTATAAGGATACTATTTTAGACCCTTATCAAACCTGTGTCATCAAATGGTGCCATTGCCGGGGAGAATATGTTGTAGAGTAGTTTGCCTTTTTATACTACTTAGTCATTTTCGCATTTATTTCTTTTTATATGGTTATCATTTTTGAACTATCTGACATCTCTTCTTTTTGTCTTCTTGCGGGGGACTGCAGACCGAGGAGGATTGTCTAAGTGATTATATGCATCCTTGGGATGAGGACTCGGTTATAATGACCAGCTGGCAGGAGAGAGCAGGAGGCTCTAGAGAGAGATAGTAGTATAACTAGATTTTATTTTTCTTTTTGTGAGAGAGATACATTTTATTTCTGCATTATTAATTTGTAATAATACGGTTACGTTGACTTTGGACACTAAGGCCCAATTTCCAAGTGTTTGTTCACTTGGAGGCTCACCGTATTTTTCGAGGTTTCTACCATTTTGTTTTTTTTGTTTCTCATGATTTGTACTTTCCCCTCTATTTTCCTTTGTTTTGTGGAATGATCCCTTAGAATTTAGGCTTGATTGATCGTGTAAATTAAGTCCAAACACCTAAACATACTTGCATGCACCTATAGTCTTCGCATTTGGACTTAGTTTAATTAATTATCGAATACTTAATTTTGAAACTACGTGCCACGCAACTCTCCATACAACGCTTGTAGGACTCACTGTGGTGGGCACCGAGGAGGCTCCAAGAGCGGACTCTAGGTCTCATTGTGATTGCTTGACATTTGGTTCTTCACATATAACAAATGTCTGCTTAGGACAATTTGCATGTGCATATCAACATATAGTATACATTTACAAATTTATGTTTGGCATCTTACACGGAGAGCACTAGAAAGCACTATAAGTCTTCTAACTGAACATTCATCATTTAGACACTAAGGTGAGATTTTCATCTTAGTGTCAACTTGCATTTCTTTACCGTCTATCCCTTCGATTTTGGATCACATAGGAATTTGAAGAAAATATCAAAATGTTAGGTGTTTATATTGAATTTACTCAAATCAAGTGATAACACAAAAAAATAAAAAAGAGACTACTAAAAATACTTGACCTAAATAAAATTAATTAATTGGACTCATTGCATTGGGTGAGCAAAGCCCTCATTGGTTTTCATGTAGCATTGGAAGATCTCCTTCTCGAGTGAGATAACACTATCGTAAGGATTAGAGCCCAAAACCCGATTGGTCGTTGCCTTATGTATCGCTTGGATTTCTGAAGTATTGGTGCTTCTATCATACATGGACGAGAAGGGCTTAGTCATTGATTATATTCTTCCCTTGTGTAGAATATCAACCTTGTACGAAGTGCTGAGCTTAGGACACGCCTTCACGGGGGTGTCGGTCTGATCGTCTTGCGTCCAAGTAGGTCCTTGCATGCTCACGGGTGATTCCATTACTAGAGAGGTCCAAAGTAGTGGTTTCACCTATCAACTTCTTCCCTCTATTTCTTTGACTGAGTAGGAATCCAGGAAGGGTTACAAGGACCTTAAAAAGTGCAAACTACATGTTACAAAGGAGGAGCACAAGTACGACATACTTTTCCAGCAGTACTCTTTCTCCTATAGGATTAGTGCTCTAAGGACTTCTTCAAAAATAATTGCCTGAAAATCAAATCTAAATCCTACAAAGATAATTGTTGAACCTCTACAGCTTCATCGATCGAGTTAGTGAATCCGTTGTTTTGAGGTTTTATTTTTTAGTTTCATTTAGCTCAAGATCAAAAATATCACACATTTGCACTGATTGCTTAGTTTCATTTAGGTCAAGATAAAAAATATCACGCATTTGTGCTATTTTGCTTTCTTATTTCTTCCTCTTTGGCCCTTGCTCACTTCGAGTAATTCTACTCTTTTACATCCTTTTATTTCTTGTTTGACTCTGTAATTTTTCCTCTATAATCAATCTCCTTTTTTACCCTTTTGAAATGTTGACACGCGGATGGCTTATTCGGGACCCCTCCGTCACCCACATCAATTATGTGTTGCCTACAACTCCAATAACTTAGAGCGATCTCCAAGTAATCGATGCGGATCTTGCAAACTTCTCCTTGAACTCTCCGATTCTCTCTTCCTTTAGCATGCACCTTTCATTTGAAGGATATGGTCATATCCTTAAGCGTATCATGGAAGCATGAGGATCGCATCGTATGTGATTGGGAGCGACTAGTCGCACTAGTCGCTCGAGGCAGTAAAATTTAAAAAAATTTCATGCAATGAAACCAGATGATCCAAGAACATTTATCGGATCTTTTCATCTAAACCACAAACAAGTATTAGGGTTACCTCTTGATGCATGGTTACGATCGAGTCACTAAACGAAGAGACCTCCTGTCTCAAGTCTGATCCGACAGAGGAGACGCTTGTGAGCACGTTGATGAAACGCGTGCTTCTCGCAATCCATGTTGATGATCCAAGCGGTGAATGTCCTGATCTCATCACACGAGATCCGATGTCTTATTTACGAGCGATGTGCATCAAAGGATAGATATCCACGAGCAAATAGTCTGGCAGCATAATAGTGACGCTGCAGCGAGAGCGACTCTCTCTAGGGCTCCATGGTGGACGGCCAAAAGAGAGAGGGAGAGAGATGGCGTGTAGAGAATGAGAGAAAGAGAGAGAGAGAGAGAGATCAAATGTTGTTTCTAAAGTTGTCTCTTGAAGAGCAAGGGGTTCCCTTCTATTTATTATATTTTCAGATCCATGGATCTTAATCCATGGACAACACAAATCCAATGGCTCACATTAATTTGTATTTCTTTCAATAGCTATGATCTTGTTGTTAACAAAAAAACAATAATTAATTTAATTTAATCAAATATTTATTGAATATAATTTGACTTATATTCAAAAAATCTCCATTGGAGAAATAGGAAGGAAACTAGCCTCCTTCCATATGGAAGAGGGATGGCCATAAATTCCCATAAAGGGATGGTGGACGTCCACTATCTCTATGAGGAAAGATGGCTCCACTTTCCCATTACATGGGAATACAATATCTCACAGATTTATCCAATTATTGCAACAACTTTTGTTGCAAATTATTTCACAAAAATAAATCCAATTTATTTTGTGAACATTGCAATCATGTCATTGGAAATTTGTGAATCACATTCACAACCCAAAATAAAATGTGAATTTCATTTTCAATTAATTGTCCAATGTGAATACAATTCACATGAACATTTAGTTAACAAATGTAAATTACAAGTAGCTCTCTCTTATATATTATAAATCACATTTATAATATATGTGATTAGTATGGATAGTGCTATCCACATTATTCACATCCATGATAATTAAATCACATTTAATCATCTTGGATCTCTATTTTCGTATGCCCAAATAACATGAATCACATTAACGTTATTCACATCTTTGATAATTAAATCACATTTATTTATCTAGGATAACTCTCCTTATAATATGAATCAAAATCATATCATTCGTGATAATTAAATCATATTTAATTATCTATTTTCTCAATGTTCGGATACATATATGAATGGTGAAATGATCCTTGAACTCTTTCAAGGATAATGCGCTTTCTTCGTGGATACTTGGAGATAAGGACAGGGTGATTGTATTATTCCACATATAGTGACTTGGATATTGAGATCACATCTCATATACAGATCTTGTGGACCTCTCGCAGATGCTTGATTAAATCAAGACTGCAAATCTAATCTTCTCATTGCATTTGAATTACATTCAAATCAATATCCAACATTTGGACCAAGATCAGATCACTTCTTTACTGAGAGGAGTCGCTAAAATCCAGACCCGTTTCATCACTCCCTAGGAATGGAAGCATCATGGTTACACAATCATTTATGATCACATCACCCTTAGGTATTCCCAATACATGTACATCCTGCATACTGAAAGACCCAAAATAAACCCAAAATATTAGACCAAATTTATATTGTCTACTTCATGGTTTTATCATTAAGTTTCTTACTTTATCATTGGGAGTCGGTATCGATCATATACTTTCTAAAAGCATATATCATACCTAGGTCTTGATCATATACTTTCCAAAAGTATATATCAAACCCACAAATTCAGTCAGTCTTCCAAAGCGAGACGAACATGCACAGAATTTGATTCTTCCCGATATATCATGAGTGATCTCATGTCTTCCGATTCAGTAATGAACCTGTATGATCCCTTTGAGAGATCGTATTATTCATATGTCCTTTCTATGCACACCATCACGCTGGTGTATAGACCTGAGTTAGATCATCAACTATTGGTCTACCAAATGTACATACTCAAACATATATTAACCTTTCTATCTCTGGTCAGAGGATGCGTGCCTATATCGTGACAACATACGACATAGGTCTTTGATTATCTCGATCTCGTTAAGTCAATTCTTTGACCTAACTTTTTTAACACCTCCGAATATCTATTCCTATGTAGAGGACCTGCATCAAGAGATCAGCCAGATATTAGCCTTCATAGAAAGTATTGCCATCTCCTTCTCAGGCTGGAGATCCTCTCTTAATAATCATTTTGACGTTGCTTGATGAGTCCTCAATCTAACTCTTTAGATATTCATCCAAGCGCCAACCTTTATGATTCAATAATTGAATTAACAGTTGTAAGATCATTAAGATGGCCATGGTACACAACCCTAATTGTAATATGGGACCTATCATGCAAATTAGTTATTCTTCATTTCAGATCAGGGAATCATATTTGCAATAACATTTATTGCATAATGGCTTGTCATGGGTCGCATGTCCAACAATCTCCCACTATCCCAAACAACCATTAATGGGCTAATCTTTAAACCCATACTCATGTGACAATCATAGGCTATTTAGAAAAATAGCTAGGTGGGTTGATCAGTCACTCTGTTCTCTAGAGACTATGTCAAGTCCTTTTATGACACTTACATATCCCCCAGTAACAGTGCCCACATTCAATGCGAATGTTGCATCTTATATAACCAATACTCAATTTTGTTAGTTATAGTGTCCTTGACACTACACCTCGATAATCGTTATAACCCGTATGTATTTTCCATTATCCTTATCAGAATACCCTTATTCCTGGAGATCTCTATCTCCTAAGGTATCTGCAATTATGACCTTTTATATCACTATCTAAAAAGTCTTAAGTTTTTGAAGAGAAGACTTAGAGATCACTATCTCTAAAGTTTTGTCATCTTTGAAGATATTGTCATTACTTCAACCAAGATTTTTATCTCTATAGTTGGATTACTAACAGTTTACGACTCCCACTACATGGTAGACATCTAGCTTTTGTACACATCTAGTATACACTCGACTTCACATAACTGATGCGCAAGGGCAAGCAGTTCTAGCATTCACTTTCTCAACTCTTTGAGGTGCTATCCCTTTAGATAGGTCGATACCATATCTTAAGGGAAGGGAGCCTTTCTTAGAATTTTCCAGAGAATGAAATGTCCAAGGTGTACTACTAATGTGACGGTCCCAATACCCTCTTCTCTTCGCTTCTGAACACTTTCAGAACTAAGATCTTAAGAGGTATCCCTGAGACCATATCTCAAGGTATAAATTAGCCAGATTTACACTTATTATTATCCTTATATCATTCCAAATGATTAGGATATCATCTACATTTAGCATGATGATTACAATGGCATTCCCACTAAGCTTCACATGGTTCATAAAGATTCTATCTGAAATCATAACATTTATAATTTCATCAACTCTTATGTTTCAACTACAAGAAGTTTATTTGAGTCCATATATGAATTTCTTTAGCTTGCACATCTTGCTTTCCTCAACCATGAAGCCCTGGGGCTACTTCATGTGAATATCCTTAGAGAGGAATACAATATTCATAGAGGAATACAATATTGACTTTCATCTTGAAGATGACATAATCATGTCGTGTAGCTATAGTTAGAGATAAATTTATGAGTTTAAGCATGGTTACTAGAAAGAAAGTCTCATCTCAAGCATTGTCTTCTTTTTTCATGTGTATCTTGTGGATACGAGTCATGCTTTGAATGTCTTTACCTTCTCATCAAGTTCCCTCTTTCTCTTAAGATCTATTTACACCTTTCTGGGTCTTACCCATATAGGTGGATCCTTGAGGATCCATATACAATACTTGTATATGAAGTCTACTTTAGACTTTATTGCTAAAATTCATCTTTCCATCTGGGTCTTATACAATATATGTATATATATACACACATTTTACTTTGATTTAGGAATTTTAATATCAAAGTCGTCTTTCCTTGTCAACACTGAAAGTTCATTCCTTTAATCACTTTCAATGTAAGAGATATACTTGCCATTATATCTTAACAAGATCTGGGATCTCCTTTTTAACTTTGTTGCATTCCAATAATATGAGAAACTACAACTCAGATAAAAAGAAGCAGGAACTCATTCTGCCTTGCAAGTCCAATTGCATTCCCAGTTCGGTCATTAACACATGGGCCCACCACCCCTAAGGTGATGTTGACCTGTCGTTAATTGAATCAACCGTCAACAAGATTAGAACTCGCTATACGCAATCCAATTTTTCCCTAATAATATGAGGAACCAGTATTAGGGTCACTACACATACGACCTAACTCTTTCGAGAAGAAAAGAGCCCGATCCATATGCGCTTGTATGCAGGATCTGTCACTTCGGACAGGCGTCTCTTGCATACAATCTCTGGCGACGGAATCCTTCGCCTTGACGGGAGACCATGGATGTCACTCATATGATCCTCCACTTCATATTCAAATTCTAGTTAATCATTATGAATCATATTTATTATGATTAATTATTCCAAGGGAAATAACAACTCTATTCATAATAGTGTGTTTTAATTAGATTTCAATTAATCTAATCATATTAAATTAATGATCTAATTAATATCCATCAAATAATTTTTAAATTGTTATGTGAAAATATAGTATTATCTCAAATACGTATTATTTAGAATTTAACAATTAGAAAAATATATCATGATCTCTCAAGCATTATTTGTTCCCTACCCGCTGTCATGACTAGTATCGACGGGAGTGGGACAGACCGCACACGGTGCAACCTGCTACCCCAACGCTCCCCGACTAGACACCGTATCTGCCTCGGAAAAAATAATGCCAAGTTAATCACTTTGTACTTGAGATGATAATTGATTTTTCAACTGAAGTTATAACATATAGTAATAATCAAAACTATTTTGATTAGTAGTATAAGGAGGTTTGATAAACAAATCCCCAAACCTATTCAAGTAACATGTTTGTTGGAAAGTGTATGATGGAACAAATTTGTGATCTAGATCATATCTAATCAATTATTAATTAAGGCAATATCATTTTATAGAACAATTATTATAAAATATTTCTCAAATATTATCAATAAATATTTCAGGAAATTAACCATTAAGTTCAAAAGTTTCTTAAATGAAAGTCACAAGATTTTTGATAAAATATGCAATTTCCAGCAGTGACCCTCACTAACTAAAATTGGCATATCTCATTCATTGTAAATCCAAATCATGCAAAATCTGTTTCTAAAGTTTTCTAATTTGATTTAAAATAGAAAACATATAATTAGAATGTATTTATAGGTGTTTCAAATCAGTAATTAACCCCTTAATTACGTCATGATCTGCTACCCCCGAAACAGTGGATATTGGTCATTAAAATGATCATATCTTGAGTTATCGGATTCCAAATAACGCAAACTCAAATCCTACGATTTCCATAATTAATGGGAAACATTATATAATTAAAAAATTCATGTTTGAATGTTTTAATAGAGTCGAAATTTATCACAAAATAGGGCTGCGAAAATTGAAATGCGATGAAACTTTCACGAACCCTAACGGGCCCAAATCTTCTTAGGTCTACGGATCGAATTCAAAACCTCAAACCTGGATTTAATACCACATGAACGATATGGGTAGATCCTTAAGTTCATCACAGAAGTGTGAGGATCGCATCGTATGCGATCGGGAGCGACTAGTCGCACTAGTTGCTCGGTGTAGCGGAATTTTTTTAAAAAATTAATGTGATGAAACCACGTGATCCAAGAACCTTTCTCGGATCATTTTATCTAACCACAATCGGGTATAAGATTTACCACTTGGAGAATGGTTGCTATCTAATCATATGATTCATAATGATTGATTAGAATTTGAATATGAAGTGGAGGATCACATGAGTGACATCCATGGTCTCCCGTCAAGTGAAGGGTTCCATCACCAGGGATTGTATGCAAGAGACGCATGTCCGAAGTGACAGATCCCGCATACAAGCGTTTATGGATCGGGCTCTTTGCTTCTCAAAAGAGTTAGGTCGCATGTGTAGTGACCCTAATACTGGTTCCTCATATTATTGGGGGAAAATTGGATTGCGCATAGAGAGTTCTAATACTATTGACGGTTGGTTCAATTAACGATGGGTCAACATCACCTTAGGGGTGGTGGGCCCAGGTGTTAAAGATCGAACTGGGAATACAATTTGGACTTACAAAGCAAAATGAGTTCCTGCTTCTTTTTACCTGAGTTGTAGTTTCTCATATTATTGAGATGCAACAAAGTTAGAAAGGAGATCCTAGATCTTGTTGAGATATAATGGTAAGTATATCTCTTACATTGAAAGTGATTAAGGGAATGAACTTTCAGTGTTGACAAGGCAAGACAACTTTGATATTAAAATTCCTAAATCAAAGTAAATGTATATATATATATATTAATGCAAATTTTTTTATTTCAGATAATCCTTCATTAAACACACTTGGTACTATACTCAATAATAACCAGTAAAATATAATGGATTGGATCCATGATCAAGATATTATACTTATAGTTGGACATATAATGTATGTGATTGCAATGTGCAAGTTTCCTCGTAATAATGAGGAATGACAATTAAATAGACAATAGGTCTACAACCCTAGGATTTGTATGTCTCTATATTCTTGATCTCTCATCGAATGTACTTTGGAAGTGATATATCGATGATGATCGTAATTTTCAAATAATCATTATAAAATTTAAGAAGATGTTTTGCCATACATATGTGCTCTTAACATTTAATCATGAATGGCATGGTTCACTGCATCATGCAGAATGGTAGCTCTATAAGAGATAATGTATTCAAATGTTTGAGTACCTACATGAACCTAAGTCCTTAAGAATTAAGATGTATGAAGATATGATGAGTGTCATCATTCTACTATCCATACTCTAGTCATTCATGAAGATTCATAAAATTCATATTGTATGAACTGAATGAAGCGTGTATAAATGTTGAAATATTCTTATATTGAAATTTTTTGAATTCAACATAAGAGATCCTTTGTCTTAAGCAATGGTTGTTTATACATGAAAGGAACGTAATGGAAGCATGGGTCGGACCCAAGTTAGAAGAGAAGTCAAAGAGTTTATTGTGCTTCTATGGTTTCCATACATATGACATCCAAAGAGTTGGATGAATGCCAATATTGCAATATGTTGATGTATTGGTAATGTGACTATCTAGTTTATCTAGGATCTTTAGAGAAGGACCAAGAGAGTGCATCGGAATAATCTATATCTACATATAATGATTGATATTGACTTTCTTATTTGATAAGATCAAAGTTTATTAATTGTATCTCTTTCTTCTAATGACATTTGCAAATTGTTGCATATGTATTAGAAGAATATAAAATTTGATCTTAAGGTTTAATAGTCATCCACATGGATATTGATGCAATTATTGCAACAATCTCTACTGGATAGATAGAACATATTTTCAGTAGGAGAGCCCTTAGTCTTAGAGAATGTCTCTATGACCCAGATATTAGAATACACTCATTGTTTATTTCTAAATGTTGAAAATAAACATGAATTTTGGAATAGACCTATCATTAAGAGTTATGATGGATATATTTCAGATAGTAATCTGACATCTAGAGGACTCTACTAAATTAGAAAATTAGTGAATGAAGTTTATTATCATTTCATTTCTAATACTGAAATTAAACCTTAACAAGATCAATAGGAGGATGGAGATCATTCGACAATGATTTGGCATCAAATCTTGGACATATTAGAGATTCAAAGAAAATGTCCAATACAACCCTCTCTGAGAATGGTATAAGATGTCAAGGTATTCACAATCTCATACATATTGATGTATGTGGATTATCTATATCATAATAAACATTGATGCTATGTGATATCATTCGATGATTATTTGTGATATGAGATTTCTTCCCTTCACCTTCGAAACCTTTGATATGTTCAAAGATTTCACGAATTTGGTTTAGAACCAAAGTTTGAGGGAAGATGAAATGGATTTGATCTAATCTAATTAGCTTGTACATATTAGATGAATGCAAGGAATACCTTATAGAGAAAGTAATATCATTCCTATCTCACTCCTCCTAATACACCTAAACTCAATGGAGTTGTAGGGAGATACAATTGATCATGTGTGACATGATTTGATCAATGATTAATCTTAGCATAATTACCTCTTAGTTTTCAAGGTGTATATGTAGTAGAGACTACAATATATATCCTTAATAGAGTTCCATGCAAGTAAAATGGAATCTTCATTAAGAAAATAAAGGATGGTATTGGATACCTACTTATAACCTTGAAAACTAAATGAATTGAATGAACTCATTTAATCTTGAGAAGATAATGAGGCTCCTGAAATTGGAAACTAAAAGGACAACTAAAGATGAAACAGTAATACCTCTTTAAAAGAGTTTGAAGATGGGATCCATGTGCCAGAGAAATCTGACATTGATCGAACTTCATACGATGAATCTTCTGAAGATCATGACATGGATAGATGGAAGTTAGCAATTAAGTCTAAAGTAGACTTTGTATACAATTGTTGTATATGGACCCTCGAGGATCCACCTATATGGGTAAGACCCGTTAAGATATAAATGGATCTTCAAGAGAAAGAGGAAACCTGATGAGAAGGTAGAGACCCTCAAAGCATGGCTCGTAGCCATGAGCTACACACTGAAGAGAAGACATTGCTTGTAATAAGACTTGCTCTTCAGTGACCATGCTTAAACCCATCAGAATATTGCTAACTATAGCTACACAGGTTGACTATGACATCTTCAAGATGTGAGTCAAGATTGCATTCCTGTATGAACACCTCTCTGAAGATATTCATATGAAGTAGCCACAGGGCTTCATAGTTGAGGAAAGCTAGTTGTGCAAGCTGATTAACTCCATCTATGGACTCGAATAAGCTTCTTGTAGTTGGACCATCAGATTTAATGAAATCATAAATGTTATGATAAAATCTTTATGAACCATGTGAAGCTTAGTGGGAGTGCCATTGTGTTCATCATGCTAAATGTAGATAATATCCTAATCATTTTGAATGATATAAGGATAATAATAAGTGTTTTATAAACTAGTTGTTCCATACCTCGATATATAATCTCAAGGAAACCTCTTAAAATCATAGTTCTGAAAGTGTTCAGAAGCAAAGAAAAGAGGGCATTGGAACCTTCACATTAGTGGAATACCTTGGATATATTCCATTCTTAGAAAACCTAAGGAAGGCTTCCTTCCATTAAGATATGGTATTGTACTATCTGAAAGGATAACACCTCAAAGAGTTGAGGAAGTGAATGCTAAAACTTCTTCCCCTTGTGCATCAGTTGTGAGAAGTCGGATGTATGCTAGATGTGTATAAAAGCCAGATGTCTGTCATGCAGTGGAAGTAGTAAATTGTTGCTAATCCTTCTAAGGTGATAAAACACTTGATTGTAGTATAACAAAATCTGCATAGATGAGAAGACATAGATATAGTGATCTTTAGCCTTATCTTCAAGAAATGAAGACTTTATAGATAGAAATCTAAAAGATGTTGATTGCGGATGCCTAAGGAGATATAGATCTCTCCGAATAAGGTTATTCAGATAAGGATAATATAAATTACGTATTGGTTATAGTAATTATTGAGCTGTAGTGTCAAGGGCACTATAATTGACAAAATTGAGTAGTGGTTTCACAAGATGCAACATATGCATTGGATACGAGCAATGTTACTAGGGGATATTCAAGTATCGTAAAAGGACTTGGCGTAGTCTCTCGGGAATAGAGTGACTGATCAGCTTACCTAGCTACTATTCTGAATAACCTATGATTGTCACATGAGTGTGGGTTTAAATGATTATCCCATTATGGCTCTTTGGGCTAGTGGGAGATTGTTGAATATACGATCCCATGACGAGCCATTAAGCAATAAATGTTACTACAAATATTATTCCCTGATCTAAAATGAAGAATAACTAATTTGCATAATAGGTCCCTTAATACATTAGTGTTATGTACTATGGCCATCTTTATGATCATACAGCTATTGATTCAATTATTGAATCATAGAGTCTGGTGCTTGGATGAATATCTAAAGAGTTATAATGAGGACTCATGAAGCACCGTCAAATGATTGTTAAGATATTATCTCGAGCCTGAGTAGGAGATTGCAGTCCTTTCTCATTTCATAGATATCTGCCCGACCTCTTGATGCAGGTCCTTGATGAATCCACATTTCATCATCTTTATTCTATTATTTTGGCCTCAAAACCCTTGGCAAATGCGTGTAAATACCATTAATTCCCGCATCTTAGCATTCATGCATGTGCATGTAAATAATGTATAAGTTACTATTTTTAAAGCCAAAATAATAGAATAAAGAAAAGAAAAGAAAAATATTCAAATATTGTAAATATTTTATGACCCGAAACCCTGAGACCTAGGCATCTTGATGAATAGGTCGACAAGGAATAAAGTAGGGGGAGATAAGGGCCAGAATACAATAAAGATCTCATTCATTCTTTATACATTTTGGGATCTATTTTTGGTTTCACTTTTTATACCTCAAATAAAGAAACTTTACACATGAAAGATGTAGATAATTAAATAAAGTAAAATATAAAATTTATTTCACTCAAAAATACTTTACAGATAATAAGTTATGATCTGAATAAAAATCCAAAATACCAACTTCTCAGACCTGTATCTCTCATATAAAAGCTTGAAATGCATCAAACTCACTTTAATTGTATATAATTTTAAATAATCTATTTAATGAAGGTGGTTTTGCATTTTGCGGAGCTACGGTTGGAAAGTTGAGTTTTGGACCCTTATAGTATACGTGTACAGATTAAAATATTCATTTTATTTATCATTCCATATTTCCATAATTTTATATTTTTATAATTTTGTAAATATTATTTATAATATATATGTATATTAAAATCAGAATAAAAACTCAAAGGAAATACAAAATAAAATACTTGTATAACTAGCATACCTATGTATAATACCTATACATATACCTATAGAATTGTTGTTTATATTTTATTAAGTGTGCAAAATACATCAGAAAAAATCAAATAAAAATATATTTAAGTGTATAAAAATATTATATAAATTTATAAAATAATAAACAAAAATAAATAAAGTAAATACACAAAATAAAAATAAAATAATAAAATATATAGATATGCATACCTATATAGGGCATAAAAGGTAACTTATAATTATATACCTCATAAAAAGAAATAAAAATCACCATAAAATTCTTTGTAAAATAAGAAATGTTTTTTATTTTAAAACCTAAAATTAATAAATTCATTTACTATTTTATTTCGAATTTACAAATAATTTTGACCTGCATTTTTCTGGTTGGTCCACGTGGACCAACCAACATCGGTCAAATGTTGACCTCGGTCAACTCCCTGACCGAGGCCTGCCAAGCCCGACGCTTGCGATTTTTGCCTCGTTTCGAGAAATTTTGGTGCCTCATCCTTCCATCCTCTGGCCTCGATTCCTTCTTGGAAATCCTTCCTTGATCTTCCCTAAGCCACGCCATGCCTCCAGATCACGCAAAATCTCCATCATTTGCTTGTGGCCCTCGTTCGAAGGAGACGCCACCATCTTGTACATAATCAACCCGCCACCTTCGAGCTCGGATTTGAACCCTTCTTGTCCAGCAATCCTCCTCCCTTTGGCGTTCTTCGCGTTGTTGGAGGTGACAGCTCCTCAACCAAATCGTCAGGAGAGTCGAGGAAGCCTTGTCGCGGCTCCACCATCTTCGCCGAC
The DNA here is from genome assembly GCA_037367405.1 of Ottelia alismoides. Taxonomy (NCBI): domain Eukaryota; kingdom Viridiplantae; phylum Streptophyta; class Magnoliopsida; order Alismatales; family Hydrocharitaceae; genus Ottelia; species Ottelia alismoides. The sequence goes on from JAZKJV010001299.1 coordinate 208,690, forward strand.
CTCCGACGTCGAGGTTCCCCCTCCTCTGGTTCTGGCCATCGAGGTATACCCCTTATCCCCTTCCTTCTACCTTCATTCGCTTCTCCGTAGTCGTAGGAGTAGGTTAGCACCTTTATATCCCCTCGCTGATCGCTCTCTCGCCGTCCATCAACCCATCGCCGGAGCGCTCCTCCGACCGTATCTTCTCCGCATTCCATAGTCCATTTCTAATGACCATTCCACCTCCGCGGGGACCAGGCATTTTGCCCTGGTTCCTTTCACCCCTTTTTGCAGGTCAAAGCGCGTTCAACGCACCTGGAGTCTGTTTTGCGTAGTTCGTTGGAGATCCCTGGAGCTCCGAGCTCCGCCGCCTTCGCGCCAGCACCCCGACGCTCCTCCGACGAACGTTGGACCTCCAGCACATAGCCAGACCTTACAGGAGCACGCCCGACCATTCGTCATGCCTACAGACCGTCGGAGACCCATGATCGAGCTCAGGGAAGTTTGCCTCGCCGGCGTTCTTCCTCGTTCTTCCCCTTGGCTTCTCCGCCGTTCGATCAGGCCACCACTCCAGTTCTGATATCAGCCATTGGATCGCGTCGTGCCACCACCATCAGATCTTCGGGGAAGATCTAATCTCGCCCATCCAGCGCGAACCGTCATCGTGCAACCTTGAAGCGCCATGTGTCAAGTGGGCGCTCCCCAACCGTTCGATCACGCACGAGGATATTAGGTGTGGGTATTTTGCACCTACACCCTCGCCAATTTTGCATTTTATTTTCAGTCCATAAACTTTAATTTGTAGTTTAAATTTTCTGTAATATTTGCATCTAGACCCCCGTACTTTCATTATTTGCATTTAGGTCCAAGCCACGTCACCTCACGTGACTTACGCACATGGGGTGGTGGGCATTTTGCATCAGACCCCCCAGGGTTTGTTTATTTCGTTCCAGTCCATGAACGTTCTATTTAAGTGTAATATTTTGGTAAAATTGCATGTTAGCCCCTGGAGTTTTGTAATATTGCAAAAATACCCCTCCCAGATCACGTGCCCAGTGCACGTGAGTTTGAACATTTTGCAGCAAACCCCCTCCGAGTTTGGGTATTTATTTTTAGTCTAGAAAATTGAGTTTAACGTTATATATTTTTGGAAAATTACAAGTAGGCCCTTGGACTTCTTTGTATTTACATTTATGCCCTTGCTAGTGTTGTGTTTCTGCTTGAATGTTTGCATTTATTTCATGCATCATTTTAACTCGAAAAAAATACCAAAAATAACATAGGCTCCTGTTGCATTGTAGTTTAACGACATATTTTTAGTTTGCATTTTTATTGCATTTTTCATATTTATTAAAAATAAAAAACATGCCTTTTGTCACTGTTTGCATTAAAAAAGACATAAAAATTTAAAAAAGTCTTTGAAAATTTCCAAAAAAATATATTTCGTGTGTTTTAGTTTATTTTATTTTCTGACCAAAAATCCCTAAAAATGACAAAAGAAAATCCCTTAAAATAGCAAAATTCTCAAAATCTTCATAAAAATCTAAAAAATTCATAAAAACTCCAAAAAATTGTGTTTTCTCTTTTTGAAATTTCATTATCTTATTATCTATCTCTAAAAATTAATTTGAAAAAAATTTCACTCATGTTTTCTATTTTAACTCTATATTTTTGTCTTGACTATATATTGTATTCACTGTTTACTGGTGTTTTTGCCCTTAAAAATACCAAAAAATAGGAAAAATCTAGAAAAATCATAAAAATATTAGGAAAATATAAAAATCACAAAAACTTTCCATTTCCTGTATTTTGAGCATTTTCCCCTATTTTTATCCCTCTCTTATCTCTAGTATACATATATATTCCTTATATACATTATATCTTCATTAAAAAATATAAAAATACAAAATATAAAAAAATACAAAATCAGTAAATTAAAAATCAAAATATAAAAATATAAAATCAAAAACTAAATTAAAAAAATATAACATTCAAAACCCACAAAAAATTAGCACTCGTATGCATTTAACCACTTTCACATTTCTGAGCATTTTTGCCTTATTCTACCTGTTTGCTCCCTGTGTTCGACACTCTACATACTTGCATTATACACATATTTTGTATAGTTATAATAAATTTTAACTCCACATTTTGATTTCCATTGCTTGATATAATTCGTGGGTTAATTGTTGACTTAGCCAGGATTTACCGAGGGTCGTCGTCGCTACTTTGTCTCCGCCTTGTGTGAGATATTTAGACACTCGTATCTCGCGGTTAATTAGTCCTCTGCATAGGAATAGAGATTCAGAGGTGTTAGATTAGTTATGTCAAGGAGTTGACTTAGCGAGATCAAGATAACCAAAGACTTATGTCGTATGCTGTCACGATATAGGAACACATCCTCCGACCGGAGATAGATGTGTTACTATATGTTTGAGTATGTACATTTGGAAAACCAGTAGATTGATAACCTAACCAAGGTCTATACACCAGCACGCTGGTGTGCATGCAAGGGCATATGAGTAATACAATCTCTCAAAGGGATCATACAGGTTCACGCTGAACCAGAAGACATGAGCTCACTCATGAGATATTGGGAAGAATCAAATTCCACGCGTGGTCATCTTATTTTGGAAACTTGACTATATTCGTAAGGTTTGATAAATGTTTCTAGAAAGTATATGAATAACACCTAGGTACGATATATGCTTTTGGAAAGTATATGATCGATACCGACTCCCAATGATTAAATGAGAACCTAATGATAAAATCCTGAAGGAGATAGTCTAAAAGAGATCTAAACTTCAGATTTGCTCTGGGTCTTCCAGTATGCAGGATGTACAGGTATTAGGAATACCTAAGGGTGACGTCATCATAAATGATTGTATAACCACGACGCTTCCATTCTGAGGGAGTGATGAAACAGGTCTGGATTTTAGTGGCTCCTCTCATAGAGAAGTAATCTGATCTTAGTCGAAAGTTGGACATTGATCTAAATGTGATTCAGATGTAATGAGAAGATTAGATTTGTGGTCTTGATTTAATCAAGCATCTATGGGAGGTCCGTAAGATCAAGATTTGAGATGTGATCTCAATATCCAAGTCACTGTACATGGAACAATAGAATCGCCATGTCCTTATCTCCAAGCATCCGTGGAGAAAGCGCATTATCCTTGAAAGAATTCATGGATAATTTTATTGTTGATATATTTATCCGAGCATTGAGATATTTATTATTAAATGTGATTTAATTATCATTAATTATATAAATTTGATTCATATTATAAGGAGAGTTATTTGATATAATTAAATATAATTTAATTATCAAAGATGTGAATAATTTGAATGTGATTCATATTATTTGGCCACATGAGAATGGGGATCCAAGATGATTAAATGTGATTTAATTATCATGGATATGAATAATGTGGATACCATTATCCATATTATTCAGGTATATTATAAATATGATTTATAATATAATAAAGAGAGTATATTATGACTTATATTTGTTAATTAATCTTTGATATGATTGGATTCACATTGGATGATTAATTGAAAATATAATTTACATTTTATTTTGGGATGTGAATGTGATTCAAATTTTTCCAATGGCATGATTACAATGTTCACAAGATAATTATGGATTAATTTGTGAAATAAACTACAACAAATATTGTTGTAAATCTGGGAGATATTATGAGATAATGAAATCTCATGAGATAATGAGATCTGATGAGATTATGAGGAGATAGACCCGTTCTATCTCAAAAGGGTACATGTCCCCTTTTCATTAGGGGATACGGTCAATCCCCTCGTTATCTCCAAGACTAGTCAAGTGATTTAAATTAGAGATTAATTATATTGATTTATCAATATAAATTAATTTATTTTAAATCAATTGTTGTTATGTTTTTGCAACAACATCATGGTCATTGAAAGAAACACAAATCAATCTCAACCATTGATTTTGTATTGTCCATGGATCCCAAAATCCTATATAAGAAGAGGTGCCCCTTGCTCTTCGAGGGACACATTTTACAACGTAAACTAATGTTCTCTCCCTCTCTCTCTCTCTACACACCAAGAATCTGTTCCTCTCTCTCTCTCTTGTGGTTGCCCATCATGGAGCCTAGAAAGAGTTGTCATTGTCACAGCATCGTCGTTATGTTGTCAAAATATTTGCTTGTGGATCTCTGTCTCCTTCGATGTACCTTGATCGTGAAGAAGATGTCAGATCTCGTGTGATGAGATCATGAGATTCGTTGTTTGGATCATCAACATGGATTGCGAGGAGCACACGTCTCATCAACATGCTCGCAAGTGTCTCCTCCTTTGGATCAGACTTGAGACAGGAGGTCTCTCTGTTTAGAGGCTTGATCACAACCACACTCCAAGAGGTAAACCTTATAGCTAATTGTGGTTAGATGAAACGATCCGAGAAAGGTTATTGGATCATGTGGTTTCATCACATTAATTTTTTTAAAAAATTATGTTGCATCGAGCGACTAATGCAACTAGTCGCTCCCGATCGCATACAATGCGATACTCATGCTTCTGTGATGCGCTTAAGGATCTCCCCGTATCCTTCAATATGTAGGTCTTGATCATATAATTTCCAAAAGTATATATCAAACCCACAAATTCAGTCAAGCTTCCAAAGCGATATGACCAATCACGGAATTAGATTCTTCCCAATGTCTCATGAGTGAGCTCATGTCCTCCTGTTCAGTAATTAACATGTATGATCCCTTTGAGAGATCGTATTACTCATATGCCCTTGCATGCACACCAGTGTGTCGGTGTATAGACCTTGGTTAGGTCATCAACCTATTGGTATGCCAAATGTACATACTCAGAGATATAGTGACACATCTGTCTCCAGTCAGAGGATGCGTTCCTATATCGTGACTGCATATGACATGGGTCTTTGGTTATGTCGATCTCGTTAAGTCAACTCGTTAACCTAACTTATCTAACACCTCTGAATCTCTATTCCTATGAAGAGGACATGCATGAAGAGGTCGATCAGATATCAACCTTCAAAGAAAGGATTGCCGTCTACTTTTAAGGCTGGAGATTCTCTTTTAACAATTATTTGACGGTGCTAGATAAGACCTCAATCAAACTCGTTAGATATTCATCCAAGAACCAGCATCTATGATTCAATAATTGAATCAACAGTTGTATAATAATTAAGATGGCCATGGTACATAACCCTAATTGTACTGAGGGACCTATCATGCAAATTAGTTATTCTTCATCTCAGATCAGGGAATGATATTTACTGCATAATGTCTAATCGTGGGCTCACATGTCCAACATCGCTAATAAATCCATTGCTCATGATGGACTCGCAATCGAAATTGGATTTCCTTGCCCAAATAAATCAGGATTACTCATATCCTTGAACCAACCCTTTGTGGATGGAGATTGATTTTAATCAATATCCTATGATCCATTCACAACCATGTGGAATTGACCTTAATTCCATATTCATCTCAGTCACTGGTGCTCAACAAGATACTGATCAAGGTTCATTGGATATTACAGATCATAGACCTGATCCAGAGCCAACACAACACTCAAACTCAGAAATCACCGATGGCGGAGGAAAGGGACCCCAACATCCTAACCCTGAGCAGACTCATGAGAATGAACAACACACTACACAAGATGAGGTAAATAGTCAGCTTCTCGCATCCATAAAGGGGATTCAACAGCAGCTGACCAATTGGGCCTTAGCCTAGACCTCATTCCAAGAGATGTTGAATGATCTGCAAAGGAAGACAGATGAAAGGGAAGCCTATGAGGAAGGAGAATTCAGTTGGGAGAACTTTGATAACTTTTCTATCCTAGGAGGAGGAGGAGGAGAAGGAGAGATACCCCATGCACCCAAGCCCACATTGAAGCATACTTACAACCCTGGGACGAGGCACATTACAGAGTGGATTCAGGTCCCAACAGTACACACCCATTTTGAGTTGAAGCCACATTTTGGTCTCTCCTTTCGTCGTTTCATGGCAACACTACTGAGGAATCTTACATCTTCCTACAACAATTCAGCAGCATCTGCACCATGAAACACTATCCCAACATTCTGTTAAAAGTGACACAGATGACTGCCTTCCCATTTAGCATGCAAGACAATGCCCTTTATTTGGTGAACCACCTCGGGAAGGTGGTGACGACATGGGAGGAATTAAAGTCTGCCTTTCTTCACAAATTCTATCCTCTAGGCAGACTCAACCAGATGCGAGCTCGGATCTCCAATTTTATGTTGTAACCCCACAAGACCATCATGAGGTGTGGAAGAGGTTCTGAGATCTTTAAGAGAAGTGTCACCACCACGATATCCCCAAGACAAGTCTTGTGCAACACTTTTTTGGTGGACTGACACTTGATAGTCAGAAGATGGTCGATGTTGCCTATGGAGGCTCCCACTTCAATAAGGATGAGGACATCGTCTGACAGATCTTCAAAGATATGGCTGAAGGAGAATCTGCTTTCTCCTCACCTTGCGCATATCAGAAGGTCACCATACCTGGATTCGACCACAAAACCATCAACATGGTAGCTCATATCGATGAGAAGGAGGAGAACTCCAACATGAGTATCATTGGGAGCCACCTATCCAATGTTGGCATCGTTTAGAAGAGGTCACAGGACCTCGAGAACATCATTGTGATAGAAAAGAGAACCAAGCCTTAGAGACGCTCGACCAAATTTCACAACAGTTGGAGCATCTTGTGTGGGCATTGAATGCTAATGCTTGCAATTATGTTTCTATCACTACTAGGACTCCTGCTAAGAAGAAGTAGCCGACATCGAACAACCTCCTCAATCGATTCTCCCTCCACCCCAACTTGTCCAGCCTGTATACTACATGCAGACCCTAGAGCAGCCCCCACAGTCCTAGACTCAAATGGTCGTATATCAAGCTGAGATGCCCCCAACTAAACCTGAAAAGTTCTTCCTACAACCGTTGCAGATACAGGAAGTGAATGGTGTGTGGAACAATGATGCACAACTGACACATCCTCTGGGACACTCCCAAGGTCAGAATATGGCCATCAGGCCATACCACCACTAGCAGCAAGGGGATAGACAATTCCAGATCCATCATAACCAGCATCCCCTGAACTACAACATCACCTGGAGGCATAACTACCAGCACGATCCTCAACAGCCAGGCTACCGCAGTCATGGATACCATCAGCAACAATTAATTGGTTCATATCAACATCCGTATTCTGGTCCTCCACATTCTTAATACTCCTATCACTCATCATTCTAGTCTCCTTATTAATAGTAATACTAGGGTTACCAATAACCTCCCCCTCCACAGTACCATGGTCAGCGGCCTCATCCAGACATTTCCATCCGAGGCACCGCCGATGAACCTGACTCTTGATTGTTGGGCTTAACTAGTAAAGAATATGCCTAAGATGACCCAAAAGATCAACGACTTGACTACTGCCAAGACTGTCATTCCAACCCAGGTTGAGGCTGATCCGAACAACTTCCGATGGAGGAGTTGGTAGTGTCCATCCCAATTCAGGTGAATGTAATTGTTTTTTATCTAATGATGTTACTCTCGGGAGCGATAGGACACTCCAGCCATCGGCTATGGCTAAGGGAAAGATTATTGCATCTGATGGGGAGTAGTTAACCCAACCAGCACCAGAGCTTGATATTGTTTTTTGGAGGAACACCAATTGATACAAAAGCACAAAAAATAAAGAAAATTCAAAAATACAAGAAGATGGAACCAACACCAGCTTCGATGGAGTCCATCAAACCTCGTAGACGCCAGGTCCAACAACAAACTCGATGCCAGTTCATGAAGCCAAACCACTCATTTTTAATCCACATATAGTAGAGGACTTTGTACATTTACACCCTCTGGTTGTAATCCCTTATATGGATAAAAAGTTGAATGACACTATTTTTTATTCTGTAAACATTCCTTTCCCTGAAGTAATTATAGAACACAAAAAATGAAAATTTTAAAAAATGCTTGTTCTAATCCTTCTATTATGGGAATCATTCACAATTTGGTTTTGAATATGCCACTGATAAAATCTCTTAAGTACTTGCATACGGCAAAGAAAGGTTTGAAAGACACGTGTACGATGAGGTGTCATCCTTGCCCTCACAATTCTAGAAGTCCGAGCGGCAAGGTTAAAAAGCATATCCTCACCATGGCCACAATTAATGCCATCAGCAATCTCCCAGACAAAAATCCAGGTAAGGAAGCACCGCTCATTTACTGTATGATGTTTGACCAAGAATTCAAGAAGACACTTCTTGATAGTGGGTCTTCTGTCAATCGCATGCATGCCTCAATGCTCACGGAATTTACGTTAGGAATGCTCTAGCCTACTAAGATGAATCTGTAATTCGCAGACAAATCTGCTAAGCAGCCTAGGGGTATGTTGGAGGACATGATCGTTACTGTAAAAGGGATGCAGTTCCTTGTTAATTTTGTCGTGCTCGACATGGACATCTCCACACCTCTGCTTTACACCCCCATTATCCTTGGTTGGTCGTTCCTTCAAATAGCTAAAGCAATATTGAATAACAGAAGTGGAGAGATCACTTTAGATCCAATAACATCAAGGTCAAGATAGAGACCGTGTCTGGATCCAAGCCAACCCTGGGAACATCTGTAGTAAGTGTGCAAGATGATAATTGTTTTGATGACTACGATATTTTGAAGGAAATCCAAGATACAAATATGTTCATGCATGACATTGAGATCCATGAATCCCTCACTCTAGAGGAAGGAGTGGAAAAGAAGTCAAATTTTCCATTGTCGATGATGACGAGATCTTCATTGATGTACAAGATGAATTTTTTGTGGGCTTATTGAGTTTTAAAGACCAAGAATAGATCATTGAGGATTTCTGCAATGAAGAAGACATCATTGAATATTTCTTTGAATTGTCTTAACAAAGAAGAGGAACAATTAAAGGTGGACACTAAACAGATGAAAGAACCACCACCTGCAGTAATCGTAGAAGTCACCACAGAAGTAGCTCCCACTCCACCTGAGCTAAAACCATTACCCACCAATATGAAGTTTGCCTTCCTTGTGGGTGAACCTCACATGTACTCGATCATTGTTAATGCCCATTGGATCGAAGACCAATGATCCCTTTTGATTGAGGTTCTTGAAAGAAATTGCAAGGTGATAGGTTGGAAGATATCAAATCTCCATGGGATCAATCCTTCGCTCTTCTCGCATTACATCTACCTCGATGATGACAACAAACCCTCCCGTGAATTCTAGAGAAGGTTGAATCCGAATCACTAGGAAGTCACCATGAAGGAAATTCAAAAATGGTGTGATGTTGGATTCATTTATCCCATCTCCGACTTGACACGGGTGATTCATATGCATGGTGTGCCAAAAAAGTCTGGGATTGCCATTTTGAAGAATGAGAAATGAGATCATATTCCGACAAGAGTACCCACCTCTTGGAGAGTGTGTGTCGACTACCAAAAATTAAACCTCACCACCAAGAAAGGATCATTTTCCATTGACTTTTATTGACCATATTCTCGAGAGACTAGCATCGAAAGAATACTTTTACTTCATGGATAGATAGTCTGCGTATAATCAGGTCGCTATCTCTCCTGAGGACCAAGAGAAAACCATGTTCATCTGTCCATTTGGGGCATATACCTTTAGAGAAATGTCGTTCAGGCTATGCAATGCCCAAACAACTTTCTAGAGGAGTATGCTTGCAGTATTCGACGACATGGTGAGAAGTTTTCTTGAGATTTCCATAGATGACTTTTCAATCTACGGAGATTCTTTTGATCAATGCCTGGATTATTAGATCAAGTTTTGAGGAGGTGATGCGAAGTGAACCTAGTGCTCTCATGGGAAAAGAGCAACTTCATAGAGAAGGAAAGAATCATGCTGTGTCACGTTATTTCTAAACATGGCATGGAAGTGTACACAACCAAGATGAAAGTAATTTCCAAACTAGAGCCACCTACAACTCTTAAGCAAGTACGATCATTCTTAGGCCATGTCGGTTTTTACAGACAGTTTATCAAAGATTTTAGCAAGTTGGCCCAACTATTGACAAAACTACAAGGCAATGAAATAATTTCATTGTTGATGACAGAGTACTCCTTGCCTTCAATTAGTTGAAAGAACTTATCATTCAGGCCACTATCTTGCAGGCACCGATTTGGACTCAATCATTCGAGATAATGATAGATGTATCAGATTATACCATCAGTGTCATACTGGGACAGAGGAAGGATAAAGTTCTGTTTGCTATTCACTATGCTAACCGAACAATAGACGAAGCTCAAAGAAATTATGTCATCACTGAGAAGGAGCTGCTAGCTACAGTTTTTGCCTGAAGAAGTTCAGATCCCATCTCCTTGGGTCCAAGGTTATCATTTATACAGATCATTTGACCATCTTGTATTTACAACAGAAGAAGGATGCCAAACCATGGCTCATCCGGTGAATCCTTCTCCTCCAAGAGTTTGACTGAGAGATACGAGATAAACCTAGAGTTAATAATATGGTGGTTGACCACTTGTCCAGACTTCCCAATCCTGATGATCTTGAGCTGAACCTGTAGCCGATTACATATTCTTTCCTCGATGAGGCTATCTTGTCAGTTTCCTCGCTCCTCTGGTATGCCGATGTTGTGAACTATAATGTGTCCAAGAAAACTCCACGAGTGGCCCAAGTGAACTATTTTTTTGTCTAATATCCATTTCTACCAGTGGGAGATCCATATATATTCTGTGAAATGGTAGGTTGCATGTAGAGAAGGTGTATTACTCAGGAGGAGGTTCCAAGTGTCCTTGTACATTATCATGATAAAGAATTAGGAGGACACCATTCAGGCAGACGAACGGTGACAAAAGTTCTTCAGAGTGACCTTTATTAGCCTATATTATTTAAGGATGCAGAAGAATACGTCAAGCATTGCACTGACTGCTAAAATATGGGTGGCACCATAGGAATGAGACATACGATGCCTCTAAAGTTCATTCAGATATCAAATGTCTTCGACCCTTGGGGCATCGACTTCATGGGCCCATTTGAAAACAACCAAGGCTAAGAATATATTCTGCTTGTTGTCGACTACGTGAGTCGATGGGTGGAGGCTATTCCTGCCCTATCGACAGTCAGACTATCTGTCGATTATTAAAAGGATCACATCATCGCATGATTCAGGATTTCCAAGATTCTCATATTTGATGGGGGTAGATATTTTTTCAACGGAGACGTGAAGAAGCTAACTCAAGAATTCGACATAGAGCATCGTGTCGCTTCACTTTACCACCCAATGGCTTGGCTAAATGTTCCAACAATGAGATAAAGACAATTTTGCAGAAGCTTGTATCCAGATTGCACGAATTGATCTCAGCTTCTAGATTCAGTTCTTTGGGCTCACAAGACTGCATACAAGTCACCATTAGGAATGTCTCCCTATCGCTTTGTCTATGGCAAGCCATGCCAATTGCCTGTTGAACTTATTCATAAATCCTTATGGGAAATCAATATAACTTGGAATCCAAGAAAGTCGAGAAGAAAATAAAATTGGATCTGAACAGATTGATGGAATTCAGAGATTATGCATATGACAACAACCTTACGTACAAGGAGAAGGTCAAAAAGTGGCACGACAAGCATATCCACCGCAAGTCCTTCGAACTGGGCCAGAAGGTCTGGTTGTTCGATGTGAGATTGAAGATCTTTCCAGGAAAATCGAAAAGCAAATGGACTGGGTTGTTTATAGTGACATATGTGCGTGATAATGATAGTGTGATGATATTTGTATTATCAGCCGATGCACAATCCTTTGTAGTAAATGGACAGCTTCTGAAGTTTTACCTAAAGCATGATATATTTATGTATGTTGTTGACTCTATTCAAGTCATGTATAAAGAAGAGTTGAAAGAAACCACTATTGCGGTATCAGAGAAAGAAGATCAAAATATTTTTAAAATGATCTTTCTTTTTCTTCTTTTATTATTTTCGTTCTTTATTTTCTTCTTTCGAAAAGGTGTCACCCCCTTCATTATTTCTATACTTAGGATGTACTTTGTCCTAAGTATAGGGGGTGCCTACCTTGAGTTGTTCATTTTCTGATCCCTCATATGTCCCCTCAATTCTTGATACTATGTCTATACTTAGGGACATTTTACCCTAAGTATAGGGTGAAAGTTCGGCTAATGATTTGACCCTCTCTCCCTTGTGTACAATATGTTATAATTAGGATTATTTTATTCTAAGTATAGGGGAGACAGTCAACTTCTCATTCATTCATTTCTTCCTTCTTTCATTTATTCCTTATTCATTATTCTTTATAGGCTTTTCTATACTTAGTACGAGTTATGTCTTCTCTTTTTCTCTCTGATCTATGAGGACACAACTCAAGCTAAGTATAGGCAGGTCATATATACTTAGTATATACTTTACTCATAACTCATATGGTCGTATTTTCAATAATTATGGCTAAAATACTTAATAAAATATTATCTATATTTATAAAATTCATTAATAAATTAAGAAAAAGATGTATATTATTCCTTAAAATTATTTTTGTATATATTGATAGTTTGAAAATCTTTTTGAAAACCATTTGAAAACTGTTTGAAAATATTTTGCAAAATACATTTGTATTTTTCTTGTTTATAAAACTTTTCTTTTCTTTATGAGAAATAAAAATGTTTTGAAAACTAAAATCTATCTATATTGTTTTGAAAAAAACTTTTCAAAACGATTTTAAAATTTTGTAAAATGTGTTGTAGAAATTATTTTCAAAAATTATTTATAAAATTAACTTCAAATAAGTTTGAGGAATATTATACATTGTCCTACTAAATAAACACTTTTCACGAACTGTATATATTGCTATAAAAACAAACATATCCCTTGTGTAAATCATCTAAACCCCAACGCTTGTAAATACGTGATGCGCTCCTGCGTAAATATATGTACCTATTTTTCTCTTCCGAAAAAAAAAACCCTAAAAATGCAAAATAAAAAATTCCAAAAACATTTGCAAAAATCATTTTGCATAAAAATTTGCCAAAAACATTTTTATCCATAAAAGCTTCATAACCATAAAATTGCATCACAAAAATATTTCCCTTGCAATGTGCATAGCATTCGTATTTTTTTCGGAATAATCTAGACAATTGAACAAGTCTATATAAAGTCTGAATATTGGAACTTGGAATAAACCTTAATAACTTAATTTCAGAGGAACCCATTGAGGACTGGAACAAGGAGATATTTCATGTCACCTTGATTTAATTCTTTAGATTACAAAAGACTATGTTCATGAGTCAATTCAGTGTGCCTCAATAAAACCCTTCATATCATCCATAAGACTCTTGAGACAATGACTTGATTGGAAACCTTGTACTTATCACTTAGCTCATCTCAGATGGAGTAGTGAAAGATTTTGGATTCTAAGTCAGGATGACACAAGTTCGCTTCGTCAAGGGTGACTCATAAACCATTCTTGGGGATTGCTGACACCGGTACTCCAACCCACTTGTTTTGGTAACAATGATATCTAAAGACTGGAGATGGATAGAGACAATGCTTTAGATGAGGAATGGTCTACCGATGTAAATTTTTCAAAGAGCCCAAAAAATAGGTGGAACAAAAGATGCTATATCCATCAGAGCATAAGCAAGAATGGAGAAGTTGTTCCATGTCAAAGAAAACATCCAAATAATCCTATACCAAAAATTCCATAAAAATTTAAGCTTCAGAAAAAGCTTGCTTCTTGGTGAAGAATTAGTTACACTGACAAACTTCACAAGGGAATGAAGACTACAATTGTCCATTCCCACTTCTTTTCCCCTCCTTCTAAACTTCTTTCCCATTCAGTTGTAAATACCAGGAGTACTTGTTCTTAGAGGGGAATATCTATCTCTGCGAGGATGAGTTACCAGAAGAGCAAACACCTCGATAGTTCATCGGTTTTGTTTGTGGAGAGCTGAACAATCTCACACACATGGTTCTATCAGTTCGAGGTAGTAAGAGTACGCGACTGGGAGGAAGGTTCTGACCTAGTTGTGAATTGGACTGGATGATAGGAATATGGAGCCTAAGGGTTGTTATGTTACGCTTCCTGACTTCCATGTGGTTCCGAACACACCATTAATCCAAAGGCCTTCTCTGAGATCCAAATTGTGATTTTGTTAAGACAAGTTTAAAAGTCAATAATTCCAAGTTCTTTTCTTTATTTTTATTTTCTGCACCCATTGCATGTGTTTGCTAGGGACTGGAAAAGGCAAGTATATGGGGGTGATGAATCTCTATTTCATTACCTTTATTCTGTCATTTTATCCTTAAAAACCCTGGCTAATGCATGTAAATAGCAGTAATTTGTACAAATTAACATTAATCGATTATTCTATCTATTGTGTAAATAATATTTTTTAATGAAAAAATTATATAATAAATAAAAGTAAAGAAAAAGAATAAAATGCCAAAGGTAGTTTATGATCCTAAACCTAGAGACCAAGTCAAGAATTGATTTAGTCCATAAGGAATAAAGTATGTGGAGATAAGGGCCAATAAAATCAATATAAACCCTATTTCTTTATTCATCATTAATTCATTTTTAACACCTATTTTATTCTTTTTATTTATACATCAAATAAAGAAAACTTTGTACGTGAAAGTTGTAGATAAAAATGTAAATAAAATACAAAATTGATTTCATATAGAAATAACGTACAATGTACTTTTTATACTCTAAATAAAAAGTCAAAATTCCAAATTCCCAGACCCATCCTAAATAAGAATTGAAAATGAATCAAAATCACTTTAATTATATATAGGTTTTAATAAGCTATTTAATGAAGGTAGTTTCCTTTTTTTGGAGTTAAGGTGTGAAAGTTAGGTTTTGGACCCCTATTATATAGTTTACATATATAAAATATTCATTTTATTTATTCTTTATTTTTTTTATAATTTTATACTTTTATAATTTTGTAAATATTATTTATAATATGCGTGCATATTTAAAACACAATAAAACCATAAATAAAACACAAAATAAAATATGTATACAAGTATATAAATGAAATACCTATACATATACATATAATATATACCTATATATATTTAAGTATACATATCACATCAAAAATACAATAAAATGTATTTTTTATATAAAAATAAGTTATAATTTTATAATATAATAAAATAAAATAATAAAATACAAAAATAAAAATAAAATACCCAAAACATAGATTAATATACCTATAAATAAAACCCTAAAAATAAACTTGCAATGAAGCAACTCAAAAAAATAAATAAAAAACATTATTAAAATAATAGATAAAATAGTAAACAATTTTTATAACTTAAAGTCAATAAGATCATTCATTATTTATTATTCATTTTACAGATAATTTCTGGTCTAGTTTTTTCTAGTTGGTCCACATGGACCAACCAGGTTTCACCTCCAATTGACTTCGGTCAACTCTTTGACTGAGGTCATAGGTTTGTCAGACATAGTATTTGCCCCTGATTTCCTCTATTTTCCCCCTTTCATTCTTTTGGATTGATTCATTCTGTAACCTTGTGCCTCGATCGTTGGACGAACATACTACATTGTTTCCTTGGCCAAAGGAAAGCTGAATCGAGCACTCTCATCGAGCCAACTACCCCCTCTCATTGCATGTGTATGAACACCTCCTCTTTATTCCGTTGATCCTTGATTGTTCTACCACCAACTACAACCCAAATCCTAACTCTAGATAGAATCTTAGTGATAGAATGAGTCACAAGACCTGTTCGTGACTTGATCCGACGTAGAATTGAAAAGATCTGTTGCTCTGTCATTGTGCTCCAACGTAGCTCTTCTCTAAGTGTTCCACCACCAGTGAGATTCTACTTCTGTACCATTTTGATTCCTTATGCTAGTAGTAGATCACTTTTAGCTTTTATTTGGTTTGATTTTCGCAAATTTCAAATCCATTCCAAAATCTTCGTACGCTAGAGTTTGGGCTCCGCCACCCATTTTCACTTCAGTCCGACCTAACCCACCGCACCTTAAACCCCCAACATCTTCCTCATCACTTTATAAATGCATCACGCCTCTCCATCCCTCTTGACCCTTCAAGTATCAAGCTCCTGGTCTTCCTCTTTCGCCACTCACCAGAAGACCATCACACTGCCCCATCTCCACTCCCTATCGCCCTCAGGAGCTCGTCGGAGCTCCGTCTTTTTTGCCTCTAACATATCCTACCGGAACGAGCAAAGAAACGAAACCTTTCAGATCTCACTCGATCCAAGAGGAAAGATCCCATGTCCTTTCCTTCACCGCGCCTTCCAGATGGAGCTGGATCCCTTTTGACGCCATCGATCTACACAGATGAGTCCCAGGAGCCTTTTCAGCCCTCCCTGTGAATGATGAATGAGAGAGGAGGAGCACATCGAACTTCATCACAATGGAGTTCTTCTGCTGTTCTTCGAGAGCCCTTCTTTCTCAGTGGATTACAAGCTCTTTCCATAGCTCTAACCGTTGGATCGAAAGATCCACAAATGTCTGATCTTCGATGGAGTTCTGATCTTAGCTGCCAAGTTTTCAAGCGGTATCGCCCATGGGATGCACGCCAAGTGGATCAGTGAAGCAGCCTAGCCTATCCACTCCCACATGTTATAAGGATAATTTGCAAATCACCCCTCGCACATTTTGTATTTTCATTTTGATGCTTAAAATTTCATTTGCTGTGTTATGATTTTTGTAATATTTATGTTTTGAACCATGTATTTGCCAGTATTTGCACTTTAGTACCTATCCATGTCAGCTGATATTTTGTGTGGAAATTGCATGTAACCCCTTTCGAGTTTTGTTTATTTGCATTTAGCTAGAAAGTTGAATTAATTAGTGTAAACTTTTTGGAATATTTTGCACCCAACCCCTAGATGTTTTAAAAGTTTCTTTTTGATCCCTCACAGGTGTGAATATTGTAATTTAGTTGAGGGGTTTGATAATCGAAGAAAACTTTTATATATTTACATGTACACCCATGTCAGCTTATAGTTTCTTTTTCTAATATTTAATTTGTTTAAAATAGTTGATGTGCTTAAAAAATCTTAGGAAAATTAATTTAAATACAGCCATTATTAAATCACATATTTTTTGTAGTGTATTAAGTTAATTTTTATTTTTAAAAAATAAAATACCTTTTTTTGTTCTTGTTTGAATTTTAAAAATCTAAAATATAAGAAAACTCATTTAGAAATCCTATAAAAATTATTTCGTGCTTATTTTGTGTTATTTCATCATTTATTCCAAAATCAAACAAAAATATAAAAGAAAATCCCTAAAATCTCAAAACACTCAAAATATTATAAAAATTCTCAAAAAATCATAAA
This sequence comes from Ottelia alismoides, assembly GCA_037367405.1. Lineage (NCBI taxonomy): Eukaryota > Viridiplantae > Streptophyta > Magnoliopsida > Alismatales > Hydrocharitaceae > Ottelia > Ottelia alismoides. Next base: position 226,067 of record JAZKJV010001299.1, read on the forward strand.
ACATCAAAAAATAGCTTCCTTTATTCTAGAATTCGTATTTTGGAGTATTTTTTAGTTAAAAAAATTTTGGGATTTTCTAAGGTGGTGTGATATTTTTAAACTAAAAAATACTTCTGCTTGATTTATTTTGCATTGTTTCAACTTTTTATTCCAATTAAAAATCCATAAAATTTTGCAAAAAAATCCACAAAAATTACAAAAATAGTAGAAAAACACAAAAAATATAAAAATCCCTTTTCCTTGATTTTTTCATATTTTTACCCATTTTGCCAAGTCTATATCTATATATATTAGCTTGATTTTTAATATCTATTTATGATCCCATTTTCTTTTTTATTTTTATTTTAATTTTAATTTTATTTTATTTTCAAAATTGAAATTTAAAAAACATTTGCAAACTAAAAATTAAATAAAGATAAAAAACCAGAACCCACAAAATCCCTACTTTGGCTAGGTGTTTGAGAGACATATTGTGCTTAGATTTTTCATCTCGTGCTCTACACCCTTGTTTCCTATGTTCAACCCCCACTTGCTTGTCAATATACATCTTTAATAGGGTATAATAAATTTTGATTCACACTTGCTTGATTTACTCAATGTGCGGGTTATTTGTTGATTGACCTCGGGTTTTGTGAGCGGTCACCTCAACGATGAAATATCTTCGCTTCCATGAGGATACTATTTTAGACCCTTGCAAAATCTATGTCATCAATGGTATGAAGTTCAAATCCCCTCACATGCATATTCCATATATGAGATGTATGCGACTTTATGGTGCCCTCTTTATGGTAACTGAAATCAAGTAAGAAAGGTTACAAGACATAATGCAACAAGCAAATTACGAGTCAATTTTTAAGGTTACCATTGTAAGTTAGGTTCTTTTAATTTTTTACGTAAAATTACGTTTTAGTTAGATCAAGTCTGAGCAAGTGTAATTTTTTGTTTTGGAGTGGGCAATGGACAAAATTGACCGATAATGCAAGGATGATGTACGCACGCATCAAAAGTGCATATATGTCGTCGGCACTCTCCAATGCAAAATGCAAGACAATACATTATTCTAATCGAGAAAGAAAACTCTACTATTAGGTACAAATCTAACAATACGCATGTTAGAGATATTTTTTATGTTCTTGATTTTGATTTTTTTTGTAATTTCTAAAATAGTGAATAGATTACACACAAACTAATCTAAAAGAAAGAAAACTCAAATGCAAAATAAAATTAGGTTATTGCAATACTATGGGAGGGAGTAAAAAGGATGAAAAATCCAAACTCTAAATTATCGCAAATGACTAATTACTACAAAAATTGTTAAATATGTAGAAAATGAAAGAGAAAAATAAGACCATATGCTCTCAAGGATACTCCTTACCGAGTTACCCAACACTCCAAGGAGAACATTCGTCTTACATACTCATCATGCTACCTACACAATATAAGGTATTAATTTGTCACAAAAGATGACAATACAAATAAAAAAATGTTAAATTTACTATGCCCCCAATGGTTCTAAATTGATAATGTGATTTCACTAGCCCTAAAAGTGAAAATTAGGAGTGTCATTGCGAGATCAGAAATTTAGTTAATATATTAATATATGATCTTTTACTCATGACAAAAGCTAAGAGTATAGTAGAAATAATGAAATCAAACACCATTTATCTAAGGATCTAGCAATGTTCGAAATCTAGTGACGAATTCCCTCTTACAAATTTGATCGTAGAATAAAAAAGAGAGTTCCATGTTATTTGTAATGATTTTTAGATTAATGGAAATAGATATGATTAGTCAAAAATACCAAACATGCATGCTTCAACATAAAATGTACTCTAAATAAAGTTTAGCGCGCTAAATTTACAAAATAAACCAACAAAAAACATGAAATAACACGAAGGGACGAGAAAACTCAGAAACTATGCTTCCAAGACTAGGTAGTCACTTGGCCGAAGGTAATCAGAAGATCGGTTGGTCGAGGTTGCATCTAACAGTTATTATTGGAGCATGAATGGCCTTCTCACATACGAGTAACTACCTATGTGAATATTCCATATTGAGGAATGCACTTGTAGGTTAGAGAATAGAAATAACAAAAGAAACAACTAAATCATTTAAACAATGTCAATGGAGGATGAAGAAGAAGAAGAAGAATCAGGGAACCACTAAGGTCATCAGATAAATGGATTCAGAAAGGGTTGAAATGCTCTATCACTTAGGAAAAGTCTTATTTATGAGAAAAGCTTAAAAATTAGCATAATGGGTACTTATATAGAATAAGAAAAGGAGATAGCTTCCAAGGTTGCGTAACTCGGTAATTGATACTTGGTCAGTAGGGTCATAAATTAAAGATTAATCATGAGTTAGATGACTAATCAGAACTAATCGATTTTTAATAGATGTTATATTGTTCAAAATATTTTAAATATATAAATCATTTTTTATACATATATTCTTATATATTTGCATAGATTTGAACACTTTCTATACTACCATAATATAATAAAAGAAGCAATTGAATTTAAATAAAAATTAAGCATATTAAATTAAATTTTCTTTAAAAAGTAAAAAAACTGCAAAAATTTATTCATATAAAAGTCGATTGATTAGTCGAATTGATTGACTATTGGCCGACCAGAACTAGTCGAGTCAGCTACTTCCCAACTCGACTAGTCAGTCTAGTCGACCAACTTTTACAACTGTGATGGCTTCCATGGGTTAACACCAAAGAGATTAGGAATGGCAATGCTAGATAATAGTTGGGAACTGCCCAAGGTGGATGAAGGTTAGGGCCCTAAGTTAGACACTGAAGAGAAAAGTAGGTGAGGGCAGACCAAAGAGTGGGTTAAGAAAGCATCAGTCGATCGACCATAAGCTCAATTGAGGGGCCAAATGCTTCAACGGATGAATTCTGACCAAATGCTTCATTTGACTAATTATGAGATGGGAGCTTCAGCAAGATATTATCGAAATCTTTACCAAGGTAGCTTATATTACTTTTGAGGGAAAAAATGGAGGTCAGCAATTGTTCCTCGGTGTACTATGTAAGTATCGATATTCACACGAGTGGATTATATGTATGGTGTATATGCTACAAATGTTGTGTTTGAGTGAGGCGTATACATGCCATGACAGTGTTGGTATGTTTTCGAGAATTTCATGGTTTTATTACAAAGTTGGTGTTATTAGTGATTATTTATGTCATGTGTGAAAAAGGGATTGCTGGCGAGACAAATATGTAAATGTGATAATACAAGCAGCCTAGGATTTATTTTAGTAAGATTTTAAGAATTTAATGTGATGAATACGAGATTTTATCAAATGATCTTCTTTTTGCCTAAGATTTTATCAAATGATCTTTCAGCCTAAGATTTTATCAAATGGAATTTGTATAGCCTAAAAATGGTGTAATGTAGGTAACACATGCCCAAAGTCCAAAGCACCATTAGCAATCACTAATTACACCACCAAGATTATCAACCACAAAGCAACAAAATGCAAACGCCATTGATTATCACAACATAGCACAATCCTTTCCAATATCACCTGGCTGCTTTGGAAAACCTTTTCTCCACCATTGCCATTGGAGCATACCCCGCCAACCAAGTGCCCCTTCCTCCTGTCCACAACAATTCCATTTTACTCCTCCACCCAAGCATACCCCTTCTACCTCCACTCACTAAGCTACCATAAGCACGCAATACGGCAATGTACAAGAACAAGTTATTGGGGTGCCTCCATGGCCCCACTGCACAATGCTCGGCAATAGGTTCACACTTGTGATAGAGCTCTCTGGTTCTAGGCTCGCAACTAGAAAGCACATTCTAAGCAAAGGTTGCCACATCTTAGGTGTAGTGTCATTGGAATGCATAAGTTACATATATGTTAAGATTAACACAAGGATATTTAGATTATCAGGTTACATTAACAATAGGTATAAGACCCAGTGGAAGAATATTTGCATTGGCTACGATGTAGCTATGAAGTACACAGATTTATATGTAACTATATTGTTTCAACAGGAGTATATATGTAATCACACCACAATAAAAGGAAACCAATACAGTAAGGACGGTGCAGTTATATACAAATTAAGCTATAGCAACAATATTTTTAGGTTAAGCAAGACTATATACATATGGCAATCAGAGAAAAACCAACAACCTATTGAATAGATTTTCCATTACTAAAAACAGCCCGCCTCTTTTATCACTGTTAGAGAGCCCGCTCACTCCGTAAAATCAGCTGCCCCTTGCTACTTGATAGCAGAAATATACAGGCTTAGGAGCCGCAGCTAACTTCAAACTCCAACTGGGAACCACAGGCAGTGACACTCACGGAGACTGCTCAAGAGACGAGACAAATTTAGCAATGGTCATGGGGTATTGGAACCAAATAAATCAGCCACCCATGTGTAGAGGAGACCAATGCTGCACACAGAGATTCTCATCGTCGCTATCACCTGCTGCTAACATGTTCACCTGTAATCATATAGGAATAAGTAAAAAAATGAAAAACAAAATCAAGAAAAATAAGATGTCAAAGCAAACCCTGTTTATGTATAATAATGAAGATGAGGGCATGTGAAGTACCCGTATAATTTCAGATGTGGAAATAGATCTAAAATATGTTGCCAGGACACTGAAGTGAAAAACCTGCATGTTCAACACAACACATTATTTAGTAGCAAGATGAAATGGGAAATATTATGGCTACAAATTGTGATAATGCCAGCAAAGAACAAAAACAATCCATGCTAATTGGCCCCTGTTGTATTTCTCTGCAAGTAAAAGTCTGAGAAGATTTACTTGTCTTAGTCTCCTGAGCTCAAATTATGTACGATATTTTCCAGGACGTCTATGATATTCATATGAGAACACTTCTTTGTCTAAAATTATAACATATTTTTTTATCATATACGAGTATTCTACGAATAGCATTATCAAAAGGAGCATTCCACGAGTGATATTATCAAAGGGAGCTAAATGAAAACTCTATCCATTGCATTTGGCTTTTCCATTAGGTAAAGAAATCTCAAAGATCCTGGATGCCGTGATTTCAAACAGAAATAAAAAAAATGGCATCCATAGATTTAGTTTACGGACATATGAGAAAGGAGAGAGAGCAGCGACTCCCAAGGAGAGCCGGGCAATCTTTTCAGGATCTATCCTCCCTCCCCTGCAACTAAGCGTCCCCTTGGGGTGTTACGGTGTGCCTCTCTCCTCTCTCTTTTGCGCTTATTCCGTTCTCACTCCAGACCTCGGCTGTATTTCTAGCCCTTTTTTTCTTGTTTGATAAAGTCTCCTCTCATGACCGGAGAAAAGAACCATCCAAACATGCGACGAAAGGAACTACATACGGAAGATTTTCTTATTGGTAAACCAAGCTTCAAAACCTAAACCTTCCGGGAAGCGAGAGGTGCGGGAAGGGATTTAAAATTGGAATTCTAAATTTGAAGAATGATGAGAGAATGAATTGTTTATTCTATAAGCTCTGGGGTTTCTTATATCGCGTGAAGCCCTAAGGAGCAAAAACAGAAGAATTACAATGGTACCCTTAAGGAGTTTACAAAATAAAATAAAGTGACTCTAACAATAACTCTAGCACTCACCGTCAAATTGGAGCATATCTTCGATCATGCCCAACTTGGAAATGAGCTCAGATGCATGTCTCTTAGATCGTGCCTTTGTGAGAATGTTAGCAAGCGTAGGTCGTAAGACACATGTGGAGTGCAAATTTTCCTTTGGCGTACATCATATATAAAATGGCAATCAACTTCAATATGTTTAGTTCTTTCATGAAAGACAGGATTGGTAGCAATATAGGTGGCAGCTTTGTTGTCATAATGCAGAGGAACATGGGTAGTTGTAGGAAGACCAATTTCTATCAAAAAAGATGTCAACCAAGTAATCAAACATGTAGACTGAGTATATTCTGCTTCAGTGCTTGACAAAGATACAACAGTCAACTTCTTGTTACATCAGGTAACCGGATTGTCTCCAACAAACATAGTATATCCAGTGGTAGATCGTCTGCCATCTGGAGAGCTAGGATAGTCTGCATCAACATAAGCCATAATATTGGTGTGACCATTTGCTCTGTAGAATAGACTACATCCACGAGACCTCTTTAGATAATGAAGTATCAGAAGACAAGCTTGTAGAAAATGGTAGTCGGTACTCGGTCTGCAGGGTCACTGACTAAGGATTAATCAGCAATCAGGCGACTAATCGGATTTAGTCGGCCATTAGTCAGTTTTAAATTTTTTAATTATTTTAAATATATAAATAATTTTTAGACATATAATCATTTATATTATGAGAACATCTTGCCAATGACTATAGCATGATCTGTCCATATGTTAGCCAGCCATGCTGACGGCATATGATATATCAGGCCTAATGATAGTGACGTAAAGTAGTTTACCTGTTAAACCTCTATATAGAGTAGGATCCTCAAAAGTAGGATCTGGAAAAGTGGTATGCTTGTGTGTTTCTACTGGGATGCTCGATGATTTGCATCCAAGCAGACATACATCTGTAAGAATGTCCATGCAATATTTTCTTTGTGATAGATGTAGCCCTTTTGTTGTGTGGATAGCTTCTATATCCAAGAAGTATCGTATATGGCGAAGTTGCTTGGTGAGAAACACCTTCTGGAGGAAGGCCTTGGTCTCTGCAATTCATATTTTGTCGTCACCAGTTCTTATCATGTAATCAACATACACGACCAATATCACGATCTCAATGGCCCGTCGTCACATAAAATGGAGTCATCTAATTTCGTCCTCTGAAACCCAAGAAAACTAATCTCAGTAGTGAGTCTGTCAAACAAGGATCGTGGACTTTGCTTCAGGCCATAGATAGCCTTATGAAGCCGACATACACACTCACCCTCGACTGAGTAATCAGGTGGATGCATCGTATAAACCTCTTCCTCAAGATCACCATAGAGGAAGGCATTCTTCACATCAAGTTGGAATATAGGCCAATTGTTGTTGACTGCATTAGATAGGATAGTATGAACAGAATCCAACCTTACCATTGGTGAGAAAATGTCAAAGTAGTCTTCGCCACATATTTGAGTGAAATCGTTTGCCACCAATCGTGCTTTCAATCTATCAGTTGTTCCATCGAAAGACTGCTTCAACGTGAAGACCCGTCGGCATGCAATCGGTTTCACCTTGTGTGGGCAAGGCACTAGATCTCATGTCCCTCTGGATCTAAGGGTGCCCATCTCCTTGTCCATGGCCATCATCTAACCATCGTTTTGCATAGCGAGGCCTCAAGACATTGATGGGGGCTTGGTGCTTCTTCTACATGCCCCTTCTAAGGTTTCATTGGGACCCCATAATCAGGAGATGGGGCTGCACGAAACATTGTCTGGAGGCCTAAAGCATACTTATTCTGGATGGTAGCTGAAAGCGGCAATGGATGGAGAAATCTAGGTTTCCAGCAAATAAAGAAATCGATTCTCCAAGATTAATAAAAATCGAACCAAGAACAAATGATTGATTTGAATAGCTTGAGTATTAACTAAACTAGAAACTAAAAATCAAAATCTCTCAAAATCAACTTGTTGTGATATTATGTCGAAATATAAATATGGAAGCAGAATTGATAATCAGAATAATAAAATAAAGAAATAGAAAGATAGAACGCTCATGATTTTATGTGGAACCTTACTCCGTGGAGAGCGGGGTGAAACCACGGGAGAAGGCCTCAAAGGGTTGGATTTTTTGTATTGAATCTCTCAATGAATACAGGAGATGTGGGACTCCTTATATAGCCCCAAATATGGACTGAAGCTCCGCAGATATGGGATTAAACATGAGTGGGGATAGTTGGATTATGAAGAGATCCAATTACCCAATTATTACATACTCCAACACTCTTGAAACAAGTTATGAAGTATGAAAAAGAAGTGGATTGTTTAAATAAAGTTAATATTACATTAGTAGATGATAAACATCTCTTGTTAAATGTTCAGATTGTTTGAAGAATGAAAATGCTTTGTAAAAGAATATCTAAGTAGCTTTAAAATTAAGATCGATGAACATATTGGAAAAAGAAATTGGTGAATTAAGAAGAAATATGATATGTTTTGCCAAATATGGAAAAGGGAAAGGAATAAATAACAATCAAATCACAGAAAAAGTAGATGGATTTAGGTCCCGAAATATACATTGAAACCTGATAATGAAGGACCTGTTGGAAGAAATGAGATGATTGTTTATCCAGGGAACCCTAAGCTCTCTTATAGAGAGAAAGCCTATGGGTAAATTACATAAGATGGAAAAAAGAAACTAAACATAACAGAACAATACACATAGTATAGAAAATTAGAAATATCCCTACACTCCCCCTCAAGATGGAGCATAGATGTCAATCATGCTCAGCTTGGAAGAACACTTCTGGAATGACTCTCTGAGCAATGGTTTGGTAAAGATGTCTATAGTCTGCTCTCCTGAATTGACATGAGAAGTAGAAATCAAGCCCTTTTGAATGATATCTCTAGTATAGTGGCAGTCTACATCAATATGCTTTGTTCTTTCATGAAATGCAGGATTATTAGCAATGAATAGCATTGCTTGATTGTCACATTGTAGTTGCATGGGTGGAGGTACATCCATATGCAGATCTTCTAGCATCGCTCAAACCCACATCATCTATGTGCTTATGCCATGGCCCTGTACTGAGATTCAGCACTAGATCTAGCCACGATTGTTTGTTTCTTTCTTTTCCAAGAAACCAAAGAACTACCAACAAATACTACAAAACCTGAAGTAGACTTTCGATCCTAAGGGCATCCTGCATAATCCACATCAACACATGCAGAAACTGAGATATTTGTTTCTTTCCTGAATAGTAGTCCTGCACCTGGAGACTACTTTAGATATCTCAGTATCGTGTATATCGCATCCATGTATACTTGTCTGGGTTGTTCCATGTACTAACTCACCCGACTCAACAAAAGCGATGTCAGGTCTAGTGATAGTAATATAGAGAAGTTTTCCCACCATCTCTCTATATCTTAACCTGTCGACCTCATATGTATCATCATCATATAACTTCATGCTAGGATCCATGGGAGTAGTCGAGGTTCGACAGCCAATCATGCCCGTCTCAACAAGCATGTATGTAATATACTTCCTTTTGGGTCATCACTAGACTCTGTGTATTCCTAGCAAATTCCAACCCTAGAAAATATCGTAGGGTACCAAGATCCTTAGTAACAAACTGATAGCCTAGAAATGTTTTTGCCATCTTTATCCCCTGTATATCATCTTCTGTAACAAGTATATCATTAACATAAACCATGATAACAACAGTACCTCTGGGAGTCTTCTGAACAAACAAAGAATGATTTGCATTTGATCTTTTGAAGCCTTGCTTATGAATTAGGTCAGAAAGCTTTTGAAACCACACTCGCGGGCTTTGTTTAAGGTCATATAGTGCCTTGTGAAGTCTACACACCATCTGACTCCCCCCCCCCCAACAGCAAACCCCGGAGGCTGCTGCATGTAGACTTCTTCTTGCAGATCCCCATACAAAAAGGCATTTTTAACATCAAGCTGAAACAAAGGCCAATCACGTACCACGACAACTAAAAGGACACGTAGAGTGGAGTGACGTGCAACAAGAGAAAATGTGTCCATATAATGCACGTCGTATGAGTAAACCCACGTGCCACAAGCCTTACTTTGCAATGATCGAGGTTGCCATATGCATGATATTTGACAGTAAATACCCATTTAGAGCTGACAACAGAGGCTCCTGAAGGAACAAAAATCAAGCTCCATGTACCTCGTGACCTCAAAGCAGCCATTTCCTCATCTATGGCAGAACGCCAACAGCTCTCCTTTAATGCATTCTATAATTCCATAGTATTTCCAGGTAGATAAGGCCACAGCAAACTGCTGAAAATCACAAGTGAGACGATGGAATGAAACCTATGAAGCAAGTGGATAGGATGCACATGTATGTTTATGCTTTCGTAAGGCAATAATACATTCAAATCATCAACAATCGTACTCACCGATATGTTATTCTCCTATAGAGATCCCAGCACTTGCACATCGTCAGACCCATCGTTAGTAATGTTACCTGGACAATCCTGAGGCGTGGTGGATGATTGACGAGTTCCATGAGTAGGGACATGACGACGGGTATAGAATCGCGGTAAAGGTGGCCTAGGTGAAAGTGGAGGTGGTGGTGGCAATGCTGAAAGTGGTGGTGGTGGTGGAACAATAGGTGCTAGTATGGGAACAAACGGACATATAGGAGGAGGTGACACATAAATCTCATCATCAGTAGTGAAGGAAGTCAACCTGTCACCTACAGGGGAGAAATACATCACAGACTCAAAGAATGTGACATCGGCACTGACATAATATTTCTTGTTCATAGGGTCATAGCATCGGTAACCCTTCTGCATACGAAAGTACCCAACAAATACACACTTGACAGCCTTAGGTGAGAGCTTGTCAAGTCCTGGCGAGAGCAGATGGACAAAAGCAACAGAGCCAAAGACACGAGTAGTAAGGGAGAATAATTCCTTGTCAGGAAAGACAACTGAAAGAATAACTTTCTCACCTAAGACAGAGGATGGCATACGATTCACCAGATAACATGGCATAAGCACAGCATCACCCAATAGGAAACGGGTGCGCAACTCTGAATAAGTAGAGTCCGAGTGATATAAAGGAGATGGTGATCCTTTCTTTCTGCAACGCCATTCTGTTGGGACGTGTAAGCACATGTTGTTTGATGGATAAGGCATCTAGACAAGAAAAAGTGAGAAAGAACACGTCGCAGATTCTTGTAGATGCTACTATTCCTCCAGTGGAAGAAGTGTACCGCAAGCTCAACAGAATTACAGTCCCGTCTTTTGCTACTACTCAACCTCCTTTGGTGATGGCAGCTTCCAGAGGCAGAGGAGCCTCTTCTTCTTTCCGTGGTCGTGGACCTCGTGGTCGAGGTGGCCACATTTGTCAACCCTGCACATTCTGTCATCGCCCAGGTCATACGGAGGAGACATGCTATTCTAAGCATGAGTTTCCGACATCGGTGCGGGTAGCCGAGCATATTGCATCTCCTCAGACATCTCTATTTCAGACCAGCGGTTTGAGGATCTTGTTGCCATGCTGCGAGATATCATGCTTCCTGCCTCTACTGACTCCCCAGGAGGCTCCTCGGATGTAGCTGCTTCAGCTTCTGTCAGTACGTCGACCACTGCTAACACCTCAGATAGTGTTTATGCCCTTACTTTTTGTCATGGATCTGATGTTTTAGAATGGATTATGGACTCCGGTGCGACAAATCATCTTTATTTAGACAAAGATAGGCTTACATCCTACACGGAGGTTCCACCGGGGCGATCTATAGTGATAGCAGATAGGACCCATTCCTTAATCGTTGACAGGGGGAGATCAATTTGACACCCTCTATGTGTCTCCAGAATGTCTTGCATGCTCCAGATTTTTCGATGAATTTATTATCTATTAGTTAGGTTACGAAGGACTTGCACTGTCGAGCTATTTTTAACACATCGTCTCTTGTTTTTCATGATATTCTTATGGGGCAGGGTGATTGGTTGTGGCTGTGAGCTGGATGGTCTCTATCGTTTGGTCCGAACTCCGGACGCTGGTGTCTCGTCTCAGTCCAATGGACCAGTCTCTCCATTCACATGGCATCTACGATTTGGTCACCTCCTTCTTTAGAAGATGCGTCATATCTTGCCCTACATTTTACCAGGTTCTTCTTTCTAGTGTGAAGCATGTCAGTTGGGAAAGCATCACTGATCTACTTTCCCTAGTGTCTGCCTCGGAAAAGTAGCTACCCTTTTGAATTATTCCATGTTGACATTTGGGGTCCGAGTCGTACCCTGATCACCAGGGACACATGTTTTATCTAGTTGTGGTTGATGATTTTTTCGTTGGTCATGGGTGTTTTTGTTGAAGAATAAATCTGAAGCACGGGATGTGACAAAGAATCTTATAAATGAAGTGCAAAATATTTTTTCGTTTACTGAGCAGCATCATATTCAAGGTCAAGTGCCGCTAGTAAGGCCCCCACCATGGTAGCATTCTGAAACGTCTTCTGTTGCTCGGGAGTCGCCCTAAGGGGAATGATGTCGTAGGGCTTCTCAAACATCCCTCGCAAGGATGTATATAACGAATGCAGAGGCTGATCATTCCGCTTCACCATAAATATGTCGTGCTGGAGTTAAAGGATCTTGGTCTCATTTCGTATCTGCGAATATGTCGCTGCAAGGATGTCCCACATCGCCTTAGCAGTGGGTTGATGGAGTACATCATTAGCAATCTCCATTGTCAGTATGCCTGAAAGCCAAACTTTGACATACAAATCATCGGCCTCCCATGAGGCATAAACCCTAATTTTCTCTGTCGGCTCATCTTCGGTAAAAATGTGCTTCTTACCATTTGACTTCATGAGACTCATGAACTGCATAGCCCAAAGCTCGTAGTTCGTCCCATCCATTTTGACAATGGGCGCTGGACCTTTAAAAACGCCGATGGAGGGCATGTCGACCTTGTTTTCTGACATGGTTGCCGGAGAAGAAGAAGTAGAGTTTGTAGACTATTATAAAATATAAAGCGGAAGCGAACATGGAAAAAGATAAAGAACAAATAAGGAACGTGGGATTTTAACGTGGAACCCTACTCCGTGAGGAGCGGGATGAAACCACGGGAGAAGCCCTCAAAGGGGCGGATACTTCATTCCTTTTTCTCAATGAGTACAGGAGGTCTGGGGCTTCTTATATAGCCTCTCCAGAGCCTCCAAGTCCCACCACTGGACGATGTGGGACTAAACACTGGATGGGGGTAAATGGATCTTCTTCAGGATCCATTTACCCTACTACAACTCAATAGGCGCATAACCAAATACTCTAACACTCCCCCTCAAGATGGAGCATGCAATGCTCAGCTTGGACAAACAGAAAGAAACTCGACTCAACGCTACAGGAAACTACGGACAATATCAACTCAACGCGCACATGCTGCAGTCGAGGACGTTGCTTCTCATGCCGTGCAAGTGAGGAGGACGAACGGGCTGGAGTGTGAGTCAACTGAAGACTCGGAATCTGACCATCGAGTCTGAAACTGTGCCTGAAGTTTCCTCGACGGAGAACTGTCTCTCCCATCTGGCTCAGAGAATGGTGCACTACTCTGGTGTACCTATGATACCACATGAAAACCCTTGCCTTCAAGGGAATGGTCCTCTGCTCTGGAGTCCTTATGGCTAACATGAAAACTCTGGACGAACAACAACAAGAATGATGGGGACCTCGAACAAATGATGGCAACATATGCTCATCTGACAATGACCGCACACTCGTGCGTGTCTGAAACTAGAGACTCGGAAACAATGATCGTCGAGTCTGAACAACTGTAGAGTCTGATGAACTGGCTGGTCTAGAGACTGGCATCTGAATCTGGAATCTGGATCATGAACAGACCTGTGACTCTACATATACTCCCCCTTTCTCCCATACTTGTCGGAAAACATGGACGTCGACAAAGTTGGGAGAAGACAACAAAGATGGGGAAACAACATGAACATTCAACAATTTCTTGCGGCTTTTTTTTAATAAGCCATCATTTTTTTAAGCATTTTTTTATAGCCGTTTCAACAAATTTTTTTTACGGCTCTCTCTTTTTTTTATGCGTACGGCTTTTCACATGTATGTGCCTCTTTCTTTTTCCTTTTTTTAACCACACGATAGGCCCCTTTAGCCCTTTTACTTCTCTCATTTTTTTTGCTTTTCTTTTCCAGCCCACCTAGGCTCTTTCTCTTCCTTTTTTTTATGGGGCCCCCTCTATTCTTTCAGCCAGAATTTTTTTTAAACATAAACAAAGGCCATCGGGCCTAAAATAAAACTCCCCTTTAAAAAAACTAACGCAACCCTTGGCTTCCCTATTAGGGTTCCCTCTTGCGAACCCCTTTTGCAAAACACGCCGCCTCTCCCTTTGAGGGTCCTCGACCCTTCACGTGCCAGGAGGAAGGCGAATAAGCGCCTTCTTGAAGTCGGGCAGAGGCGCGTGGGAGAGCGCGTCGCCAGAGGAGGAGCGACGGCTGGATCCTGCACCGCTGGAGCTGAGGTCGAGAGAAGGCGCACAGCCGCTCGCATGGAGGAGATCGAAGTTGCGTGCGGGAAGAAGGAGGCGCCATGGCGGCGTTGCATGGGCTGCATGATGAACTGGTGGACTGGAGCCGCTCGACACCGCAGCGAGGGCTGTACGGCTGTACGACTCCGCCTGGAGGCTATTGGGCTTCGCGCGAGGGCACCGCCCACGCTGAGTAAGCATGGCCTGCGCGGGAGGATCGCGAATGCACCGGGTTTCCGCCGAATACTGGAGCCGCAAGTAGGGTTGCGTGGTGGTCTTCGCGAGCCTAGAGAGACGAGGGATCGAGATTGCGCAGCGCGCCTGGGGCGTTGAAAGGCTTGCTGGATCTGCGCGATGCTTGCGGCGACAAATAATAAGATCGGCAGAAGATGAACGGTGCCGCCATCGAACAAAAACCAAGTGTTCCAAAAACATAGGCCGTAGCCAGGAGAATAATCTAGGGTTTTAAAAAAACCTAGAACAAGAACTTGAATCTCCTAAAAACTGATCTTGAAGACCGAACACCAATCGAATCTCGAATATGAAATAAATCTTCAAATACAAATCCATGAGAAACGAACCAGCTCTGATACCATGTTATAAAATATAAAGCGGAAGCGAACATGGAAAAAGATAAAGAACAAATAAGGAACGCGGGATTTTAACGTGGAACCCTACTCCGTGAGGAGTGGGATGAAACCACGGGAGAAGCCCTCAAAGGGGCGGATACTTCATTCCTTTTTCTCAATGAGTACAGGAGGTCTGGGGCTCCTTATATAGCCTCTCCAGAGCCTCCAAGTCCCACCACTAGACGATGTGAGACTAAACACTGGATGGGAGTAAATGGATCTTCTCCAGGATCCATTTACCCTGCTACAACTCAATAGGCGCATAACCAAATACTCTAACATAGACTAAGAATCAAATGTCTGCATCAACATCCCAGGATCTGAGTGCTTATGTAGATTTATGCACTCAAATCCATATGAGAGGGAGGGGAGGTGGGTTGGCGGCGCTGACGGCGAGAAAGAGGGAGGGAGGGGGGGCAAAGATGGAGAGGGCGGTGGTGGGGAAGGACGGCGCCGACGGTAGAGAGAGAAGAGAGGTGGTGGGGCTAGCAGCGGCGGAGAGGGGGATGGTGGGAAAGGACGACGTCGGCGGTAGAGAGAGAAGAGAGGTGGCGGGGCCGGTGATGCCGGGGATGGAGGCAGTGGTGGGGAGGGCGGCTAGGGTTATATTGGTAGCTTTGATACCATGTTGGAAGAAATGAGTTGATTGTTTATTTTAGAGAACCCTACGCTCTTTTATATAGAGAAAGCCTATGGGTAAATTACATAAGATGGAAAAAAGAAACTAAACATAACAGAACAGTACATGGAGTCTAGAAATATCTCTACAGGACCCAAAGATAAAAGGGTGTCAAAAGAAAATTTACAACTTACAAAGATAGAGGGAAAAGAAATAACAAATAGAGAAGATTGTCTCAACATCCGCATTCAAGATGGACCTCACAAAGTCCAAATGCTTGTCAAATGCAAAATCAAGGATGGATGTCGCAAACACGAACAAGGTATCAAGATCGGAGAAGTCTGCCGTCAAAAACACTAGGTGACTTCCTAACTTTTTTAATCAATTAATCATGCATCACATAATGTATTAGCGATGAGTAATTGACTCATAACTTTAGGGGAGGCATTTAAGAAAATATTAAAGGTGACCTCCAAAAGAATGTTTTTCAAACAAATGGGAGAGAAATATCCAAGTTGGCATCCTATTTATTCATTGTTAGGTCTTTTTCATAATGTAAAAAAGGTGGAGAAAGTGTTTTCAAACAAATTTGGAAAAGGGAAAAGGAAAAAAAATTCAAAAGTATTTTTAGAATGTTTTCGAGCACACATTTTTTGCAAACACAAAATGATTTCTCATCATCAAAAAGGGTTATTGACATAAATGTGTATCCCAAGTTAGGTCCTCGGTAAGCATGCATGTGTTGATGATAATACAACTCATGTATTAAGCTTAAAGCTAGGTTAAAAGCAAGGCAATGAAAGATCAAAAAGTCCAAGCATAAGAAGTTCAAGTTTAAAGGAAGAACAAGTGAAGCTCAAGAGTTCAAGGCTAAGGAACTCAAGCTCTAGTTTAGAAAAGGAACTCATGCTTAAGACAAAATTAAAGACTTCTCTTTATTAAGTCAAGAATCTTGTATCTTCCTTAAAACCATAAAGAACATCAAAGAATATCTTGCATCTAGCGTATCATATACTCACAAAGCCATCTCATGTAAGACCTAGACCGATTAATCACTTTTTTGACATGATCGATCGCTTTTGATAGCTGGGAAAAACCTGATCAACTAACTTTTGTGACCCGACTGACCACTTTCAGAATTCTAATAGATTAACATTCCGACCTAATCGATTACTTGTCATCACTAGCTAAAAAACCGATCAATAAACATGTTTGACCTCATTGATCAACTTTTTGATTGAATAATCAACTGTATACTTCATGAATATTTTTTAAAGTAGATCTTATTCCTGATTTCAACCCTAATGACTTTATTACGCCCTAACATCTATTAATCACAATATATAGATTTCTATACACCTCTTTTACAACACAACTATATCATTCCTTCCAATCTTTGTGAGAGAAATTAGGAGCTACATTCCACATTACTTCCACACCTAAAGCTCTGTTGTTTTAGGGATTCATCTTACAAGCACACTCCTAGTGTTGTAAGATTATTCTTTGTTTGCCATGTATTACTTTGCATATTCGGTCTACTATTGAGGTTATAGGTGTTGCACTTTTGTACCTACGGTTGAAGTTGACCATGTAATCAACTTGTTGTAACATGGTTGGATAGCTTGCATATAAAATTCAGGTTAGTGGAAAGATCGAGATTTGGTCAGGTGGAAAGTCCAAGAGGGGAAGACTATGGTCGTGAGTTTTTTATCATAGAGAGCTTCCACGTTAATTCCTTGTGCATTTTGTGATTTGACTGTTTATTTGGCATCTTGTGATTGAGAAGTACTACATAGCATTTGTTTGTTTAAATTCTTTCTAAAAAAACTTTTGTTTGTTTAAGTGTGATGTAAGGAATCCAATTATACATATGATCTGCATCAAATCCGCCTTAATGTTTGGGAGGAGATTATGTAGAAGATTATAATTAAAAATAGAAAATACATAAAATCCTTCGTAGACATCTATGCTCTAACTTCTAGGGGATTATTATGGTCTGAGCATCAAGGTTAGTATATGAGTGCACATTCTGTTTATGTATTTGTTTTTATTGGTGAACCCTAATCCTAGCCTCTATATATATCGACAACCAGGACACACTATCCAATACTAAATTCACAGTGTATTGGACGTAGAGAAGACTGTACTGTCTTAAAAATACTAATAATCAAAATATTATGAGCATGCTTATAAATTTATATATACTAGAAATATTGTGAAAATGCTTACATACGAACTATTCCAAAGAAAATAATGGTTGGCTTTTAAAAGCATAATGTAGGATGCGGTTCTTATATGACTTTAATTACCCTCGGGGTCTATAGATCCATGACTTGTATTTTATACTATGTATTTTAACATCCAACCATAAGAAGAAGAGTCAAACAAACATATTTTCATCCCTGCCTATATCATTATCGTATATGTTTTATGTTGTTGACTCATATGAACAAACTCCAGGACATTCAAAAAAAATGTCCAGCCTCAAAGAAAGGTTGAAAACATAAAAAGATATAATCTCCCTTGGCAACAAAAAAAACAAGAATCAGGATTAGTCAATATTGTCCTTGCATAAATATAAATGAGTAAGGAATTATTAGCAAAATTATTTCCATATACTTATCATATTTGATATATGAGAAAAATGCTAGCAATATGATATCATAATCCTCACCCTGAAAGGGTCACCACGCAGAGATTGCACAAACATGGAGTTTTTTAAGCCTTTACTCTGCAAGGAAATAAAGGTTGGTCAGAGTGACAAGAATTTAACAGAAGCCAGACCTACATAGCCCAAACACACAATGCCACAGAAAATATCCAGGAACATTTAGAATAAAATCAGGAACATCCTATTTGAATGGGTTTACATTTTCTGAATACAACATTGAATGAACTATTTTTTTGTCCCTATTTATATGAGATACATAAGGTGATTAGCCCAGGTATGCAATATAATAACCAAAGTCCTACTAGCATTAAAAAATTGTGATGTAAATGAATTCTTCACCCAGTAATATGTAGACAAGCCTTTTAGTGGCAGCATAAACTGGCATATAACTATTCGAACAAGAGAATGAAGAGTAGTTAACCAACCAAAACTTGCCTGCAATCACATTAAGGTCTAACTATAAATCAGTGCTTGAAAAACAATATTCATGGATTATTACATTACATATTGTTGGGAGAGATATTTAGATTTCCTTATCTTCTATGTATTTTTTATTTCTTGTTGCTAGTATGCAATTTGCCCTCTACAGTTCTCCTCTTTATATAAGAGAGACATATGGTCCCATGAATAAACAAGTCATTATTATCTTTCCAAACAGTATTTGAGCCACAAACAATTCACATATGATTGTGTAGACACGTTTCAATCGGTCTACAATCCCAGTCGCGTCTTTTTCCCGATCTCTTTATCATGTCGAAATCAAGGGTGACTTCTCTCCAGTGCCTACAAAGGCATGGTGCTCATGGTGAAGATGGATGGAACCAATGAGTTATGGTCCATGCAGTTCATGACCCTCATGTAGTGCAATTACAAGTGCATTCTGACGCAACCAGAGAAGGTAGACAAGACTAAGGTGAATGCTTCATAGAAACAACATGATGATGATGATGTGTGTGTAGCTATCTGGTACTCTCACCACAGAGATAGCCAATGATATTGTGCATTAGCCCACTATCAAGGTAATGTGGGATATCCTTGCCGCTACCTGTGGTCAGGTAATAAATGAGACCAAGATCATGCAAATACAGTGTGACATTTTCACGACTAAACTAAATGATTGTCCTTTGCACAACTTCTGTTCTTTGCTTCAGGACATGTTCAAGAAGCTGCAAAGCTTTGTGCACGTGACCACACCACAAAGCAACATATGGCATACATGAATGTCACAATGGTTGGAGTTTTTCTGGTGGCTCTTGATCTCGAGTAAGAATGTAAGATGCAACATGCACCCAGTTTCTCACGGCTGCATCTATACCTCTGATGGAGGAGGCTTACAACAAACTTAGCAGGATCACGGTCTCATCTACTGTCACCACTCAGACATCATCTGTGATGGTTGCATCTCACGGTTGAGGAGGTACACCTCACTTCAGAGGGCACTGTGCCCATGGAAAAGGAGGCGGACGCTAGCATAGGTCATGCACTTATTGTCATCATCATGGTCATCCAGAGGAGATCTACTACCTGAAGCATAGCTACCACACGTCTACTCGTGTCGTCGAGCAAATTGAGCTTACTGCCACTTTTATCCCAACTATTGATCAGAAGTTAGATGATATTGTCTCCTGCCTGAGGGAGATCATGACTCCTACTACAACTACTATCAGTGCTCGTGCAGGCCCTTCTAACATTGCTACCACAACTATAGCCTCTTCTAGCCC
This sequence comes from Ottelia alismoides, assembly GCA_037367405.1. Classification (NCBI taxonomy): domain Eukaryota; kingdom Viridiplantae; phylum Streptophyta; class Magnoliopsida; order Alismatales; family Hydrocharitaceae; genus Ottelia; species Ottelia alismoides. The sequence goes on from JAZKJV010001299.1 coordinate 245,835, forward strand.
CTCTTGTATAGCCTATGCTCTTACCAGTTATCATAGGGCAGACATAATAGAGTGGATCATGGATTCTGATGCATCTTCATTTTGTGCAGAGATAGAGCTTAAATAGCATCGTACAAAGCTATACCACCAGGATGATCAATTATCATTGTAGATGGAACTCATTCTGGTATTAAGGGATAGGGGAAGATATGGTTGACGTTGTCTATGCGTCTGCAGAATGTACTTTACGCACTTGATTTTATATAAATTTATTGTCTACTAGTTAAATCATTAAGGTTTTGCATTGTTGTGTCATATCTGACCCCTCTTCTCTTATGATTCATGACATAATAATGGGCAAGGTCATTGGATGTGGCTGTGAGCAAGGGGATCTCTATAGACTGATCCAGTCATTATATGATGGTACTTTTCCATTCCCAATGAATCAATCTCTCCATGCATGTGGCATATTTGGTTTGTCTACCTTCCTCTACATAAGTTGTGTCATGTCCTCTCCTAGATTTCTTTTTTGTCTACTTTTTAATTTGAGGCTTGCAAACTTGGAAAGCATCACTGATCTAGTTTTTCATATCGTCAGAGGCGTAGTGGCAATACTTTATTTGAGCACTCCATTCTGATTGGGGTCCCAGTCGTGTTCATGACTATTGAGACACTTTCTATCTTTTGTTTCTTTTATGTAGTCTTTATTCTTTTCGTTCTCTTTACATAATTTGCCCAATCGGTCTCTCCTCTATATAAGAGAACCTTAGGGACTCGTGAATAAGCAAGTAGATGTTTTCTCCCAACATGGTATCAGAGGGACGATCCTAGACTGGAGTTCTAGTATCCCACACATATCCTAGCCCCCAATTGCCAGCCTCCACATTGACTCACGCCTCCACGCGCATCACCAAGCCCTGCCAGCGGGATCGCCCAGCACCTAAGAGTAGCTCCGCGCCTCCGCAGAAGTGGCCCATCGTCTCCGCACTGTTGCTATACGTCGTAGAGCAGCCCCTCGCAAACCCTCGTGGCCCCTCGTGCCTTCTCGCATCGTATACGATCCCCGGGCCGATTCATCTCCTCTTTGACGTCAAACTGGGGTCTGAAACGGTCTGATTTTAACCGGAAAACGTGATTACAGACCTCTAAAACATGTTTTCTGGACCTAATGCGATCGAGGATTGATGAGGATGGTTGTATGAGTCTACATGTACAACCAATCCTCTATATGATAGTTTAGACTCGGATCAATTTTTTTCACCAGTTGGGATATGTTTTGTCCTTTTTCATCATGTCAGAGAACAAGGGTGGCATTATCTCTTCATCCGGTGCCTTTAAGGGTTTGGTTCTCATCGTGAAGATGGATATGACCAACTATGAGTTATGTTCCATGTAGTTTAGGACCCGAGTGCAGTGCAATAACAAAGAGCACATTCTGACTAAGCACGAGCCGATGGATAAGACATGGGACAATGTTTCGTGGAAGAAAGATGATGTATACGTGTGTATTTAGCTCTCTAGGACACTTACCACATAAATCACCGACGATATTTTAAACCAGCTCACTGCTAAGACAACGTAGGATATTCTGGCAGCCATGTATGCCCAAGAACGAGGCCAAGATTATTCAACTATAATTTGATATATACATGACCAAGAAGAATAGTCGTCCTCTGCATACAATCTATTCATTGCTTCATTGCATGTTTGAGAAGTTTTACAGCTTCATGCATGTCACCACTTCCACGGAGTAACATATGGCATATACGAAATCCACGATGGTTGGAGTTTTCTTGGCAGCCCTGGATCCGGAGTGTGAGGTTGCACACACGCAACTCCTTACAGGCACAACCATACCTCCCATGGAGGAGGCCACCAGTCATCTCAACAGGCTTCTTATCCCACCCGTTGTCACCACATAAACCTCCTCAGTGATGGATGCATCTCGCGACAGGGGAGGTTATATACAGTTCAGAGGGCTTGATCCCCATGGCATTGAAGGTGGACATCAACGTGTCCCATGCACATATTGTCATCGTCCGGGACACTCCGAGGGCACATGCTATCAGAATTATGGATATCCCACATCTGCTTGACTGGCAAAGCAGATTGAGCCTCCAGACACATCGGCTCCTCAAGTAGATCCAAGACTTGATGATATTGTCTCTCATATACGGGAGATCATGACTCATGTTACCGGTACCACTACAGGTTCCTAAGATGTTGCAACTACTGTTAGAGCCTCTTCATGTATAGAATATGCTTTTACAAGTTGTAGTAGAGCAGATACGATAGAGTGGATCATGGATTCTGGTGCTTTCCATCATATGTGTGGAGATAGAGCTCGGTTCAGTTCTTATAGGTCTATACCCCCTAGTAGATGGGTCATCATTGCCAATGGGGTTTACTTATCCATTACATGACAGGGAGAGGAGCATTTGATTCCATCCATGCACCTGCACAATTTTTATGCTCCTAATTTTTAGACGAGCTTGCTTTCTATTAGTCAGATCATGAAGGATATGCATTGTCGTGCCATTTTTTACTCTCTTCTCTTGTGTTTTAGGACATACTTACAGGCAGGGTGATTGGATGTGGCCGTGAGCGGCAGGGGCTCTACGGACTGGTCTAACCTCCTCATGTTGATGCCTCTACTATTCCTATTGGACCAATCCTGTTGTACTTGTGGCATCGTCATTTTGACCACCTTCCTCTGCAGAAGTTGTCATGTCCTCCAGCAGATTTCCACATGATCTTCCTTCCAGTGTGAGGCTTGTCAGCTTGGGAAGCATCACTGCTCTTCTTTTCCCAGTCATCAGAGTCGTAGCAGTATTCAATCATTTGAGCTTATTTACTTAGATATTTGGGTTTCGAGTCATATTCATGAGCACTAAGGATACCATTTTTATCTTATTCATGTGGATGACTATTCTAGACTGTCTTGAGTTTTTTTGTTAAAAAATAAGTCTGAGGTTGGCTCTATCATTAAAATGGTATTAATGAATAAAGAACATTTTCTCTGCTAATGTCAAATATTTGTGATATGACAATATACCTTAGATTTTGCACTTTACATCTATCGGAGTTCATCGGTTCTCTTGGCATCGTACACCAGACCTCGTATGCCTACACGTCTTAGTAGAACGACATTACCGAACGCAAACACCGTCATTCACTCATGTGGCGCGGACCCTTTTGATTCAGAGTCGTGCGCCACACTCTTATTGGGGTGATATGGTCCTCACAACCTGCTACTTAGTGAACAACATGCCATCTTCTGTTTTAGGAGAGAAGGTTCCTTTCTCGATTGTGTTTTCCGAGAATGACTTGTTCTCCTTTATACCTCAAGTGTTTGGTTGTGTGGCCTTTTGTTCACAATCTGACAGCTGGTCGTGACAAGCTCAAGTGTGTCTTTGTCGGCTACTCTCATACCCAGAAGGGGTATCTTTTTTTAATTCGATTCAGAGGAAATACTTTATCAGTGATGATGTCACCTTCTTTGAGTATGTTATGTATTTCTCTCTCATAGGTGACAAGTTGACTCCCTCTACTCTTGAGGAGGTATACATACCTCCTCCTATGGCTGCATCACCCCCAACTCCTGCTCTACCTCTACCACCCTCATCGCCACCACCACCTCTTATACCTACACTTACTCCAAGCTTGTAAAAGTCAACCGACTAGGCCGACTAGTCGGCCCGACTAGTCGAGTGGGGGGGGGGGTAGCCAACTCAACTAAGCCTAGTCAGTCATTAGTCGGTCAGCCCGACTAGTCGGGCCGACTAATCAACCGACTTTTACATCAAAGTTTTATTTTTTTAGTTTTTTATTTTTTAAACAGCAAACTTATTCTAATATGATTCATGTTATCATTAAAGTCAATTATTTCTTTTGTTTCATTATGAATGTATAGAAACTGTACAAGTCTATGTTAATATATAAGCAAATTTATTCTAATATGCAATAATGTTATATTTGAAGTCAATTACTTCTTTTGTTCCATTATGAAAGTATAGAAAATATACAAATCTATGTATAAAAATGTTTTATATATTTAAAATAATTAAAAAATTCAAAACCAACTAATGACCGACTAAATCAGATTAGTCGCCCGACTGTCGATTAATCCTTAGTCAGTGACCCCGTCGATTGAGTATCGACTACCGCTTTCTGCAACCTTGACTGCTCTTGTGGTTGCCCCTAGACCGCCTACCGATACCTTGATTTAGTTTTTGTCACATGTGTTTACTCACAGGTCTCACATTGCTCCCCTTGTTCATGGGTCTTCCCTATCATCCAGTACACCCCAGGTATGTTATGCGCACATTGTTTCTAATGATAGCACTATTGAGTCGTCTATGCAGTAGGATTCTTTGCAAGATGAGTAGGTGCCCTCTCAGGAGGGCAGGAAGATGATCTAAATGTGCCTATTACTCTGCAGAAGCAGAGACATACTTGTGCTACATATCCTTTTGCAGCACATGCCTCATTGAGCAGACTCTCAAAGGACTTAATGACATATGTAGTGGCACAATCTGCCGTAAAGATACCAGTAACATATCAGAAGGTCTTACATGTGAGTCAGTGGTACCGTGCCATGGAGGAGATGGTCGCACTACAATCATGTGGCACTAGGAGCATTGTTATAGCTCCTACACGAGCATCTTTTGTTGGATGGAAGTGGGTGTTTACAGTGAAGCATCAAGCAGATAGCAGCGTAGATCGCTACAAGCCGAGACATGTGATACGTGGGTCCACCTAGACATATAGGGTAGACTACCAGGATACCTTCTCTTCAGTAGCTAGGCATTCTACACTGTGTATTCTTCTTTCTGTTGTTGCAGTAACAGGGGATTGATCCTTATATCAGCAAGATGAGAAGAATGCATTTCTCTATGGTGACCTACAAGAGGAGGTCTACATGCATCAACCACCTGGATTTGATGCTAAGGGGGAGTGTCAGAAGGTTTGCAGGCTTCATAAGGCGATCCATGGCCTTAAGCAGAGTCCAAGAGCATGGTTCCAGAAGCTCTCAGACTTGATAGAGCAACATGGATACATGATATCGACTACTGATCATTAACTGTTTGTTCAAAGGACTCAGAGAGGTACCGCCGACATACTTGTTTATGTTGATGATATCATTATTACATGGGATGGTGAGCAAGGCCTCCAGGCTGTTACGGATTTCCTAGGTCAGCAGTTTGTGATCAAAGATCTTGGCAGTCTATGTTACTTTCTTGGATTGGAGTTTGCCAGGAACGAAAGAGCTCTGCTGATGACCCAGAGGAAGTACGTTACAGATCTTCTCTTTGAGATAGGCGTGGCAGATTGCAGACATGACATACTCCCATGGACCTGAGCATGAAGCCATATGATGATGACACTAAGAAGATAGATAAGATGAGGTACATGGAACTCATTGGGAAGCTCATATACATTACCATCACCAAGCCATATATATCCTTTGCAGTAAGCAAAGTGAGTTAGTTCATGGGGCAGCTTAGAGAGACACATATGGATGCATTACACATGATTCTGAGGTATATGAAGACCTCATCTGACTCTGATCTTCTATTTAGCAGAGGTATATCTCTTACCATTACAGCTTGTGCATGTGCAAATTATGCAAGGTATCCTAAGGATAAGAAGTCTACCTATGATTTTGTAATATTCATAGAAGTTCCTTGGTGTCATGAAAGAGCAAGAATTAGACGGTGGTTGCCAGATCCAGTGCAAAATCAGAGTACATGGCCATGGCACAGGCAAGTGCAAAGATGATGTGGGTCAGATTTATTGTTACTGGTCTAACAGTTGAGGTACATCTTCCCATGCACATCCAATGCAAGAACCAGGATGCTCTCTTCATTGCCAACAACTCAACCTTCCATGAGAAGACCAAGCATATCGAGGCAAACGATCACTATACTCAAGACATGATTCAGAAGGGCTTCAACTCTACCATTCATGTTAGTTCATGAGATCAGACAACATACATGCTTATTAAAGCCCTAACCAGAGGGTCTTTCCAGAGATGCTATTCCAAGTTGAGCATGATTGATATCTATACTTCAACTTGATGGGGAGTGTTGAGATGCTATTTATCTTTTGTTTCTTTTATGTATTCTCTATTCTTTCTATTATCTTTATGTAATTTGCCCAACAGGTCTTTCCTTTGTACAAGAGAACCCTAGGGCCCCATGAACAATCAAGTGATTGTTGTCTCTCAACACTGACCATCAAAGGCACATGTTCTATTTTGTAGCGATTGATGATCTTTCTAAACTATCATGGGGTTTTCTTTTGGAAAAGTCTAATGCTGGGTTTGCGATTCAATCTTTTATTCATGAAATAAAGAATATTTATTCTTATATTATTAACAATGTTCTCTCTGACAACGAATTAGAGCTCTGCACATTACAACATTTTAAGTTCTTTATGTTCATTGGCATTATATACCACACCTCTTGTGCATATACTACCCAGTAGAACGATGTTGTTGAACGCAAACATCATCATCTTCTAGATGCAACCAAGAATCTTCTTACTTAGAGTCATGCTCCCTATTCTTTCTGGGATGATGCAGTTCTTGTTACTTGTTATCTGGTCAACTAGATGTTGTCCTCTATGTTAAGAGAGAATGTTCCTTTTTCGATTGCATTTCTGAATAAGTATTTTTCTCTCTAACACCTCGTTCTTTTGGCTCAATGGATTTTGTTCACCATTCAACTCCTGACTATGACAAGCTCACCCACAGAGTTGTCAATTGTATCTTTATGGGCCATGGACTCAAATTTCAATGAAATTCTACCGAATCTCTCCGAAATTTCCATTTCTTTAGGTCGCTGAAATCGAAACAATACCTTCATTATTTTCCAGGATTTCAATGAAATATCACTGAAATTTCAACGAAATTGCATATCATTTCGGTAAAACAATAAAAATAAGTGAATATACCATTCGCTTTCATCGAAATTTGCATATATTAATGAACTTTCACTTATTTATTCGATTATGTGTTGAGTTCTTAGAGAACTTTACATCGTTTGAAGATGTTTCTTTAATTAGTTTTAAAATTTTAGATCTAAATCCCAATCAAATTAATTAGACACAAGATTTAAGTTAAATTCATGTTTTAACTGAAGAGCTTGATTTTATTTTTTTTCTTTATTTGATATAAATGTTTTGATTAGTAGTTATTATATGTGTCACCTCGTTCTTATTGACAAGGTGATTATCATGGCTCTTGCTTTCGGTTTAGCATAAAGTTCTGACTCTAGGCAATACATTGCTCTACATATCAACATGTATGATGATTATGGCGATAATATCACTTCAAAACTATATTTACAATTCTATTTTACATATAAGTGTGCACTTCTAATTTGTTTATTGAGTTAGGAATATTAAAAACCTTAATCTTTTATATAAAGTAAAGTTAAAGTCATTTACAAGATTTCCAACAATTTCATAAAAATTATGTGAAATTTCTCTTTCCAGGCATGGAGAAACGAAACCGAAATCTAAAATTTAATGCTTTGTTTTCTTGCGGCTTTTGTCTACTACAAGTAGTACGTGTGGTTGTATGAGTGTTAGGTTGTTGACAACTTTCCAGATATTGTGGATGTATGTATTTGCCTAGAATCAGGTAGCATATAGATTACGCTTGTGAATGATTACGCAGTTTCTTAGTATTGGTTTATTTGTTTGTGTCTTGTATAGCATATATTTTACGATCACAATCTATACAATGCATCGATTAGACATACATTTTAGAAAGATTTGTGTTTATATATGTATGTGTGTATTTGTCTTATTTTATTTATAAAATTAAATATTTTTCTAAGTTGAAAGTATTTTGGTTAGAAACGGGTTCTAAACTATCATGTCGGCCTTCAATTTCTTACATAAGATATTATTTTATTAGTACTCTTTGTTGACCTATGTTTTTCTATGTTATTATTGCACGTGTCACCATTCTCTTCGTATTCAAGAAGTAAAACTAATGGCATCTAATTTTGGTTCCAAATATGGTTCTTGTAACAGTGTACTACTTTGAATGTTGGAGCGATTGGATGGAAATTTAAGGTAACGTATCATGTTAATATCTTACTATTAGCAAAAAAACTGTGTATTTTTATATCATTTACTTAGTTAAATAAAATTAGAAATCGAAATTTTAGAATAAACGAGTTTTCAAGTAATTTCCCTAATTTCTGTTCATTTCACCGAAATTCCATCGAAATTCCATTGAATTTCTCTTTTCAGGCTGATAAAAACGAAATCGAACTCCGACATTTAAGGCATTGTTATAAGCTACTTTCAAACCCATAAGGGGAATGGGTGCTTTGATCCGGTTAGACAAAGGTACTTCGTTAGTACTGATGTCACCTACTTTGAGTCGATCATTTATTTTTCTCTTACAAATGACAGGTTGACACCATCTGACTCTAGAGATGTGGTTTATATACCTCATACTACACCACCACCACCTCCACAGGTGGTTCTTCATATGCCTCCACCACCTCCACCTCTTACAATGGTGGATACTCCTTTGGCTAAGATTTTACCTCATTTTTACATTAACAGGCTACCTTATGTACATCTTGCTCACGTAGCATCCCCACCATATAATATGTTGTGGGTATGTTCGAGCATTTGGTTTCAATTGATGGCACTGACGATTTGTCTATATAGCATGCTACTTTAAATGACGAGCGGATGCCTCCTCCATAGGCTACTTTACATGATGTAGATGGTGCAGAGGACCTTGATCTACCCATTAATCTCCATAAGTAGCATGTGTTACGTACACTCTCTCTGTCAATATTTCTTTGGGGCATCTTTTAATGGATTTCAGGAGGTTTGTCATTGGTCTCTCAACTGAGGAGATCCCACGTATATATCAGGAGGGTAGTCAGCCGCCTCTTGCTATGGAGAAAGAGATGGCAACGCTCCAGTCACATGGTATATAGAGCTTGATCATCCGTGATTGGATGCAAATAGGTGTTTATTGTGAAGCATCGTGCAAACAGCAGCATTGATCGCTATAAGACTAGGCTTGTGACTCGTTGGTTTATCCATACTTGTGGGGTAGACTATCACGACATGGTTCTCTCATGTGGCTCGTCATTCTACATTTCATATACTTCTCTCTATTGCAGTAGTACGGGATTGGTCACTATCCCAGCTCGATGTGAAGAATGCTTTTCTATATGGTTATCTGCAGGAGAATGTCTACAAGTGGTAGCCACCAGGGTTTGCTGCTAAGGGGGAGCGTTAGAAGGTTTGCATACTTCATAAGGATATACATATATGGCCTTAAGCAGAGTCTTAAAGCATGGTTCTAAAAGCTCTCGAATTTGATAGAGCAGCGAGGCTTTACGAGATCGACTATAAATCATTCATTGTTTGTTCAAATGACTCAGAGAGGTATCGTCGTCATTTTGATCTATGTTGATGATATCATTGCTACATGAGATGATGTACATGGTATTAGTGTGGCTAAGGAATTCCCTGAACAAGAGTTTATCACCAAGAACCTTAGCGGTTTACGATACTTCCTAGGACTTGAATTCAGAGGAATTAGCATGGTCTTGTGATGACTCAAAGGAAGTATGTTACATATCTCCTTTCAAAGACAAGCATGATTCCACTACTCTCATGGATCCCAATATGAAATTATATGATAATGATATAGAGGAGGTGGACAAGAAGAGATATAGGAAGCATGTTGGGAAGCTCCTCTATGTGACTATCACCAGGATAGACATCTCCTTTGTTGCGAGCAAAGTTAGCCAGATGATGGAGAAGTCAAGACAAGCACACATGGATGCAATTCATATAATGTTGAGGTACCTAAGGTCATCTCCAGATGTTGGATTATTCTTCAGCAGGGGGGCATCCCTTGTCTTCACAGCATATGCAGACGTAAACTATACAGGATGCCCCAAGGACAAGAAATCTACCTACAGCTTTGTAGTATTCGTAGGAATCTCTATGGTGTCATGGAAGGGCAGGAAGTAGACCGTGATAATTAGATCTAGTGTTGAGTAAAAGTACAGAGCCATGGCATAGGGGAGCACTGAGATGATGTTGGCCAGATCCATTCTGACTGACCTAGTTGTTGATGCGCCTCTTCGAATATAGCTACAATAAGATAACCAAGCAGCTCCTGTATATCAGGACATACTCACTGACAGGGTGATTGTTTGTGGCCGTGAATAAGGAGGTCTCTATTGACTGGTCCAATCTCTATATGTTGTTTATTCCATTCCTACTAGATCAGTCTCTCTATAAATGTGGCTTCTTCGGTTTGGCCACCTTACTTGCAGAAGTTGTGTCATGTCCTCGCACAGATCTCTTCTCGGTTCACCTTTCAATGCAAGGTGTTCCAACTCGGGAAGCATCATCAGTCTAGTTTTCTTGTTCCTTGGAGTCATAGTAGTACTTTATTTGAACTTCTCCATTTTGATATTTGAGGTCTCAATCGTATTCCTTACCATCAGTGGTACATGTTTTATCTTGTAGTGATTGATGATTTTTCTGGATGGTCATCAGTTTTCTTTTGAAAAATAAGTCTAGGTATGGGTCTTTTCAAGGTTGCAAAAATCGGTAGTCGGTACTCGGTCGGTTGGGTCACTGAGTAAGGAATAATTGGCAGTTGGACGACTAATCGGATTTAGTCGGTATTTAATCGGCTTTGATTTTTTAAATTATTTTAAATATATAAATCATTTTTGTATGTATATTCTTATATATTTGCATAGATTTGTACGTCTTTTATATTATCATAATGAAAGAAAAGAAGAAATTGATTTAAATAAAATATTAAGCATATCAGAATATATTTGCTTTAAAAACTAAAAAAATATATGGTATCTCTAAGCAAAAATTGATCGACCAATTGGCATTAGTCGGAATTAGTCAGTACTCGATCGGCCACCCCACCGACTAGACTAGTCGGACCTACTAGTCGGACCAGTCGGGGGATTTTTACAACAATGGGTCTTTTATTCAATTGTTTATTCATGAAATAAAGAATATCCGCTATTGTCAAGTATGTTAGCTCTAACAATGCCTTGGAGTTCTATACTTTATAGAATTTCTCAGTTCTTCAGATCCTTTGGCATTACACATCAAACCTCTTATGTGTATACTTCTCAGCAAAAAAGTGTTGTTGAAGGTAAACACTGCCATTTACTTAATGTGATCATAATGCTCCTTATTCAAAGTCGTGCTCCTCATTCTTTTTGGATGATGCGATCCTCACTTCTTATTACATGGTGAACCATATATTGTCCTCTATATTAGAAGAGAAGATTCCTTTCTCGATTGCATTCCCCAAAAAAGGATTCTTTCTCTCTTATACCATGTGTCTTTGGTTCTATGACATTCGTATATCATCTGACTCATGGTCATGACAAGCTATATCAAGTGTGTCATTGTAGGCTACTCTCAGACCTAGAAGGGATGTCGGTGCTTTAATCATGTTTGGCGGAGATACTACGTCAGTGTCGATGTCACATTCTTTGAGTTGGTCATGTATTTTTCTCCTACAGGTGACAAGTTGACTATATTTGATTCTATAGAGGAGGCCTACATGCCTCCTTCACCACCACCACCTACAGTTATTGTTCCTACTACGTCACCTCCACTACCACCCCCACCTCCTATTGTGGTTACTCCTACGCCCCCACCTTCTAGTACTTCAGCTCAGCCTTTGCCACATTTTTACATTCGCATGCATCCTTCTGTATTCCCTACTCATGGGCCTTCCTCATCATCCAACATGCCTCAAGTATGTTTTGAGCATTTCGTTTCTAATGATGGCACTAGTGTATTTTTATACAACAAGCTATTTTAAAGGACGAGCATGTGTCTCCTCGGGGTGCTACTTTACAAGCCGCATATGGTACAAATGACTTGATGTACCCATTGCTATCCTAAAGCGGAGGGTACGTATGCATCGTATCCTCTCATTGTCAATGTTTCTTTGGGGCGTCTTTCAGCGGATTTCAGGAGATTTTTAGGTCTATCAGATGTAGAGATCCTACAGACATATCAGAAGGCTATATGAGACAATCAATGCATCTAGCTATAGAAGTGGAGATGGCTACGCTACAATCGCATTGTACAAGGAGCTTGGTCACCACTCCTGTAGAGGCTTCCATGGTTGGTTGTGAATGGGTGTTTACAGTGAAGTACCATGTAGATGGTAATGTTGATCGCTACAAGGCTAAGCTCGTGGCCCATGGGTTCACCCAGACTTATGGAGTGAATTATCAGGATACGTTCTCTCCGGTGGCATGTCATTCTACACTTCAAATCATTCTCTCTATTGTAGTGGTACGTAACAGGTTCTCGTCCCAGCTGGATGTGAAGAATGCTTTTCTATATGGGGATCTGTAGGAGGAAGTTTACATGCAGCAACTACAAGGGTTTGCTGCTGAGGGAGAGTGCCAGAAGGTTTGCAGACTTCTTAAGCCTATCTATGACCTTAGGAAATGTTCCAGAGCATGGTTGCAGAAGCTATCGGACTTGATAAAGCAAAACTTCACAAGATCAATTGCAGATCATTCATTGTTTGTTTAAAGGACTCAAAAAGCTATCGTTGTTATATTGGTCAATGTTGATGATATTGTAATTATATGAGATTATGTGTAGGATATTAGTGCAACTAAGGAGTTTCTTGGATAGCAGTTTATCACGAAAGACCTTCACGATTTATGATACTTCCTAGGGCTTCAATTCGCTAGGAACCATCGAGGATTGTGATGACATAGAGGAAGTATGTTACAAATCTCCTCTCGAAAACAAGCATGGTAGATTGCAAACCCACCACTACTCCCATAAATCCTAGCATTAAGCTATATGATGATGATGATGATGATGATACAAAGGAGATGAACAAGAGGAGATATAGAGATCTCGTTGGGAAGCCTATATGTGACCATTACAAGGCCATACATCTCCTTTGATATGAGCAAAGTTAGCCAGTTTATAAAGCAACCGAGACAAGCACAAATGAATGTGGTTCACATATGAGGTATCTGAAGTCCTCTCCATTTATTGGATTGCTCTTTAACAGAGGGACATCTCTTGCCATCACAGCATGTGTGGACGTAGACTATGCAGGATGTCCTAAGGATAGGAAATCTACCTCCGATTTTGCAGTGTTCATAAGGAACTCTTTGGTGTCATGGAAGAGCAAGAAGCATATTGTGGCTGCTAGATCTAGTGTTGAGTCAGAGTACAGAACCATGACGTAGGGGAGCACTAAGATGATGTGAGTCAGATCTGTGCTGACTGACCTATCTTTTAACGTGCCTCTTCCCATGCATCTACAGTGCGACAACCAGGCTGCTCTTTTTGTTGCCAACAACCATACCTTCCATGAGAGGACCAAGCACATTGAGGTAGATTGTCACTATACATGTTACATGATTCAGAGGGTTTTATCTATACTTCCCACATCAACTAAGGAGAACAAACAACGGATGTTTTGACCAGGGCTCTAGTCAAAGGGCCATTTCAGAGATGTTATAAGCTGAACATGATTGACATTTATGCTCCACCTTGAAGGGAAGTGTTGAGAGATATATTTATCTTTCCCTATTTTTATGTATTTTCTATTTCTTGTCTCTAATATGTAATTTGTCCAGCATGATTTCTCCTCAAGAGAGCCCTACGGCTTCATGTTCAATTCATTTTTAGCTTAATTTCATTAACGTTTTTGTTATCTCAATACAATTTTACAATTGATTGTGTGAATCCTACTACATCAACCATCATTTTTACTGTCTTCAAGGATCGCTGATGTATCCTTCTAAGCCCTTAGCAATTTATGTCATTATTAACACTGATTTTGTCGTTCCGAACCTATCAATGTGTTCTTCGGAGGCTTCATTGAGTATGACTTGTTTTATATTATTCTACTACTATGTCATTTACTGCTGTGAATTAGTCTTTATTCTGTACTAATGTCATTTACTGATGTAAATTACTCCTTTCATTTGAATAATACAAAACAACTAATACTCAACGGAGCCACTGAAGAACACACTGATAGGATTAGAATGTCAAAATCAGTGTTTGTAATAGCATAAGTTGCTAAAGGCTTAGAAGGATACATCAACAATCCTAGAAGGCAGTAAAAATGATGGTCGATGTAATAGGATTCACGCATAATCAATTGTAAAGCTGTATTGGAACAACAAAAACCTTAACGAATAAGCTAAAGTTCCATAACTACAAGAAAAGAAATACGATGTATCTTATCGAGGCAGATGGGTGGTGAGGAGGTTGGGAATAAGGTGCAATGTCGCCGCTTCCCTCGGCGAGCGACGTTGATCGGTCAAGCGTGAAAGATCACTACCGAGGCGACGAAACGTTTTCTAGGGGTATGTCTTTGTTGCGGCGGTCATGGACATTTGGCGAGATCTTGTAGAGACCCAGTTAGATGCTTCAGGTGCGGGTAAAATGGGTACCGACAATCTTGTTGCCATCGCCCTAAGGCATGGAAGCCTAAAGCACAAGTCCCTGTGGTACATGAGGGCCATCCGAACCAGTTCTTGGTTGGTGTGTGCAAGAGAGAGGGCCAATGCTCGGCAGATGAGATGGCAGACATCGACCATATCATTGGAAGGTCTTTTGCAAGAGATGTTATCAAACTGGAAGGTCTGTTGGTTCCTGCTCAGGGTTTATCTAAGGGTGATGTTTTGAAGCTGCATAATCTTACGGTTTGGTATTCTGGAGACAACCAACCCTCGGCTATGGAGCTGCGAGCTTTTCTGCTTTGTGGACTATCTCGATCAAAGGGCTACCTTTGTTCCACAGAAGTTTCGAGGCGATACGTGTGGCCATGGAGTCGGTAATGAAGATTCAGGGGGTTATCTCGAGTGTCCTATTCCATGGTCAGCATTCAGATGTGGCATCAGAGATGCCCGAACACTGCCTTTCTCCATTGTCGTAGGAGTTGAGGGTTCTACGTTCCACCTAAAAGTCCGTGAGGTTACTGCTTCTTCGCTACTCGTAAATGATGGTCGGTATGAGCTTCGACAAGGCGTAGGATCGGTGGAGGTGGCGATGAACGAGGAAGTCGATCGGTCTCTGGAATTCGAATCGCCAATCGATTCAGAGTCTCCTCCTGATCTTTCAGGAAGGAGAACATGCGCATTTTTCGGAGCTGATTTAGGGCGGCGTGGGGCTGGAAAACCAACGTATGCGGTCGTGTTAACCGGGTTCATGGAGCCGATTTTGGGGGACCCGAATATCAATGTTTTTGTGAAGTCAGAAGCAATGGTCGTATTCTAGGTTCCATACCCAAGTCCTGTTCGAATGGTAGACCCGATTTGTTGAATCGGGTGAAGGCTCTTGGCGGCCGGTGATTCAAAGCGATGCTGATGATCGAGCACTGAAACATGTAAAGGACAACCTGATGAAGTCTCCTTCGAGGGCTGGGTCTGCTACGACACTGCCAGCTCCCTCGACTTGTTCTCCGGAACAACCTGAAGAAAGGAGCCCCACCACTGACCTAGTGTCCCTTAAGGGTGTCTTAAAGATGTTGTCTGGGGAGAGATCACCTCCCACTTGCTCCAAACTTGAGGGTTGATATGGGAAGAAAGAAGACCACGCAGGAGATTCGAGGTTTACAACCGCCTTGGGGTTGTGGTGGGAGACCTGTGGAACCCGACTGGAGAAGGTGTGTCAAAGACTCAAAGGATGGGATGCTCAAGGTTATTGGCAGTTCCCGGAGACGTGTTGCATACTGAGACCATATGCCATGATGGGAGTGGAGAGTCAGGTGAGAGAGGAAACCAGCAGTAGGTCCCGCTGGTGACTGATCCAGTTGTGCATGGGTCCGGGCTGGAAATGGAGATCCTAACATGTATGGGAGTGGTACCCAATAATGGGCTTCAGAAAGTGTCCAAAATGAACTTTCTGACATGGAATGTGAGAGGTCTACGACGACCTGAGAAAAGGGAAATGGGTAGAGACGCTGTGATGGAGCATAAAACAGATCTAGCCTTGTTAAAGGAAACGAAGATTTCTCAGAATGTAGATGCTACTTGGAAAGAAATTGGGGGTAAATACATAACTTGAGTGCAAGCTTCTTGTCTCAAATGGGGCTTCCGGAGGCATACTGACAGGGTGGAATAGTGACAAGTTCAGCAAGGAAGGGGAGGAGCTGATGGGGAGACATGTTATCCTTAATACTTTGGCAGAAGGAAGAAGGGATAAAGCTCTTCGTGACCGATGTTTATAGGTCATGCAGCGATGCATGTGTCTCAGAGATGCTTCATGATTTCCTTATAGTGTGTTCATGCTTTCCGTCTGAGGCTTGGATTATCGCTGGAGATTTTAACGTGACCATTAGGTCAGAGGATCGCCATGGGCTTCGCTGCGGGCACGACACGAGTTCGGAGGGCATGCCTGCATTTCATTACTAAACATGGATTGCAGATTGTTGATGCAGCGGGTTGTGTGTACATGTGGAGAAACTCAAGATCCAGACCGTGACTTGATGGTTTCATGGTGTCCACAGAGGGTCTTGAACTGTTTCCTTTGGCGAGAGTGTGGGCTCTTCCAAGATCGCATACGAACCATACACCTCTGTTGTGCTCCTCTGAGGAGGCTTCTCGGCCTAGATCTTTCTTTCGCTTTAAAAAAGCTTGGCTCTTGGAGGATGATATTAGAGAGATGGTTGCCTGGACAAGATGTAGAACATCTAGGTCTTTGACGATTCGATTGGCGACTAAACTAGCCATGTTGTGTAGGCATCTTTTGACATACAAAAAATGTGCAAGCACAACATCGGCAAAAGAGAACACATGCACAGGCTGAGATATGCATACTTGACAAGCTGGAAGATGAAAGGCCGTTGACGGTAGAAGAAATAAAGGAGAGACTGAGTCGCCTTAAGGAGATACATTTGGAGGACACGGAGGAGGTGGCTGGGACACAGAAGTCCAGGCAGTGATGGCCTGCGGAAGGGGATGCCCACACTCGGTTTTTCCATTCCATGGCAAATAGATCAAGGAGGAGAAATTTATACACTCAATCTCGACGAGGGGACAAGGAGGTGGGAGTGGCTCTTCGTTCCTATTTTCAGGGTTTCAACAGAAGAAGAGTGTGCGGGTTGGGGATGGAGTGGTAAAGATGTCATGAAGATTTCAGAAGAGCGGAAGATCTCCTTGATTCGAGAATTCACAGAAGATGAGACAAAAAAGGTCTTATTTCAACTCAACGCAGATGAAGCACCAGGTGCGGATGGATTTTCTGTGTTGTATAACAAGGAGTTTTAGGAGATGATAAAGATAGATGTGATGGAGGTGTTGCAAGAATTTCGCAATGGAAATCAGGATTTCGAGAGGTTGAACCCTTGTTTTTTCTACTACAAAAGAAGGAGGTTCTGAACAGGGTAGAAGATTATAGACCTATTGCACTTTCTAATGCAATTTATTTTATAGTGGCTAAGATTCTTGCTAACCACCTCAGAGGGACATTGCTTGATATTATCTCACCTGAGCAATCTGCTTTTGTGCCCATGAGATCAATCGAAAGGCATATCCGTTTAATCCTGAGGAACATTGCTAACCACCTCAGAGGGACATTGCTTGACATTATCTCACCTGAGCAATCTGCTTTTGTGCCCATGACATTGCTTGATATTATCTCACCTGAGCAATCTGCTTTCGATTGCTTGAATTTATCTTTTATGCAAGTTCGGAGGCTTGATGCACTGGCGGATTGTAGGAGCTTTCGATGGACAAGCTGGCTACTCGTTCGATGGCCCAAAAACTAATTACGGCTGAGGACCTTAAGAGGGTCAGTGAATGGAGGCAGAGGTCGAGAAGTACTTGGCTACAGGAGGGGGATGCCAACACGTCCTTCTTCCATCGTGTTGCTAGTGAGAGACGTCGTTCCAATGCACTGTGATCGATAACGATCGATGGGGTGTGCGTAGATGGCAATAAAGAAATGGGGGAAGCTATTGTCAAACATTTTAAGGACATTTCGACGAGGACTATACCGAGAGTATGGCATTGGTCGGGTCTCGAGGCTACGCCCTTGGCACCCTCTTTTTGTGATATGCTGATTCAAGATGTTTCCTTGGAGGAGGTTAAGGAGGCGATTTAGGACTTAAATGTTGATAGGGCTCTAGGCCCGGATGGTTTCCCGGTAGCTTTCTACAAGAACTTCTGAGATATGGTTGGATCGGAGGTTCTTGAGGTCATTTCCGAATTCTGCTTGGGCAACGCGGGCTTCGAAAGGATTAACCGATCTTTGATCATTCTGCTTCCCAAATCTTCGACGGCCGAAAATATTGGAGACTTTCGTCCCATTGCGGTCTCTAACGCACTTTATCTCATTATCGCGAAGGTGTTCGTCATTCGATTGAGCAGTGTTCTTGGGAGCATTATCTCCCCGCTGTAGTCTGCATTTATTCAGGATAGGCAGATCTCGAACTGCCTCACACTCGCCTCGGAGATCATTGCGGACTGGAGGAGAAGGGATAAGCGCGGGGTGTTGTGGAAAGTCGACTTTGCAAAGTCTTACGATAGCCTAAACTGGAGGTTTCTATGGTCGGTTCTGTGGAGAAGGGGGTTTCCGGAGAGATGGATCTCTTGGATGAGACGTTGTGTGACAACGTCTTCTCTTTCGGTCATGGTGAATGGCCGCCCGGAGGGTGGCTTCTTCCAACCTCGTCGGGGCGTGCGTCAGGGATGCCCCCTTGTTCCTCTGTTACTTGTCATCGTCGAGGACGTATTGACGCACAGTATTCTTCGTGTGGTTAACTGTGGACTCTCGGCTGGATATTCTAGGGACGGGTCGCTGATCCCGCTTTTACAATACGCCGACGATACTATATTTTTCATCGAGGGGGGTGCAGCGGAGGCCACCGGCATGGTCGTGGCTTTGGATATCTTCAGTGAACTATCCGGTATGTTCAAGAATGTTGATAAGTCGAAGGTCATCCCTTTTGGCCTTTCTATGGATGAGGCGGGCGCTTGTGCTCGTGCTCTTGGGTCGGACTGCAGCTCCTTGTCGATGGACTACCTTGGGATGCCTTTGACGATGGGAAGAACGAGACTATGAGATTGGCTCAGAGTCGTGGAGAAGGTGGAGGCTAGATTGGCGGGTTGGAAGTCGACCACTCTGTCGAGGGGGGCGGTTGGTCCTCCTGAAGGCAGTCCTTTCTTCCATCCCAGTCTATTTCATCTCCAACCGCCGTTTGCCGAAGGGAATTCGTGATCGACTTGAGAAGCTTATGCATAGGCTCTTATGGGGCAAACATGGGCTGCGGGGGGCATTCACCTTGTTGGCTAGGAGGAAGTTACGCTCCACAAGAATGAGGGGGGGCTGGGGGTCAAGCGTCTTGATCAGATGAACGAAGCATTGCTTCTTAAGAAGGCGAGCAGGATCTGGGGCCCAGTGGAGGATTTTTGATGCACCGTGTTGCGCAAGATCTACGGTATTGGGGGGCACCGTCGAGGCCAGGTGCTCGCGTGGATTCTCTCACGAAGTTCTGGAAGGGGGTGGTGGATGTTTTCTCTAAGCATATCTCCTTGTTTAGGCCGGTCATTGGTAATGGCGAGTCCTTTGCTTTCTGGTATGACGACTGGACAGGGGGGACCTTTATGCGCGCGTTTCCCGCGCTTGTTTGCTCTTGCGGATGACAAAAATGTGGTGGTTGCGTCATGCTAGTCGGATGGTAATTGGTTTCTGGCTTTCTCATCTAGTTTCTCGGACCAGAGATTCGAGGATTTCCTCACGTTACTGGATGCTATCAAGGATGTGGGGCGTCCAACGGTGGGGAGGGACCATTGGGGATGGGTTGCAGGTCCGTTCATAGTCAAGAAGGCATTTGGGGCGATTTGCAGGCCTCCATCGTCTCGCTCCGAGGTTATGATCCGTGATTGTGCGTTTTTCTGGGGTCTCAAGCTCTTGGAACGGGTTGGTCTCTTCTTATGGCTGTTACGCAGACAAAGGTTGATGACGAGGGACCGGTGTGCTAGACTTTTGGGCTCCACTTCTGATAGGTGCCTTCTCTGCGATGAAGCGATTAAGACCGTTGAGCATCTATTCTTTAAGTGCCCCAAGGTGACCCGGATCTGGGGGGGGCAGATTGACCTGGTTATGCGGTATGGATATGGCCTCCTTCTGCGACTCGATGATTACTAACAAGAACAGATCTCGGAGGGAGCTCATCTATCCAGTCGTCATTCTTTGGGCCGTTTGGCTGGGAAGGAATGCTTTGCTCTTCTCGGGGCAACACTTTTACAAGGAAAACGTAGGGATTCATGCCGCGAGATTGGTGGAGTGGGAAATGTAATGGGTTATTTTTTGTTCCTTTCACTGTAACCTTTCCTCTTTATTTTTTATTCTATAATAAATCTTTGGGGTGAACACCATTGAGTGTCTCCCCCTGTTCTTGGCTTCACAAAAAATGAGATCAATGGCAGATGGGTTAGTTATGGCATCACAAATGGTCTTGGATTGGAAGAGAAATAAGGATAGGGGCTTGCTCTGCAAGGTTGATTTCTCTAAAGCATATGACTGTGTGGATTGGTGATTCCTCTGGTCCTCTTCGGAGAAAAGGTGGTTTCCTGGTGTTAGAGTTATTAGATTTACATTTATGTTTGTAACCCTTCGGGTTCCGTAACTCCCGTGACCCTTCGGGTTCTGTAACCCTCTGTGACCCTTCGTGTTCCGTAACCCCCATGACCCTTCGGGTTCTGTAACCTTTGTACTCTCTAGGGCTTTCTCTCTATATAAGAGACCCTACCTTTATGGAATAAACATCTCACTTGTTCCTCTTCTCAACATGGTATCAGAGCGATGATCCTAGACCAGAGCTTAATTCCCTAAATCCACCGCCACCACCATCCCTCTCTCCGCCAATAAGGAGAGAGGGCTGGACCTCCTTCATCGCCCGTGGATTCCATGGTCCCACGCAAGGCAGTCCTAGTCCCCAGCACTAGCTGTCACCTCCAGCGGCACCTAAAGTGACGCCCAAGACTCCATCAGTTCCATCCGCACCTCCTGCATCATCGGCACCGTCTGGAGCCCTCCCTCTTACAGCCCCTGCTTCACCACGGCTTGTTTCTCCCAACTTGATGTTACATACTCTTTATTCTATCAAGTATGAGAGAAAGGGGGAGTCAGAGATGATTCTTCAGGATGTCTGCTATCCTACCACGACTGACAAACCAACACTCCAGACTACTACTCAAGTCATCCGTCTTCACCGGGTATCGACTTCTTCATCAGGGCGTATACTTATTCTTTTACGATCCGACTACTACTCCGCACTGGACTTCTTCTATGACGATCCTTCTCCAGGCACGGCAGAGATATGTTCCGGTGACCTGCAGGCACACAGAGATACGTTCCGGTGACCTGATATCGCAGCGACTCTACAGGCATGGCAGAGATACGTTCCGGTGACCTGAAAGCCGCAGACCCGTCCTCGAGCGAGGTCTTCTACCAGCAACGGACATATGTTCTTATGAAGCATCGTGTGAAGATGTGGTGTATACTTTTTCTTTTTGTTACAAGTTGTAGCTTTCTCAACTCTAGCTTGAGGGGGAGTGTTAGAGTTATTAGATTTACATGTTTGTAACCCTTCGGGTTCCGTAACTCCCGTGACCCTTCGAGTTCGGTAACCCTCTGTGACCCTTCGTGTTCTGTAACCCCTATGACCCTTCGGGTTCTGTAACCCTTGTACTCTCTAAGGGTTTTCTCTCTATATAAGACACCCTACCCTTATGGAGTAAACATCTCACTCGTTCCTTTCTCCACACCTGGTTTGTAGATCTCATGGATTAAATGATGTGTTACCACTGTCTCCTATGATGTGCTCACGAATGGAAGATCGGAAGGGGGTTTCTTCCAACCTCAGCGGGATGTCAGACAGGGATTTTCGCTAGCTCCATTGTTGTTTGTCATTGTTGAGGATGCATTGGCGGTTATGATGCGTCTAGCCTCAGATGTGGGCTGGTGTTCAGGATACTCAAAGGATGATATTTTGATTCCTATGTTGCAGTATGCAAATGCACGATGATCTTCTTAGGGGCTAACGCATATAACTTTCAACGGACGTCTCTTATTATGGACATATTCAGTGATGTTTCAGGACTGATGATCAAAAGAAATAAGTCAATGGTAGTACCTTTTGGGCTCTCCCCTCAGTAGACCCAGGAGGAGGCTGGGATCCATAACTGCTCTATAGGAAGTCTGCCTCTCACATATTTGGGCCTCCCCTTGGTGGCAAGGAAATTAAAGTTTGCGGATTGGAAGTCGATCTTGGATAGGTTGGGGGCGTATGGCAAGACAGAAAATGACAACTTTATCGAAGGGAGGGAAGTTGGTGCTTCTTAAAACATGTTGGTTGTCGTTCTGATCTTTTTCTGTTCCACGAGATTACTTCTTGTTGGTGTTCATAAGAGGTCGGAAGCGTTGATGAAAAGATTTTTCTGATTTGATGGAAAGCGAGAGAAGAGGGTTCACCTAGTGGATTGGGATACGGGTACTCGTTCGAAGAAGGGGGTTCAGGGTATTAAAGGTGGAAGGAATGAACAAGGCTCTTTTGGTAAAGTGGGTGGTATGGCTCTGGGCAGTTCTGATGACCTTGTCTGTAGGCTCGTGAGGAAGATTTACGACACCTCCAATTCCATGGAGGATTGTCAGGTGTGTACCCCTTTTTCGTTGTGAAAGTGTGACAAACCTCCATATTCTTGCTCCCAGATATGGCTGTGAAATTGTGACCAACCTTGGTTGTGGAGTCTTTCATATTCTTGCTAGATGACTGGGCAGGCAATAGGGTCCTGAAGGACCGTTTTCCTCATTTTTTTGCCATTACAAGAATTAGAGAGTCGTCGATTCGACAGGAATGGGAGCAAGGTATATGGACGCCTACCTTCACAACGGAGCTGTCGGACCAAAGATTCGAAGAGTTTTTGCAATTACAAGGAGAATTAGAATAGTTGGAAGCCCCGTCAGTTCGAGTTGATCATTTTGGGTGGGGGAATGGGCGGTTCATGATAAAAAAAAGCGTACCAATTTTTCGTGGAAGATAATTTTATGGTGTCAAATGATGTTAGAATTGATTCTGGAATCATTTGGGGGAGCAGAATTCTATGTAAAGGCATTCCTATAGCCTTTTAAACTCGATAGAGTGCTTACTAAGAAATGGAGAGGTTGGCTATTTCGAGTGGAGGATACTATATGCGACAGGTGCAGGAGGGTAACCGAAGACGTCGACCATCTCTTCTTCATGTGTTGCTATTCTGAGGAGGTTTGGAGGAAGGCAAGCTCTTTGTGGCTCAGGTTGGATGGGAATGTCAGCTTTTGGAGCTCCCATAGACTGGTCTGTGGTAATGAACACAACGGCGTCTCTTTCCTGTTTGCAGTTGTGTGGACCATATGGAGTGGTAGAAATGAAGCCATTTTCAGGGCCATCATTTTTATTCTAAAAATGTAGTGGAACATTGTAGGGTATTGTGCTCGTTATGGAATCTTGTAACCTAATTTTATAAGTATTCATATAATTTAGTGGCAGGTCCCATCTTAGGATGACACTTCCTTCTTATAAAAAAAGAAAATAAATACAAAAAACCAACTAGAAGTACCATGATCCATGACAAGTGGAGCCGCAGTACAACGCATCGATAGGTACACGATGTTAAAATCGATACAGTAGACATCTACGGTAATAACATAAGCAGAGGAAGGCTTAAAAGAATACATCAGCAATCCTTAAAGGCTGCAAAAACCACTAAAGAGGTGGTTAAATTACCAACCGGAAGAGACGAGACAAAACTACAAGAGAAGAGTCATGGGTCATAGTTGGAGTTGCCAAAAATGCAGCAATAGGGATCGTTGGAACAAAGAAAAGAAGAGAACTTATACTCGTTCCATAACCCTAGACCTCCCAATATAGAGAGGAGGTTGCTTGACAACATAGGAAACAATCCAAAGAGGGAAGGCAATCAACCATGACATCCTACTCCTCAATCAAGACAGCCTACTCCTTCTACATTATTCTATAAACTTCTCAATTATCCCCCTCAAGCGGGCGCATATATATTGATCATGTGCAGCTTATTACAACAATTTTCAAATATAGTTTGTGGAAGAGCCTTTGTGAACATGTCAGCAGCTTGTTCACTCAAGGAGACACCAACAGTGCGTAGAAGATTCCTTTGTATCAAATATCTAGTAAAACGACAATCTACCTCCACATGCTTGGTGCTCTCATGAAACAACCGATTGTTGGAATATGTACAGCCGCATGATTATCACATAGTAGCTCCATCGGTCTCTCATCAACATGGAGAAATGTTAGTATTGTATGAACCCACGTCATTTTTGACGTTTGGGCCATGGCTTTGTACTCGCTTTCTGCACTTGATCGAGACACCACAACTTATTTCTTGTTTTCCCAAGTGATGAGGGTACCATTCAGGAAAATGCAAAACCTGTAGTAGACTTTCGATCTGCCAAGCATCCGGCATAGTCCGCATTTGAATAAGCAATAATGCTTGCAGGTGAATTCTAGCTGAAAAGCAATCCCTTTCCTAGAGACGATTTATATATCGTAAGATCATCATTGATGCATCCCAGCGAGCTTGAGTATGTTTGTCCATAAACTGGCTAAACTTCCCAACAGCTAAGGATATATCTGGTCTAGTAATAGTAAGGTACAGTAATTTCACACAAGTCTTTCAAATATGTTGTTGTTCGGAAGATAGTCCTTGTCTTGGTAGAGATGTGCCTTTGGGTCCATAGGTATTTGTATTGGTTTGGCTCCAAGTGTCTCGGTTTCTTTTAGCAAATCATTAGTATATTTTCTTGAGAGAGAGGCCCCTTTTGCTTCAGGCAACTTCTATCCCAATGAAGAATCGTAAAGATCTTAGATCTCTGATTTCCAAATTATCAGCAAGAAGTCTTTTTATTTATGCAATTCCATGTGTGTATCATCCCCTATAAGCACAATGTCATCAATATAGATAAGCATAACAACAACTCCCTTTGTTCTCCGAATAAATAGGGATTAATATGAGGCATATCGTAGAAAACCAATGCCTTACATGACCTACGAGAGTTTGTGGAACGAAGTACGTGGGCTTTGTTTAAGGTTGTATATGGCCTTCCTTAGCAGGCACACCTTTCGACACTCCCCCTAAGCCTCGAAGCCTAGAGGTTGGGTCATATAGATTACTTCTTGAAGATCGCCATAGAGGAAATCATTTTTTTATGTCAAGTTGATGAAGAGGCCAATCATTTGAGACAGCAACTGATAGTAGAAGTCACAATGTGCCTTGTCTCGCTGCTGGAGAGAAGGTATCAAAGAAGTCTACGCCATATGTTTACGTAAAGACATTTACTACTACTTAAACTTTGTAAGGATTGCATTTTTTGGTGAATACCCATTTACATCCACCAACGCTATGGCCCTTGGGTGGTTCTACAAGTGTCTAGGTGCCACGAGAGATGAGAGCAGTCATTTCTTTTTGCATAAAAAGCTTCCAATGTGGAACATGCATGCCTCGGTATATGACTCAGGTATATGCTCAGCTGACAATTCTTTAGTAAATTTCTTGTAAGTGAGGCCCAAGAATTTCAGGGACTTTGCATTATGCATGCTAACTGTAATCTTGAATGCAGTTTGCACTCTTGATGCCCCCTTTCATGTGGCAATTGGAAGGTGTGCATCCTCCTCTGTGATATTAGAGTTGTGATCTGCATTATTATCAATACTATTATTGTTGGTAGCTGTCGATATTAGCTGTGCTTTACGTGACTCCTCTGGTGTCCGCGAGGTGGGTGTTCCATGAGAAGGAATCTGTCTATTATTCTCAATAGGAAGATCTTCAAGGACCTTTCGTGGTAGAACAAGAGATTCAAGAAATCCTGGTGTTCTAGGACTATCGTGAGACAATAAGGAAGTATGGGTGTCCTACTATGGAGAAGAATGGAACAGATTCAAGAAAGGTGACATAAGAACTAATATATTGACGCTTTGAACTTGGGGTCATAACACCAATAACCTTTATGATGTCGACCATATCCTAGCATAATGCATTTAACTTCTTGAGATGCTAACTTGTCTCGCCCTGACTCTAGGAGATGAACAAAGGCAATACATCCAAAAACCCTTGGAGTGGAAGGAAAAATAGAACGATCATGAAACAAGATTTGAATAGGCATTTTGTCATCAATGACCAAAAAAGGCATGTGATTTATAAGATAGGTGGCAGTGAGAATTGCATCGCCCCCATAAGTTGATGGCACATTAGTATGGACTGATAGAGTTCAGGCGGCATCTAATATGTCAGTGCTTGCGTTCAGCGACTATTTTGCTAAGATGTATGGGGACATGTGGTCTGATGTATAATAATACCATGTGAGCGATAGAACTCATGAAGGGTAATGGAGCACAATTCTCGAGCATTGTCAGACCAAATCATTTTCTCTAATGAAGTCTATAATGATTGTTATTGCATCAGATTTATTTGTAAGTAGATAGGTCCACGATAGATGAGAAAAATCATCAACTAGTAGAAGATAATATCTAACGCCTTTACAATTAGGATAACAACTAGGCCCCCATATATCAATGTGAATCAAATCAAAAATAGATTTCGAGTGGGAATGATTGGAAAGCGGAAAAGAACTGTGATGGTGTTTACCAAGTTGACAGGCTTCACATCGAATGACAGCGGTAGGTGGTAGTTGAGGGAGAACGCATCGATGTTTTGCTACAAAGGGACGGCCTAAGCATTGGTGCCAGAGGAGACTTGTTGCAGTAGACGTGTGAAGAGAAACAACAACAAGAGTAGGAGACTAAAGGAGATAATAGACTCCTCCTTCACGGCCCCCCACTAATCGTCTTCCTTGTGAGGATGACCTAAAAGGTAACATAAACAACATCAAATATTACTTGACAGTTCCTTGCTTTGCATATTTAACTATCAGAGAGTAAACTTGTGGGAAAGTCGGGGGAAAGTAAGACATTATTCAAAGGTAGATTTGGAGTCACCAATATTTCACCAATTCCTTTAACGGGAGATAGTTGTTCATCCGCTAATTGAATTGTTTAACCAATAAGCCTTAGAATCTACCAATCAATTTATCTCTTTATCTTGAATGTAGCATGTTGGTATACCTAGTGATGGTGTTCCAACCATGTCAGTCGTAGATGTGGTGGATATGTTCTGAGTTAATTTTTGAAGCATTGCCTCGAGCCTGGAGATCCAATCTGTACCTCCACGTCCCATGACTCAGCTTATGTGCCATCTCCATCGAGAGGAAATCGAGAATCTATGACCACATTGACCAGGTGGTACATCTAATGTTGTAGGTTGATCTTTCTCCACCTCAACTGTAGATTGATATAGCAAGTTGACTAAGCTTGTTATAAGCTTCTCTAACAAAGGTAGTGATGCTCCTGTTAGTAGTTAATCACGAGCAGATGAATAGGTTTAGTCTAGAATGGATAGGAAAAGCATGACCATAGTCTCTCGACAATGCTCTTTTGTGTAGGACATGTACAGACATGTCGAAGAGAGTTGTACTTCTCGCTTAAAGCCTTAAATTGTGACTAAAATTGAGCTAATGAATTCCATCTTGCTACAATCGCATCATCTCATGATAAGTTTAGAAAACATGGGACATATTCTTCTCATTGAATATGTATCTCGAAAACTGTCCCAAATCTCTTAGATGTCTCATAATAGATAATTTCATATGTGATTCGAGGTATGACGCTATTTAATAACCATGACTATACCAGCCCATTGTCTTTTACCCACGTTGCATTTTTTGTCTTGTCTTCAAGCTTAGGCTCTAGAAGAATGTGTTCTTTCTCATGACTTTTTACTTATCATAAAAATCCTGTCTCACATAGTTAATTTCATCCAAGTTGACTATTTAGCCAAGGAACGGATATCTAATACCCGTCTCTCCATAGAGGTGCCTTTTTAGCACTTTTCTTGTGCATCCATTCTCCCAAAGCAAGATTGAAGGGACAGAGAAAAGAAGGTTATTCTTCTAGGGTATGAACATCAAGACATGGGGGTAACTTGAATTTCTTCTAGGGCATGAACATCGAAACCTTTAGTGCAGAGAACTCACGGCCTAAACATGGGTTGTCCTTCCTCCATGGACAGTATAGGCAGCCACAACCAGGGATTTCGGGTAGTGGTGCCTTCAATGTTCCTATCCACGTGAAGGGTAGTGGCCCTAGCGATGAGGCAGCAGCCAAGACCTACACGAGGGAGATGGCAACACAAAGAGTTCCTTGTCCTTCGGTTGGAGGTGATGATGTGAGGGCGGTGATGCTACTGGAGTTGCTGGTTGATGATGGAGATTGTGCCTCAAGACTCAACGATAAGAGGCACGTCCTAGGTGAGATCGATCATTGGAGAGGGAGAAAGAGAATTTCATGAATCTGATACCACGTTAGAATAGAGAAAAGAGGAGAAAACTTTTATTACTTCCGTAATCATAGACCACCCTATGTAGATAGGAGGTCACCTGACAAAATAGGAAACAATCCAAAGAGGGAAGGCAATCAACCATGACAACCTATTCCTCGATCACGATAGCCTACTCCTACATTATTCTACAAACCTCTCAATATGAACCTCTACAAGCGATGGTAATGCCACTAGGAGGACAACAGATACTGTCTGGAACAACTGTAGAAGGCAGCTGCAAGGGTTACTATAGAGATATTTCTGTGTACTCTGAGTATATGTTTCTTATTGTTTATTTCTTAATGTTTGTCTTATGTAATTTACCCATGGGTCTCTCCCCTATATAAGAGAGCTTAGAGTTCTATGGAATAAACATCTTCTTATTTTCTCCCAACATGGTATCAGAGCGGCAGTCCTAGGTCGGAGCTCTCCTACCCTAATCCTAACCCTAACCCCACCTTTCGGCCGCCCTCTCTCCTTCGCACGCGCACATCATCGCGTGTCACCATCTGGTGCGTCGCCTTGCGCCCTCACACCTCGCGAGCAGACGCGCGCGCCTCCTCACGCAGTCGCTACATCGCGCGTCGTCGCGTGACCCTTCACTGCATCGCGTGCTCGTGCGCGCCGCCTCATTTCACTGTGCACGTGATCACGCATCTCTGCCTTGTGCATGACTTCTTTTCCACCCGCTCTGCCGTCGGCGTCAGTTTCTCCGTCTTCTTGATGGATTTAGGTGCATAAAGTCTACATATGCATTCAAATCCACATATGTTTGTGTAGACAGTCATTTTTGTTCTACAAAACCCTAGTCTTCCACAACTGGTAATATGTCTGAAAACAAAGTCGATGTACCTGCCACAGGCGCTTTCAGAAGTCCTGCGCCTATTGTCAAAATGAACGGGACGAACTATGAGCTCTAGGCTATGTAGTTCATGAGCCTTATGATGTCAAATGGTAAGAAACGCATTCTTACCAAGGAAGAGCGAGTAGAGAAGACTGGGGTTAACGCCTCATGGGAGGCGGATGATGTGTATGCCAAAGTCTGGCTTTAAGGGACATTGATGATAGAATCGTCAATGATGTATTACATCAGCCCACGGCTAAGGCTATGTAGGATATCCTCGCAGCCACTTACTCTCAGGAGAGAATGAAACCAAGATCCTTCAATTTCAACATGACATATTCACTATCAAGCAGAATGGTTGGCCTCTCCATTCATTGTTACAACTCTGCGTGGGATGTTTGAGAAGCTCCACAACTTCATGCCGCTCATGGCTACCCCAGAGCAGGCAGAAGACGTATTGAAATGCTACGATGGTTGGTGTATTCCTGCAGCCCTGGATCCTGAATATGATGTTGCTCGCTCTCATATTCTTGTGGATGCTACTATTCCTCTTATGGAGGAAGCTTCCCCCCGGCTCAGCAGAATCACCGTTCCATCTACTACCTCTAGTCAGACCTCGTCGGTGATGACTGCCTCCCAAGGTAGAGGAGGCTCTTCTTCTTTCGTGGCCGAGCACCTCGTGGTAGAGGAGGTCGTATTCATCAGCCTTGCATGTTTTGTCATCGCCCAGGTCATACTGAGGAGACATGCTACTCCAAGCATGGTTTCCCAGCATCAGCCCGTGTAGCAGAGCAAGTTGAGCCTCTTGTG
The DNA here is from genome assembly GCA_037367405.1 of Ottelia alismoides. Taxonomy (NCBI): domain Eukaryota; kingdom Viridiplantae; phylum Streptophyta; class Magnoliopsida; order Alismatales; family Hydrocharitaceae; genus Ottelia; species Ottelia alismoides. The sequence continues at coordinate 275,955 of JAZKJV010001299.1, forward strand.
TCTATTACTTGAGATCAAAGGTTTGATGACTTCGTGGTCAGACTGTGAGATATCATGCCTTCTCCTTCATCATCTTCAGGAGGCCATTCCGATGTCGTTGCTTCAGCCTCCGCCAGTACCTCTGCAACGGCCAATACCTCAGGTAGTACTATGCCTTTACATCTTGTTATGGATCGGAGATTACAGAATGGATTATGGCAACTTGGGCCACGCATCATTTATGCGGAGACCGAGGTCAGCTTATAACATACAAATAGATTGCCCCAGGAAGAACTGTGGCGATAGCCGATGGGACTCATTCCCCAATTACAGGACAGGGTGGTCTTTATCATCTGGTTCGGACTCTTATGCAGGTGTGTCCTCTATCTCATCTGGACCAGTCTCTCCCTCCACTTGGCATCTTCGTTTGATCATCTCCCTCTCTAGAAGATGTGTCATATCTCACCGTAGATCTCACCAGGGTCCTTTCAGTGTGAAGCGTGCCAATTAGGGAAGCATCATCGATTGACTTTCCCGAGTCATCAGAGTCGGAGTAGTAGCTCCCCTTTTGAATTATATCATGTTGACATTTGGGGTATGAGTCGTGTTCCTGGTCATCAGGGACACAGGTTTTATCTTGTTGTTGTCGATGATTATTCTCGTTTGTCATGGTTTTCTTATTGAAAAATAAATCTGAAGCAGGAGATATGATCAAAGCCTTTATCAATGAAGTACAAAATATTTACTCTTCTTCTATGAAATATGTGAGAACAGATAATGCTTTGAATTTTGTGCACGTACTCTATCCCATTTCTTTTCCTCATGTGGCATTATTCATCAAACCACGTGTCCTTACACTTCTCAACAAATGGTGTTGCAGAACGAAAGCATTGCCATTTACTTGATATCACTCTGATATTTCTTATTCAGAGTAGAGCCCACCTTCGTTTTTGGGGTGATGTTGTCCTTACGTCGTGTTATCTTGTAAATTGCATGCCTTCTTTTGTTCTGGATGAGAAAACTCCTTTCTCCATTTTTTCTTTCCTGACAAGGAATTATTCTCACTTACTCCCTGTGTCTTTGGTTTTGTTGCATTCGTTCACCAGTTAACTCCATGTCTTGACAAGCTCTCTCCTAGGGCTGTCAAATGTGTATTTGTTGGGTACTCTAGGACCCAGAAAGGATATCGGTGTTATGATCCTTTGCGCAGGAAATATTACATCAGTGGCTGATGTAACCTTCTTTGAGACTGTCATGTTTTTCTCCCCTACAGGAGACAAGTTGGCGGCATCATAGTCTGATGATGAGGTGTACATGTCACCTCCTCTTACGTCCTTGTCTTCTCCTCAGCCTGTTCCTGATATACCACCACCACCTTCTACCCAAACCCACATTGTTCCACCTTACTAAAATTCTAAACCTGTCAACCTGGCTCTGCTCATGGTCATCGCTTATCATCTAGCACACTTCAAGTTTGTTCTGATGACATGATTTCTAATGATGGGTCAGGAGATATATCTGTGCAGGGGTCCTTGCACGAAACTAGTCCACACATGATTGATGCTACTGATGACCTGGATGTGCCCATTGGCATTACGAAAGCAAAAGCGTACTTGTGCCTCTTATCCCCTTGTGTCTTAGGTATCCTTTCATTGTCTGATAGGGGATTTTTAGAGATTTGTAATTGCTCTATCTATCGTGGCTATTCCACGGAATTACCAGGAGGCCTGAAGGACAATCACTGGCATCTAGCTATGGAGGAAGAGATGGCTGCCTACGATCACGTGGTACATGGAGTTTGGTGTCTGCTCCTCCTGGAGCCTCTGTTTGTTAGTTGCAAGTGGGTGCTTACTGTTAAACACCATGTAGATGGGAGCCTTGATCGCTAAAGGCAAGATTAGTAGCTCGTGGATTTACTCAGACTTATGATGTGGATTATATGGACATATTTTCTCCCGTTGCACGCCACTCACTTTACGGATCCTTCTTTCTGTTGTTGTGGTACGTGATTGGCCCTTGTTTCAATTAGATGTTGAAAATGCATTCTTGTATGGGGATCTGCAAGAGGAAGTCTACATGCAGCAGCCTCCAAGGTTTGCTGCTGAGGGGGAGTGTCAGCATGTTTGTAGACTCCGTAAGGCAATATATGGCCTTAAGCAAAGTCTAAGGACTTCGTTTCAAAAGCTTGCGGAGTTGGTGGAAAAGCAAGAGTTCAAGAGATCAAATGCAGATCACTCTCTGTTTGTACAGAAGACACCTAGAGGTACAGTTGTCAATATGGTTTATGTAGATGATATTCTTGTTACAGGGATGATGTGCAGGGGATAAAAATGGCAAAAGAATTTTTGGGCCGTCAGTTTGTTACGAAGGATTTGGACACCCTAAGGTATTTCCTTGAGGTAGAATTTACTAGGAATGCATAGGGTCTTGTGATAATACAAAGGAAGTATGTTACAGACATGCTTGCTGAGATAAGCATGATTGGTTGTCGACCATCTACGATGCCTATGGATCCTAGTATGAAACTATATGATGATGATACAGAAGAGGTTGACAAGAGAAGATACAAAGAGATGTGGGGAAGCTCTTATATGTTAGTATCACTAGACCTGACATCTCATTCGTAGTGAGTCAAGTGAGCCAGTTCATGGAGCAGCCTCGACAAGTACATATGGACACTATATACATGATACTTCGATATCTAAAGTCTTCTCCAGGCGCAGGTTTATTATTCAGGATAGGAGCGACTCTGGTTTCTGCATGTGCTGATATTGACTATGCAGGGTGTCCTAAGGAGAGGAGGTCTACATCTGGCTATGCAATATTTGTTGGCAGTTCTCTTGTTTCTTGAAAAGTAAGAAAAAAACAGTGGTAGCTAAATCGAGTGCAGAGTTTGCATATAGAGCTATGACACAAGCCAGTACAGAAATGATGTGGGTTCGAGCAGTTCTAACAGACTTACATATAAATATACCTCTACCCATGCAATTACAATGTGATAATCAGGCAGCCTTGTTCATTGCAAACACAAATGTATTCCATGAAAGGACGAAGCACATTGAAGTAGACTGCCATTATACTTGAGACATGATTCAGAAAGGTCTAATTTCCATCTTCCATGTCAGCACAGGAGAGCAAACGATAGATATCTTTACCAAGGCACTACTCAGAGGACCATTTCAGAAGTGTTCTTTCAAGCTGAACATGATTGACATCTATGCTCCATCTTGAGGGGGAGTGTAGAGATATTTCCGTGTACTCTGCGTATATATTTATTATTGTTTATTTCTTAATGTCTATCTTATGTAATTTACCCATAGGTCTCTCCCCTATATAAGAGAGCCTAGGGTTCTATGGAATAAACATTTTATTTTCTCCCAGCAGTTACCCCAGATGGCAATAGTGGTGGCTTCTCAACTAGATTGTGGAGAAAGAAAAGATAGCAATTTGGAAAAATCTCATACCTTATTTAATAGTGAAATATGATCCGTCTGTTATTAAGAGAAAGTTGTTCAGTAAATTACAACAAGCATATAAATAAAAAGAGAACATGGAAGAATGCTGAAACAAAAGGTAACAAATAACACATCAAATGTTTATATACTTAGAAAAGGATACGTAATTCATTGCAATAAAAAAATATTCAATCTAAATGCAGCGTAACTAAGCAGCAAATGGAGAGCAATGTACCAAACTCATCACCTAGCCTAAACTGTCCTCCAAAAGAAGACCAAAATACTTTCCCCTGATGCCTGACCCATCGAGTCCAAACAGCAGTGGGAAAGGAGCACTCAAAAGAAAGACATCGATAGTCCTCTGTTGAGTTGCTTGTATATGAGTAAATGGTTCATGGGTAAGGATCCATTTACCCACTTAAAAACTTATATGTAACTCACCTCACCTTATATTTTAAATATAATTGAAAAGAAGAGAAAAAAAACCATGGTTGCTATGAGCAACATGGATCATTCATCCCGTGATTTTTCCTTCCGATCCAAATGCTTGTTTGGATTCTTTTTCTACATTGTATCAGAGCCATATTGAGGCATTGTATTGAAATCTTTATTTCGTTGGGCGGTTCAAGATTGGCATTGGGTTTCTTTACCCTTGAACGAAATCCTTGCGCGATCCCGAGATTGGCATGCTACTGCTGCTGCATTTTGGCTATCTGATTTCCATTCCTCACAATCCATATTAGTTGGCGGTTGCTACTGTTGCGATGTTTTTGACATCCCATGATTGATTTGAGCTCTGTTGGTGTTGTGAGGTATGTTCCATGATGCGGAAGAGCAACCGTGTGTGTGGGCTAAGCCCTTGAGTGTTGTTTTGCCCCTTTTGTTTTGCAAGAGAAGCAGTGAGTTTGTGCATGCAAGGTGTTTGTAATATTACCTCAAAGAACAGAAAGTATTGTTGTACTTTGCGTGTTCAACAAATACCTCTAAGTGCAAAACTAGTTAATGGAAATGCACACCAAGTGCTTGTTAAAAAGCTTCGGAGCATGATTGTTCAACAAATAAATATGAGATCAAAAAAGAATATTGAAATCAAGGATCAACTGGAGATTGTGGCAAATGACTCCAATAATGCCCTTGTTGTTGCCGCTCAAAAGAAATACCATGATTTAAACACTTATGAGAACAAAGAGTGGATTATTGACAGTTGTGTCACTGACCATATGACGGGTGATCCCAAACTACTTAGTGCTTACAAGTTGGCATCATGTAATGAACATGTTGCCCCTTGTTGATGGATCTCATGTTATAGTGACGGGAAAAGAAAGTGTATCCCTCCTTGATAAATTTTCTCTCCATAATGCGCTTCATGTTCCTTATATGCCTTTAAATCTCCTTTATGTTAGCAAGATAACAAAAGAATTGAACTGTGAAATAGTTTTTTTCTTTTGATCATTGCATGTTACAAGACTTTGTGAGAGAGAAGAGAATTGTGACTAGTGTTTTCTCTAGAGGTTTGTATCGTCTACCCATTAAAGTGGCAGGAAATGTTAACGATTGTGATTCCTAGAAGGAAAAACATGAAAGATTGATTGTCTTAATTTGACCTTCCATAGGCACGAATGTCTCGGTCATCTTCCATTTGGTTATCTTAAAGGATTGTTTCCTATATTATTCGAAGAATTGAGCTCTACAGACTTAGTGTTTGTATCGTGTTTGTTTAAAGGCAATGTGCACTCGTGTAACTTATTCTATTTCTAAAAGTAAAGCAAGTGAACTTTTTGAACCAATTCACTCTGATGTTTGGGATCTCTCCAATGTTTCTAGTCTTAATGGCTATAAGTACTTCATTACATGTATTGATGATTATTGCAGAAGCACATTTGTTTATTTACTTTGTGATTGTGGAGAAGTTGCCAACATTATGAAAAAAAGTCAACTTTACTGAGATGCGGATTGGGGAAAGTGATTAAGCGTTTTCAGCCTAATAATGCTCATGAATATTTGTCTAAGGAATTGCAAGAATTATTTACGGCTAAAGGAACCCTTAACGAGACTTGTAATACTCCACAACAGAATGGTATAGCTGAGCTGAAGAATAGACACCTACTTGAAGTTAGCAGGATGCTTTTATTTCAAAGAAATCTCCCAAAAGGTTATGGGGGAAGAAGTTCTCACTAGTGTCTTCCTTATAAAGAGGATGCCTCAAGACGGTTGAACGTTGAACATGGCATCTCCTTTTTCTATCATTTAACCCGAGAGTAAGTCGTTTGCTCGTCCTCCAAAGACTTTTTGGTTGCATTTGTTATTTCTGATGCAAAGAAGGCTTGATGCACGTGCAATCAAAGGTATTTTCTTGGGATACTCTCCTACTCAAAAAGGAAATAAATGTTTCCATCCTAAAGATGGAAAAATCTATGTGGCTAAAGATGTCATCTTTATTGAGCATGAATCTTACTTTCATGAGCATTTCCTTCGGGGGAGAATGGAAGTAAAGGTAAAGGAAATGTTCAAGTGTTCTTAGCCTGGATATGTGTGGTGATTATACAAGTTCTATGGATAACTCCAACCAAATGATGCAAAAACAGAGGGATGGAAGTCTCTTTCTCTTCATTGGCATAAAAAAACTTAGAGCAAGAATTATCAACAAGAAAATATGATGCAAACTTTGCAAAGAAAGATCAGCCACATCCGTGTTCAATCCCTACATGATCAAAGTTCTCCCACTATCATTGGTGATTCAGACTCTAATCTTGAAAGTGATCAGTAAAAGGAGGTCAATGACAACAATAAATATCCTCCTCAGATATGTTGAATGTACATATACATGTTAGAAGAAAAGAGTCTTGTTATGTTTCATAGAATAACCCTAGCTCTCTTATATAGGGAGAGGCCTTATGGGTAAATTACATGAACGTCTAAATAGAAGAAAGAAATAGCAACGAAATACGGAAACAATTATTAATACTAGAAATTATCTCTACACTCCCCTCAAGGTGGAGCATAGATGTCTATCATGCTCAGCTAGGATGAACATCTCTGAAAAGGTCCTCTGAGCAATGGCTTTGTGAATACGTCAGCAGTTTGATCTCCTGAGCTAACGTGGTATCAAATCCTCTCTGGATCAGGTCCTGGGTAATGGCAGTCAACTTCAATATGCTTGGTCCTCTCATGAAAAGCTGGATTGTTGGCAATGAACAATGCTGCCTGATTGTCACATTGAAGCTTCATAGGTAGAGGTACAGCTACATGTAAATCTTCTAATAAGGAGAGAACCCACATCATTTCCGTACTGGCTTGGGTCATTGCCCTGTATTCAGATTCCGCACTGGATCTTGCCATCACCGTTTGTTTCTTGCTTTTCCAAGACACCAGAGAGCCTCCAACATAAACTGCAAACCCTGAGGTAGATTTTCTATCCTTAGAGCACCCTGCATAATCTGCGTCTGCATACGCTGAGATAGATAAGTCTGCACCCCTTCTGAATAAGTAGCCCTAATCCTGGAGAAGACTTTAGATACCTCAATATCATGTGTATAGCATCCAAGTGAACCTGTCTGGGCTGCTCCACAAACTGGCTCACCCGGTTAACTGCAAATGCAATGTCTGGACGGGTTATAGTAATATAGAGGAGTTTTCCCACCATCTCTCTATATCTCCTCTTATCCACTTCATCAGTATCATCATCATATAGCTTCATGCTAGGGTCCATGGGGATGCTTGATGGTTTACACCCATCCATACCGGTCTCAACCAGGAAGTCTGTAATGTACTTCCGTTGTGTCATCACCAAACCATGTGCATTCCTTGCAAATTCCAACCCCAGAAAATATCTTAGGGTTCCAAGATCCTTTGTAACAAACTGACGACCTAGGAATGCCTTCGCTCTTGCTATGTCTTGAACATCATCTCCTGTAACAAGAATATCATCCACATAGACCATTATGACAACTGTACCTGACGAGGACTTCTGGACAAACAACGAGTGATCAGCATTGGACCTCTTGAATCCCTGGTGCTCAATCAGATTGGATAGCTTCTGGAACCATGCTCGTGGACTCTGTTTGAGGCCATATATCGCCTTGTGAAGTCTACAGACCATATGCTTCTCCCCCTCAACAGTAAACCCAAGTGGCTGCTGCATGTAGACTTCCTCCTATAAGTCCCCGTACAGAAAAGCATTCTTGACATCTAGCTGAGAAATGCTCCAATCACGAACCACTGCAACAGACAGGAGAACACGGAGAGTTGAGTGTCTCGCCACTGGAGAGAATGTATCCATGTAGTCAACGCCATATGTTTGTGTAAATCCACGGGCTACCAATCGTGCTTTGTACCTCTCCAGCGTGCCATCTGCATGATATTTGACTGTGAAGACCCATTTGCAACTCACAACTGAGGCGTCAGGAGTGGCAGGAACCAAAGACCATGTGCCACGGGTCTGCAAGGCCCCCATTTCTTCTTCCATAGCTAATCTCCAGCACTCACTCTTCAAGGCTTCCTGGTATGTCCGTGGTATGCCACGGACGATATGTTGTGGCAAACTTCTGAAAATCACCAGTGAGGCGGTGGAAGAAACCTGTGAAGCAAATGGATAGGAAGCACATTGTCGTCTCTGTTTCTGAATGGCAATCGGAACATCAATATCATCATCTGTATCCACATGTAATGAGTCATCCTGCACATGTACTGAACCTGACCCGTCAGTGGTAACGTCATCTGAACATACCTGAGGCGTAGTGATTGGCTGATCTGTCGTCTGAGCAGGTCCTGGCCGACGCGTATAATGTTTAGAAAACGGTGATATGATTTGATGTAGAGGTGGGGGTGGTGGTGGCGGTGGTGCTGGCGTAGGAACGGACACAGAAGGCGACTCAGGTGACCTCGAAGTAGGTGGTGGTGGAACATAAACATCATCAGTGGTGGTGGATGGTACCATTCTGTCCCCAGCTGGCAAGAAAAATACATAACTGACTCGAAGAAGGTGACATCTGCACTAACAAAGTACCTGTTGGTTGTAGGATCATAACACCGTACCCCTTCTGAGTTCTTGGAATAACCAACAAAGACGCACTTGACTGCTCTTGAAGAGAGTTTGTCAAGTCCAGGAGATAGTCGATGGACAAATGCCACAGCGCCAAAGACACGTGGCGGTAGAGAGAAGAGCTCCTTGTCAGGAAAAATAAGAGATAGGTATCTTCTCTCCAAGGACAGAGGACGGCATTCTGTTGACTAGATAGCATGCAGTGAGGACAGCATCCCCCCAGAAAGAAATAGGGGCACAACTTAGAATCAACAGGGTACGAGTAATATCCAAAAGATGGCGATGCTTTCTTTCCGCCACACCATTCTGTTGGGAAGTATAAGCGCAGGTGGTTTGGTGAATAATACCCTTCGATGAAAGAAATAGGGAAAGAAAGCGTGTACAAAATTCTAGGGCATTGTCAGTTCGAACGTATTTGATAGAGGAAGAGAAAACATTCTGCACTTCATTAACCAAATTTTTGATAACATCTCCTGCTTCTGATTTATTCTTCAAAAGAAATACCCAAGAGACACGAGAAAAATCATTGACGACAACTAGATAAAACTTGTGTCCCTGGTGATCGGGAACACGACTCGGACCCCATATATCTATATGTAACAACTCAAAAGGGGAGCTACTGCTCCGACTCTGACGACTTGGGAAGCTCGACCTATGATGCTTTCCCAACTGACAGGTTTCACAGCGAAACGACGAACTTGGAGAAATCTGGGGCAGAAGATGGTGCATTTTCTGGATCAGAAGGTGACCAAATCGAAGAAGCCAAATGTAAGGAGAGACTGGTCCAGCGGAGTGAGAAGAAACGCCAGCATAGGATTTCCGAACCAGCCGATATAAACTATTTTGCTCATAGTCACAGTCAATCACCTTGCCCGTGAGTATGTCCTGAAAAATAACAGAAGACGGGTCAAAAATAGCACGACAATTCAAGTCCTTTGTAATCTGACTAATAGACAGCAAATTCAGTGAGAACTCGGGAGCATGTAAAACATTCTGCAGCTGCATAGTAGAGGATAAGAAAACCTCCCCCTGTCCAACAAGGGGGGAGTGGGTACCATCTGCTATCTGTACCGAGCGGCCTAGTTGAATATTCCTGTAGGCCCGTAATCGTCCCTTATCTCGACAAAGATGATGTGTAGCTCCGGAATCTATAACCCAGTCAGATATATCATGAGAATGTATGTGTGCTGATGAACTATCTGAGCTACTGGCTGCAGCGGATGAACTGGCAGATGTTGTGGCAGCAATATCTGAAGGACCACCAGAAGAATCACCAGACGAATGTGGCATAATATCGCGGAGACGTGCCACAAGTTCGTCAAATCTCTGATCTGTAGTAGACGGTAATGGAGACTGTGAATGCTCTGCAACTCGTGCTGATGCGGGGAACCCATGCTTTGAATAGCATGTGTCCTCTGAGTGTCCAGTTCTGTGACAATACGAGCACATCTGACTGAAGCGACTTCTTCCTGGAGGTCCACGACCACGTCCACGACCACGTCCAAAAGGCGGTCCACCTCTCCCACGCGAAGCTGCCATCGCAGATGGGGGTGGAGTAGAAGAGCTGGAGGAAACTGGAATGCGGCTGAGCCTTCTGTAGACATCCTCCACTGGAGGAATAACCGCACCTGCTAGAATCTGTGACCTGGCAGCATCATACTCAGGGTCGAGAGCCGCAAGAAGACACCCACCATGGTGGCGTTCCCAAACGTCTTCTGCTGCTCCGGTGTCGCTGTCAGAGGAATGGTATTGTATAGCTTCTCAAACATCCCTCTCAGGGATGTGTATAAAGAGTGGAGAGGTCTGCCGGCCTGCTTCATCGTAAAAATATCATGTTGAAGCTACAACATCTTTGTCTCATTTCGCACTTGCGAATATGTAGCAGCAAGGATATCCCACATCGCCTTAGCGGTGGGTTGATGGAGGACATCGTTAGCTATCTCCATTGTCAACGTACCAGACAGCCAGACTTTCGCGTAAGCGTCATCAGCCTCCCATGAGGCATAGATCCCCGTCTTCTCCGCAGGCTCATCTTCGGTAAGAATGTGTTTCTTACCATTTGATTTCATGAGGCTCATGAACTGCATAGCCCATAGCTCATAGTTGGACCCGTCCATCTTCACTATCGGCGTTGGACCTTTGAATGCGCCGGTGGAGGGCAAATCGACTTTCGATTCTGACATAGTGCTGCTCGAAGAAGACAAAGGGAAAACTAGACACGTTGATGAACGTCTACACCAACTTCATTAGATTTGAGTACGTGTGTAGACTTTTACGCACTCAAATCCATAAATCGGAAGGAAAAAAAACTAGGGCACGCCTCCAATGAAGCTTACAGCCCTTGAAGCGCCTCTAGACGGCCGGCTATGGACTGTTGAAGGCCAGAAGATGGCCTACAGACGCAGTTGGGACGCCGCTGGTGCAGCAGGGAACCGGTGGCAGCGTTGGAGACCCGCTAGGCGCGGCGTTGGGCGGCTGGGGAGCACCTGGAAGGCGCTGGCGGCGGCAGATGGCCGCTGGGGGCGGCTGGAAGCCACTGGCGGCGGCAAGGAGCCGCTCGGAGGGGGCAGCAGGGGCCGCGAAGGGACTTGGCTGGGGCTGTTGGCGATCGAGAGCCCCTGGGTGTTGCGGCTGGAAGCGATGAGGGCGGCAGGGGCCGCTGGGAGACTGCGGCTGGGAGCCCTAAGTCGGCTCGACGAGAGAAGGAGAGAGGGGCGGCGGGTGGGGAAGGGAGGGGCGGCGGGTAGAGAGCCCTAGGGCGGCTCTGATACCATGTTAGAAGAAAAGAGTCTTTGTTATGTTTCATAGAATAACCCTAGGCTCTCTTATATAGGGAGAGGCCTTATGGGTAAATTACATGAACGTCTAAATAGAAGAAAGAAATAGCAACGAAATACGGAAACAATTATTAATACTAGAAACTATCTCTACAATACCCAATTAATATTTATGTTGGTTATTCTAAACTTAGCAAAATTATAAAAGATTTATTTCTTCACTTTTTGCCTTGTGATTCTCAAGAATGTTGTTGAAGTTGGTTCAGATCCTAAATGGGTTCAGGCTATGCATAAGGGGATGGAGGCCCTTAAAAGAAATTGTACATGAACATTGTAGATATCCCAGATGGTGTGTGTTTGGTTGGTTCAAAGTGAATCTACTATATAAAATACAAACTAAATGGTCAAACATAACGATACAAGGCTAAACTTGTTGTAAGGTATTTCAGTCAAAAATATGGCATTGACTACCTAGAGACTTTTGCTCATGTGACAAAAATGAATACAGCGGAGATTGTGCTTTCTCTTACCATTATCAATGAATGGAAGCTTCATCAGATGGATGTTAAGAAGGCCTTCTTGAATGGATATCTCGTGGAAGATGTATATATACACTTGTCACTTGTTCATGAGATGACTGGAAAATATTGTAAATTTAAGAAAACATTATACGGACTAAAACGATCTCCTAGAGCCCGGTTCAAGAGGCTTAGAGCGGTGATGATTAGATTGGGCTATCACCAAGGCAATGGTAATCACAGTCTCTTTATCAAAAAGGGTGAAAGTAAAATGGCTCTTCTTCTTGTTTACATTGATGACATGATTATTACATGAATGATGAAGATGAGACAGTTGTCTAAAACGAGAACTTGCTGCAGTTTTTGACAAGGATCTTGGGAACCTAAAATATTTTCTAGGTATTGAATTGACAAGGTCGAATGGAGGTCGTGTTCTTTGTCAAAGAAAATATTCTTCAGATCCGTTGAAGGAAACTGGAAAGTTGGGATGTAAACATGTCCATATGCCTATTTAGAGGAGTCACAAGTTGAGCATCAAAGATGGAAAGCAACTTGATGACAGTTCAAAAGTCAGTAACAGAGACTTGTGGGTAAGTTGATTTATCTTACTCTTACCAGACCCGGCATTACTTATGATGTCAATATGGTGAGTCAACTCATGCATGGACCTACTGATAACATGAATGCAGTAGAGTATATCTTCTACTATGTGAAAAAGGACCCTCGAAAAGGAAAGATGCAAGAAATTGAGATCGAAGGATATACCAATACGGACTGGGTTGGATGCTCTGATACAAGGAGATCTACAATTGGTTATTGCATATTTCTGGGTGGCAATGTGATGATTTGGAGAGGTAAATGGCAATCGATCTATGCTAGGTCTCGTGTTGAAGCTGAATACAAGGATGTTGCCATGGATGTTGCTAAGATATTATGGGTCAAGACTATTTTGAAAGACATTGCAATAAATTTCGAGTTGCCCATGAAGTTGCTCAGTGATAAGAAGGCAACTATAACTCTATCCAGCAATCATGCCCTACATTGAAAAAATCTTGAAAAGTTTTCTTCATATGACTGCTAGCCAGTAAGTACTCTTTTAATGCTAATTTACAATTTTAAGAATAGATATGCAGGGCATTGTTATGCTTGCTTCAAAATCTCTTCTTCCCTATGTATCTAAAATTGAGCAGTTTTTCGGTACCCACTATAAACGTTGGCAGGAAAAAGTTTTTACTTTGTTCGAGTTAAATAATGTAGCTTATGTTCTTAGCACGCCTAAAAAGTGATTTTCTACATGGAAAAAGGCAAATAAAATTCGTAGACATATTATCTTGAGCACACTTTCAAATGAACTTTTTGATGTCTATTATACATCTAAATTAGCATCTGAGATTTAGAAAAGTCTACGGAAGAAATATATTTTAGATGTAGGAAATCAAAAATTTATTGTTGGATTATTCATTGTATGCGTCACTTATGAGAGAGATGGGTAAATGGATCCTGGAGAGATCCATTTACCCCATCACAAATGTTTATTCCCACGTCTACAAGTGGTGGAACTTGGAGGCTCTGTGGAGGCTATATAAGGAGCCCCATACCTCTTGTATCCATTGAAAAAAAGGAATGAAGCATGCGTCCCTTTGAGGGCTTCTCCCATGGTTTCATTCCGCTCCTTAGGGAGTAGGGTTCCATGTAAAATCAAGTGTTACATGTTTTATCTTCATGTTCTTATGCTATGTTTATCAATCGCTTCCGCATTCTCTATTTTCTAACATGGTATCAAAGCGGGTCGATTCTCGAGGACTTTTATGTTTATTATTTTTTCGAGATTCGATTATTAGATTCATTGTTCACCATTCTTGAAGATTCATATTTGAAGATATGTTCCAATTTTTATTCTAGGGTTTTTCTCTGAACATTATTTTTGGCACTTCGTTCGTGGAAATCTGACCTCTGCAAGAGATGATCTCCAGCCGTGCATGAGGCGGCATTGGTGGCGCCTCCTCTAGGTTGTAGACCTACAAATCCCTTCTTGAACTCTGCATATGGCTTTCTCGCCTAAGCCTATGCGTTAGGGCACAAACTCAATGGAGCCACCTCTCTTCCCTTCAGCAACAAAATCCCTTCTAGGGCTCGGTAGCCCTCTAGGCGACAACTCAGCACTAGCACTGATGGTCATGGCAGGGGTCTCCTTCTCTCTAGAAGCATGTTGGCGACGCTCAACTCTCCATATCGGGTGGTGGCACTAGCCCCGACCCTAGGCGAAGCCTACAGCCCCAACTCCTCCTCGTCGTTGGTGGCGCTCAACCCAGCGCTCAGGCGGTGCTCCTGTGCAACCCCTTCTACCCGACAGCAGCAGGCGGCGAGATCTCCTGTCGCCCTCCATTCCTTCGGAGATGTGGAACCTCCCTGGTCACGCGCATCACCTCATGGTTTTTCCTTCATATCCGGAGGATTTCCACATAAATCTTGTGTCTCGTATCTTGGTGCTTGTTTGGATTCTTTTTTTGCGTCTTCAATGGAGATTGTTGCGAATCGTGGAAGCATGCACAAATACAATCAATCGCACATGCACGAAGACATAAAAATTTACAAGGTCCATCTGTAACTAGGATACGTCCGTGTGCAGTGGCAATCGGTTTTCACTGTATGGAGAAGAATAAAATACATAGGATATAGAGACCTAACCTTAGGGGAGTTTATATACTACTCATGTACAGATGGATCCCTGATAAAAAAGGATCTATATAACCAAATACAAATAGAAAAGATTCATTGGAGGCACTGCCCCCAAACAGTCGCAGGACGGGAGCGCACCTCCCCCCCCCCCCAGCTCACTGAGAGGGAAGTGAGAACCCCATCTTGTTGGGGTATGGTACGGCAGAAAGGAGTGCATATGATAGTACTTCAACCTAATTTAGATGGTTTGGATTCAAGGCATATCAACAGAGATATTACACAGCTTTGCTTGGTCTCATACATCAGTGGGAAACTATCGCATCTAGTTGCCCTTTTGGAAAAGTCTCTTCTAAAAAGAGGCATCAAATATCTCCAAGATTGATCTCATTGTAGTTTTTTTTATAGAAGAAAAGGTGTGATCCCAGCGTAGGGTACACCCAAACCTAAATTCATTAGGAAAAGACCCATGATGAATGTTATAAAATATGAAGAATGCGGAAGCGATTGATAAACATAGCATAATAACAAGAAAGATAAAACATGGAACACCATGATTTTACGTGGAACCCTACTCCGTGAGGAGTGGGATGAAACCACGGGAGAAGCCCTTAACGGGGCGTGTTTTTCTATTGACTTTCTCAATGAGTACAGGAGGCCTGGGGCTCCTTATATAGCCTCTCCAGAGCCTCCAAGTCCCACCATTAGGCGGTATGGGACTAAACACATGAATGGGGTAAATGGATCTTTTCCAGGATCCATTTACCCTGCTACAACTCAATGGGCGCATAACCAAATACTCTAACACTCCCCCTCAAGTTGGAGCATGCAATGCTCAGCTTGGACAAACAGAAAGAAACTCAACTCAACGCTACAAGACACTACGGACAATATCAACCCAACGCGCACATTGTTGCAGTCGAGGACGTTGCTTCTCATACCGTGCAGGTGAGGAGGACAAACGGGCTGGAGTGTGAGTCTGTTGAATCTCCTCGTCGGAGAGCATACGCTCTGAACTGCGCCTATCAGAGTCGTTGCAACTGAAAATGAGTCTCCTCGTCGGAGTACTCTGGCCCGCCACAATATGTGGACAACTGCTCCATCTCTGAAAAGGGCCGAACTGAAAAGGCCGTGGCTGTGCAATCCTCATCGGAGTCCACGGTCGCTGGAGAATGGAGTCTGAAAATACTCTCCTCGTCGAAGAACTGGGTCTCTCCCATCTGGCTCAGAGAATGGTGCACTGCTCTGGTGTACCTATGATACCACATGAAAACTCTTGCCAACATATGGCATAGGGAATGGTCCTCTGCTCTGGAGTCCCTATGGCTCAAATGAGAACTCTGGCTTGACAACAAGAAGAATGATGGGGACCTCTGATAATGATGGCAACATATGCTCATCTGAAAATGACCGCATACTCGTGCGTGTCTGAAACTGAAGACTTGGAAACAATGATCGTCGAGTCTGAATATCCGATGTAGAGTCTGAACAATATCTGACTGGTCCGGAAATCTGACATCTGAATCTGCAACAGAACCTGTGACTCTACATATACTCCCCCTTTCTCCCATACTTGTCAGAAAATGAACTCGACCAAGTTGGGAGAAGACAAGAAATTGGGGGTACAAAATACCAATAAGCCGTTCAGCTTTGAAAACATACATCATTTTTTTCGAATTTTTTAAGCCGTTTCACCTTTTTTTTACGGCTTTTCCCTTTTTTTTAACATATGCGTACGGCTTTTCTTTGTACGCACCTTTTTTTTCTTTTTTTCTTTTTTTTAAAAACTGTACTTTTTCTTTTTTTTCTTCATCTCTCTCATTTCCTTTTTTTTTTGAAGCAGACCCCTTTTTTTCAACTCATGCCGACTTGGGCCCAAAAGAATATTTTTGTAAAGACGGCCCAAGTTCTGAATTTGGCAGACTAGTTATGCTGCCTCAAAAAAAAATATAAGTTGCATCCTTTTTAGGGTTCCCCACGATGGAACCCTCACTGGGAACCCAACATGCGCACGCCGCCATGGATGGGACTACCGCCTGGAGATGGGAGGGCGCGGAAAGGAGGAGTTGCACGCGAGTGGCGGCTGGATCAGAGATGAGACTCGCCGCTAGTGGATGCAGCACCGCCTGGGCATTTGGAACGCTGCCCAGGAATCTGGAGGTCGCACACGAAGGGCTGAGCAAGGGGCGGCGAGTCTTAGCGGCGTCGCCTGCGGCGGTACCGAGCTTTCCGCCAGGATAGGGCCTCCTGGAGATACGAGGGCTCACTGCAGAGGGGAGACATCGCCTGGAGCATGCCATGGAGGACTAGCGCCAACGCCAGACATGGAATCGCGCCATCTTGCTCGAGAGGGAAGCAGCCTGGAGCCATCGCCAGGTCTGGGCTTCGCGTGAGGGAGGAGGGCGCCGCAGCTGGCAACGTCGCAGGAGGAGGAGAGCGTGGAAGGAGCCCCAGGAGGACTGGGCTGCGTGTTGCGCCTGGAGGCTGCAGGGGCGATGTCGCCTGTAGGAGAATCGCGTGGAGAAGATCGGCGAGGTCTGGATCTACTCTCTCACATGACCTGATGTGATTGAGATCGTTCCTCTTCTCTTTCCAGAACGAGAGTGGCTTGTTCTACACCGCACGGTGCTAGATGATGCAATAACCCTAGGGTTTCAGAAAACCCTAAGCCGCAAATCTTCAAGAACCCAGAAAACAATCTCGATGCCAATCTTCAAAACATGAACCGAACCTCATGATAATTGAATCTCGAATCAAAACAAAGAATAAATCCACGAGAATCGAACCCGCTCTGATACCATGTTATAAAATACGAAGAATGCGGAAGCGATTGATAAACAGAGCATAATAATAAGAAAGATAAAACATGGAACACCATGATTTTACGTGGAACCCTACTCCGTGAGGAGCGGGATGAAACCACGGGAGAAGCCCTTAACGGGGCGTGTTTTCTATTGACTTTCTCAATGAGTACAGGAGGTCTGGGGCTCCTTATATAGCCTCTCCAGAGCCTCCAAGTCCCACCATTAGGCGGTATGGGACTAAACACATGGATGGGGTAAATGGATCTTCTACAGGATCCATTTACCCTGCTACAACTCAATGGGCGCATAAGCAAATACTCTAACAATGAAGTTGGATAACGATGTCCCTTTTTCCTAATTTTTGACTGGCATGTGTAAGCTCGTATTTGTTTTGTTGTTTTTTGGGTCACTTCTAAGACTTCTATAAGTTTTGGAGGTCGGTATATATAATAACTACTTGGGTGTGTGTCTCAGCGGTGACCATCTCACATGCTCTCTTCATCTTAGTAACTTTTGTCTTGCACCTACTATTTGATTCCTTTTGCCAGAATAAGCGTACTTGCCAATGTAATCTTGACATCTCTTGTTCTCCTTAGTCTAGTTAAGATGAACGGGTGAAGATCGGCTTGTTTATTTACTGAATGGTGGGCACATTGAGTTTTTTTATTCTACAGCAAATTACTTTTAAACTATATAGACAAAATAGTTTAAAGACTCTATCTGACAGAATCTATTTTTTGCCAGCAAAATATAAAAAACTATTTGCTATAAATGTTATTCATGCAAATCAGGAATATATGAAAAATCAATATCCAATTATTCATAAAGTAAGATTGGATAAGGTATTAAAGACTATTCAATGGAAGATAAATCACCTCCAAAAAAATGTCCCTGAGTGGCCTCCCTGTTTGAGAGCAGCAAACACGGATTACATTTTCTTCTGAACTGCCGCTGATTATATAGTCTCTTCCATTCATGTAATATGAACGAGTATAATTCTGAACACTGCCAGAGGAAGAAATATCAAATGCCATATGAAGCCTCCCATCAACTGCTAAATGCTGCCTGACCTGTATGATCGAATATATCAATGATTACAGCAGAATTTACAGCATTATATCTAGTTTAGGCCTTGGGAATTATCAGTAGTAGTTACCTCATTGTCCACAGCTGAGGATAGCAGGTAATGATCGTCAGGGGAGAAGCAAACCATCACATTTCCTCTAGTGCTTGAAACAGTGTAGCAAGGATGAGAAATTCTCTGTCTTAAATCCCACATCTTGACATCCTGATCAAAAGATGCAGTAGCAAACAGAGAAGGAGAATGGTTAGCGAATTTGACCACATTGATATGCTCAAGATGTAGATCTCTGAAAACTTGCACACGCCTCCCAGTGCTGATATCATACAAAGCCACATGCTTGGTGAAACCACTAGCAAGGAAAAGCTCATCTGTTGAATTGATGTGAACAGATGTTAAATGCTCAAATTCATCAAAAGAACAAGAAGCTGCATCCCCGCCTTGGTATCTATCAGAAAGTTGTGATGACATTCGAGATAAATCATACAACTTCAGGGAACCATTATCAGAGCCAGCTATAAGCTGTGATTCAATGTAATAACAAAGTCAGAAATAAAGGCAAGTCAAAAGAGAGATCCAGAAATAAAAATAAATGACGTAATCACAGTCAGTTTTAGTCAAGGGTATAGATGAAACCTCCTTCGCAAAAAAACAACGGATTTAAAGCTAATGTATCAAAGAAAAAGCACAACTAATTTGTTAAATTAAAAAAATACCATAGAGGGGTGCTTTTTGAGCCAACAAAGTCCTAAAATGCTGTTTAATGCACCAGATGATGGGATAAAACCTACAGGTTTGCCACTTTCATGATTGAGAACAATCAGTTCCCCGTCTAAGGTTCCAAATACCATCAAAGCTGGATTAGTAGGGTGATATTCAAATTGCCGTGGACGAAAATTCTTTGTTTCATCTCTTAGAGTGCTTTTGAAATTGGAAAGAGAGTACATATGTGGCCATTGAGAAGAACTTGTTTTAGCAGAGGATAGTGACCTTGTAAAGAAATGATTGTTTTCCCTGGAATTATATGAGAGTTTTGAATGAGAATTTCTGTTAGACAATTTACAACTTCCCACCTCACGATTATGTAAAATTGTGGTAATACTTTCCCCGGAAGGTCTGCAATATGGAAGAAGCTCAAAATGTTGCTTAATTATAGTGTTTGCTTTCTCTCGCTCAATATCACTGATCAATAAATTATCTAGAACTTTTAGTTGGGGCAGGGACACTATCATATATTCTCTATAGTGCCTCTCAAAGCAGATAGGTGATGGATGATGTGAAACATACTTTGTAGAAGCAACATGTGATGCCAGAGTATTGGGACCGGGCAAATCTATGCAGCACTGTTGACTTGCTCTTAAAACTGAGTACGAAGGGCCCTGATTCACCAGGTTGAGATCATGATCAGCAAATGGAAATGTATTTTGATTATCGCAAATTGTGTCTTCAATCATGGGCATACTATAACTTTCACTCTGATTACTTGTATTGTCAATCTCTGGGTAAGTATATCGAATCGTCGGCAAGTAGGCCCCTGGAGAATCACTAGATCGTTCATACGAATGCCCTGACTGTTTAGCTATAATTTCCATGTTTGAGTGCCCAAAAAGGCCTAAAGTTGCATCTGTTAACATCTCCGCCCAACTTCCAGGGTCTTTCTGGCAAGAGAAGTTCATTTCACTATATGATTCAGACTCGATGCTTCCAGGTGACTCTTGATTAATTAATGGTTCATCATCAAAAAGCCCTTGAGTTGGGGTCTCACTGAAAGAATATTGCACGTTTTTATGCGCATTGCTGTCTTTGAGCACTGATAGAGGTTGGAAGGAAGAATGGACATTATGATAACCTGGAAGAATTTTCTCATGTGCAGGAGGAACATCATTCCCAAATAAAGAGGTGCAAGCACCAGTATTGAAACAGCACAAACAGTTCTGAAATCGAAGTTCCACCAAGGAAGGGAGTTTGGAGAATGCTGCACAAGCCATCCACAAATCGGCCATACGTGTTTCACACATGGAGAGACGCATTAAATTGGGCATACAACTCAAGCAGCTAATCCTAAAACTGCTGAGAGAAACACAAAAATCCAAGTTCAAGGTGTGTAATTGCAAAAAAATTCCACACATATTGAGCTGGACGATGGAAGCGAATCTCAAGTTCAAAATATGGCAAGCCATTCCTCTCCTGAAATGACACGAAAAATGAAAGTAGTTACACTTATAGTTCCATCATGTACATTTTGCATCTAAACAAACTTCTTCATCATAATATGGCAAACCAATCTTCTCATGAAATTACACTAAAAATGAAAGTAGTAACAATTATAGTTGCATCATGTACATTTTGCATCAGAACAAACTTTATCTTCCAATTCATGCACAGAAAAGAGGTAATAAATACTATTTCAACCATTTATTCCGGTGTATGTATGTATAACACAGTCATTTGGAAGTATGCCTGTAAATTAGATCCCACACTTAACCAGATCTCCAAATTTGAATCATATAAATAGAATCCTAGCAGTAATACACATATTAAAGTTGACATTTTAGTCACGAATGCAACAATAAACTGAACACATCAGCTCAATTTTCAATACTGGCCAAATTGACTTATTGGTTTATATCTAATATGTTTAATTGCTTTTTTATCCAAAGCAAAATTCGTATAGTGGAAAATGTTTAATATGAATAACATAAAAGAGCAACAAGGTTCAAAATCCCACAATAATTTTTTTTTACGGTAGAAAAGCTGCATGTTGCTGGGAATAGAACGGCTAGCTGGATGTTTATGCTAGTTCCTCTCAATTATTGCCATCAATGAAGGATCCTTCAATGCAAGGATCCATCAATGCAAGGATCCATCAATGCAATTATTGCCATCAACTTCTTCTTCCCTTCATTTTTCAAAAAACATCTTTTTCGACCTTTCACTTACCCTCTTTTTTCCATGGGCCTCTTCTCTCTTTTTTCTCGAATTGGGCCTTTTAGGCCAAAAAAATTGTGGGTCTCTTTTTCCTGTCAGAGTTATTGAATATTTCTATGTATTCTTATTTCTTATTCCATTCATGTAATCCCCTTCAGGGTATCTATGTAATTTTCCCTTTATACTTCTATGGGTTTCAATATAAGAATCCATGGACCCATGGAATAAGACAAGTCATTTGTTTTCTCATTATTTTCCACACGGTATCAGAGCAACGGTTTTAGACCGCGGTTCTAACCTAAATCCCACCGCCACCACGAGCCCCTCTCCCCTTCTCCTCTCATGGGCCCTTGTGCAAACCCTCTCCTCTGCTTAGGGCCTCGTGCAAGGCTCTTCTCCTCTGCAAAAGAGCACCCAGCCAGTCTAGGGGCGTCGCCCTAAACCCCTCGACCATTGTTAAGTTGCCGCAGACTTTAGCCTCCAATCTGGACTATCGTCCTCCATGTTGTACTATAGCTCATTCGAACTCTTCGAACGTAGTCTTTTCAATGGTCTTTAATAACTCTAGATATTCGGACAGAAAAGTGGCATGTCCATAGACTATTAATAAGCCATCCTACAACAACTAGTATATATAATACGCAAAGCGAGATGGGCATGGGCATTTCCATCTTCAATTCCTATCAGCTAAAAGGTCTAAGACATTCCATATTCTAAAGGCCATAGGGCTCTCTTATATGGAGAGGAGAAACCCTAGCAGGTAAATTACATGATAGTGACAAAATAAATAAGCAAAAAAATATCTCTCTACAACAAAGTTGTTCATGATCTAAGATCATGGACCACTAAATATTGCTTCAAAGGTATGGGGCGCCCCATAGAGATCCAAAATGCTTGAGGTGCTAGGCGCTCACACGAGACAAGAGAGACTAAAATATAATGGGCATGTCTATATATATTTACTTAGACATATATATATATATATGCTCATAGAACACTATTATATCCTATAAAAGAAACAAATATAACAAGGATATATATATATATATGCATATATATACATATATATTTGTGTCTTTTATATAAATAACAATAATGTTATATATACATATATATAGAAGTCTTGTATTGTTGCTTACATTCTATTGAAGTATATATGTAATGTGTAATGTATTAGAGTGTGTGTGTGTATCAATAACGTTCCTATTACATATATTATAAAATGGCAAAGCCTTCTCCCACCATAAGTATGGTTGGCTACACGGATTCTTGCTCAAATCCATGTTGAAAGATTCGACTTTTTTTATGATGGCTACCAACTACCTAATGCAACCCACATAATGGTGGGATTTGAGCCATGGTCATTTGGGTGGTAAGCACACTGCACTACCACCAGACCATTTAAGTGGGTACATATTACATATATTATATAAATAATAAATCACTCAATAAAATAACTGTCACTTATATTATATAAAAAAACCACTTAATAAGAATACGACTACAACGTTAATGTGTTACATGTATTATATAAATAACCATTACATATATTATGTGAAGTGTAAATAACCATGTAATAATAGTTAAATATATGACATATTATATAAATAGTTTTGTGCTATACATCATATATTACACAAGATAAATCAAAGTGGCAGAAAATATCAGTTTTAGTCTTAATAAAATATAATTTTTGAATATAATTGTTATTAGTTTAGTATTACTTTGAGCATACTATATTGTTAGTGTTATATATATTAGTATAACTTAACCATTAAAAAGAATGGATTTTTACACTCATAACCCTAAGTAATTCTGTAATTACAATCATAACCTCGCATAATCGTGAATTACACCAAGAATCATGAATATTGCTTAACTCTTACATGGTATGACCCTGTGTTAACACCCATCCGTTTTCCCAATAACTTTCACAGAATCCGTCAAATATGGGTCATTTTCACCCTTTTAGATTCAAGATAATTACAAATAATGCCACTTCCCTTCCATCTATTCTCCTTCCTTCTTCTCCTTCCTTTTGGGCCAATATATTTCGATCCTTCTCCTCTGAGTCCTTCACATATATTTTGGCCATTTTACACCGTTACTAAAGGACCTTTGTTATATCCAACAAGACCGCGAGATGGATTTTAATTAGGTATGGGCTTGAAGATGACGGTGGAGTACTCGACGAGGTGGAGGCTGACTTGGCCGCCTTTCTCCGCCACGTCGATCTTGCCCTTCTCGAGAGGTGGCACCATGTCGAAGTGGGAGACCAGCTTCCCCACCACTATGCCTAGCAATGGCGGTGCCAATATGATGCCCGAGCATCTCCTCCTCCCCATCCCGAACGGTAGGTACCTGAAGTCCATCTTATCGACGGCCACCGCCTTAATGGACCCTTCCTCCTCGAAGAACCTTTTCGGCCTGAACTCCTCGGGTTTCTTCCACTACTCGGGTTGGTGGCGAGCCACCACGCGTTATCCATCACCTTCAACTCCTTCGGGAAGCCTCCTCCAGGTTCATGTGCCGCACCAGCAGCTGTATGGGCATATGCAGCCTCAGGCTCTCCTTCACCACTACCTGCAGGTACGATAGCCTCCCCATATCCTCCTCCTTCAGCCTCCCCCCCCCACCTTGAGCACCGCCCTCATCTCCTCCCTCACCTTCTCCTGCACCTCTGGATGGTTCACTAGCTCTGCTATCGCCCACTCCATCGACCACAGCGTCGTCTCTTTCGCCGCCACATTTATGTTCTCCACTATGTACAACACGTTGTCTATGCTTATCTCCATGTTGTTCGCTGCCTCTATTATGTAGTCCATCGCACACCTCAGCTTCAACTGCTTGGTGTTGGTGATGGACGCCAACACCTTCCTATTTGGCTCCACGAAGTTGGTGTTGAAGAAGTCGAGGCGTCTGTTCTGGAGGTCCCTGCACTTGTTGAGGTACCCTCTTAAGAAGGGCCGCAGAAAGGGGGTAAAGTTGCCATAGTTGTACTAGAAGCTCTGCGCCAGGCAGTTGTGCTCGGAGTTGAACACCGTGGCCTCCTTGAAAAGTGGGTCGTCTTGGCCGCCACCTGCTCTCGCCACTGTTGGAGGAGAAAGAATGGGAGGGGGATGAGCTGGAGGAGAAAGAAGGGGAGGGATCGGCGGGCGTGGGACGAGATGGAGGAGGAAGAAAGGGAGAGGGCGATCTAGAGGAGGAAGAAGGGGAGGGGTCGGGAGGCATGGGGTGAGATGGAGGGGGAAGAAGGGGAGGGGTGAGCTGGAGGAGGAAGAAGGGGAGGGGTTGACGGGTGTGGGGCGAGATGGAGGAAGAATGGGAGAGGGAGCTGGAGGTGGAAGGAGATGGGAAGGTGGTCAATGAGGAGGAGGGCTGAAGGGAGAGTGGAGGGACGACAACCTGGAGGAGGAGGGTAGGGGCGGTGGGGCAGAAGGGAGGGTGGCGGGTGTTGGAGAAGGATGGTTTTTTTATTTTTTATTTTTTTTATTTTTTTATAGTCATTGGATTGATCATGGGTTAGATTAATTCAATGATATGGCTTGGTTAATGGTTAAACTAACAGAGGGTTATTGGTGTAAGACGGAGTGACTATCTGGGGTTTCTCGTGTAATTCGTGATTTCGCAAGATTGTGATTGTAATTACGAAATTACTCTGGGTTATTGGTGTAAAAATCCTTAAAAAGAATACCTAAAGGCATGTGCGGAAGAGACTCTGGCACTACTGTTGTAAATCTTGTATGGCAAAAAAGAAGCAACAAGAGGAGTAGCAAGGTTGCAAAAGTCGGTAGTCGGTACTTGGTCGGTTGGGTCACTGAATAAAGATTAATCGGCAGTCAGATGACTGATCGGGTTTAGTCGGATTTAATCGATTTTGAATTTTCTGATTATTTTAAATATAGAACTCATTTTCATACATATATTTACATAGATTTTGTACATTTTTATACTACCGTAATAAAATAAAAGAAGTAATTGAATTTAAATAAAACATTAAGCATATTATAATAAGTTTGCTTATAAAAAAACGAGACATTAAAAAAATATGGTATCTCCAAGCAAAAAATGGTTGATTAGTGTACCTAGTCGGAATTAGTCGGTACTCGGTCGGCCACCCCACTGACTATACTAGTAGGACTTAAAAGTCGGGCCAGTCGGGCGATTTTTACAACAATGAGGAGTAAGCAACAATGGTGCCACAGAATGGTGGTGGCCAAGGAGACGCAATCAGACGGAAGAAGACGAAGCGGAGGACCATGGCAACGATCCTATATGATAAAGACACTTGTGGAGGAGTATCCAAACGAGCATTCGAGTGGGGGTGTTTCTTAAATTTAATTGTGCATATGATGATCCAATTAAAGTCCATGTTTTTTATCAGATCTTCCACTTGGACACCTTGCACTTCCATGTCAGACGTTTGCCCCACCGATGCCCCCCACCAAAATGCCTCGTACGAGGTGGGACATGGAGCTAGTGCCTCAATTCGCCTCATCTGAGTGCCTAGGGCACTTTTGGCAACACTACCTTCAAGGTATTTCCTCGAGATTGAGATTGCTTGTTCCATACGAGGTTTGATAATGTCTCAAAGAAAGTAGGCCATTGATTATTGCATGAGACTATGATATTGAAGTCCAAGCCAACATGAATCCCTATAGATCTCAAGACATGCATCTAAACGTCAGGTGAGATTGGAAACACAAGCTACTATATACGGATAGCTGGGATGTCGTTATATATAACCATTATATTGCCAAATATAGTGTTCTCGATAGCAAGGCGAGTCAAATCATGTACTCTTGCTTCAGCTCACTTTAATACATGCGTGATAATTCTAAGATACACCACGTCATCTTTATGAAAAAGACTTGTATTCACAAAAGGAGTTGCTTTTGACCTCATAGCTTATTCATATGTTGACTATAAAGTTTGTATGTTGAAAAAAAATCCACTACCACAATTGCAACTACTTGCTAGGAAACCTGGGAACTTGGAGAAGTAAGAAACATACAGTTGTTTCATGCTCCAATTCTGAGAGCAAGTAACGCCATGACTCATGCAGCATATGGAATTGTTCCCTACTTACAGAACTTCATGTCACTCATGAGGTAAGGAACTCAGGTGTGACAATCGTGTAGCGATGCGATAATTGTGCAGAGAAAGCAAGCACTCCAAGAAGAAATGTTCTATTGACTAGGTTTAAACTAAAGAACAATATGCCTTGTTTGAGGCTTTAAGCTAAGCATACAATGCCATCATACCTTGCATAGTAAATGTATCATTCTCATGCTTAAGTTAGCATGGAGCCTGGAATTGCATAAAGAGGAAATTAAGAATCCCTTTTTACTTCATTTGGAAGAAGGTTGTGGACTTTTAGCATACAAATGTGTGTAGTCAAATTCATAGACAAGTATTGGCCTTTATAGGATGGTCGCAACTAAACAACTGAGCATACCCAACGATACTTTCATCACGCAGGGTGTTCCTTGTGACCTATTGTGGTTGGTTGATCACATTCTGAATTGGGGAATAGGAAAAAAGGCAGCTATATGAAAGGGAATCTACTTCTCATACAACCACCCAGGCCTTCATATGATTGTGCAACGTTTTGGCAAAATGGCACAACTTTTGTTGATAGAATAGTTTATCGGTGGCATATCACCTATTGTCGGTGTCAACAACCTAGCGAGTTCCGTAGCATCCATAATATCTTTTTCCACGACATCGACGAGATATCAGGACATATCACCCATTTCTTTGATATATAGCTCATGTCACCGCCATGGTGAAGATTTCCTTTTTCTTTGAAATCAACCCAATGTTACTATGGAGAGAGAGAGAGAGACGAGAGAATGCAACAAGTTATTTACTCATGAGGCCCTAGGGTTCTCTTATATAGAGGAAAAATCTATTGGGCAAATTACACAGTGTACACAGAAAGAAAAGAGAATATATAAAAAGGATAGAAGATAACTAATATCTCAACACTCCCCCCAAGAGTGTAGATATCAATCAAGCTCAGTTAGGAGCAGCATCTTTGGAATGGCCCTTGTTAGAGACGATTTTGTTTTATTATATTTCGTTGTAACCCCTCAAGGTACATTTATGTAATTTCTCGTTAGTGGCTGCTCTAGGGTTATGGTCTATATAAGAACCCCTAGAACTCTTTTTTTTAAAATCCAGAAACAAGGGAGAAGCACTCGAAGGTGCATGCCCCAGAAAATTTATTCAAGTAGAGAAAGAGAAAAGCAAAAAAAGGAAAGACAACATCCACGCTCCGAAGCCAATACAATGCCCGGCCCCCCACCCCAACATCACCTACTCCACAACCAGGTGGTTAGCAAAAAACATCACATTCTCCCGGTAAAACCTCTGCCCTGAGAAGACAAGATCATTTCTTCCCCGTCAAATCACCCACAGAATGGCGATAGGAAGGAGCAGGTCCCTCATCGGCCTCCCCTTATTTTCCTGAAGCGACCTCCAGAAAGATGATATATCGCTCGCGTTGCACCACTCTAAACCAGACAACTGCCACACCTGCGACACCCTTGGGCACTCGAAGAAGAGGTGCTCCGCCAATTCAATCGCCTCATTGCAAAGCAAGCATCTATAAGAGATGTTACCCAGAAGCCTGGCGCATCGGTCCCTCGTCATGAGCCTCTGCCTCCGGAGTAGCCACAAGAAAAAACCAACTCTCTCTGGCAGCCTGAGAGTCCAATAAAAGCACAATCCTGGATCGCAATCTCCGACAGCGACGGCACCGGCCGAGCAATAGCCCCAAACGTCTTCCTCACTGAGAACGGGGCATTCCGCCAGCACCAATGGTCACGCCCCCCGGGGGGCGACCACCTCCCGCACCGCATCGAGCAAAGCGAGGAACTCCTCCAACCTCCGGTCCGATAAATTCGCGGAAAATGTGGGAGACCAATTTCCATTACTCCAGCAAGCCACCACCGAGCACAATTTATCCTCAGCCAACGCATACAGCCGCGGGAAACGAGAGCACAGCCCCCCCCCAATCATCCGCCCAGAAGGAGAAAGACTCCCCCCACCAAGGACCGTCTTGAAAAGCGAGGAGTTCCTCAAGAACACATCCATAACCCCCCTCCAAAAAGGGGTGGGAGACGCCGCCCGGGGCAACTGTAGCGGCAAGCCCCCCCCCCCCCACGTCATAAATCTTTCGCAACACAGCACAGCGAAGATCTTCCCCCGGCCCCCAAAGCCAGCTCGCCCACTTAAGCAATTGGGCGTCGTTCATACCTTTGAGCGACTTCACCCCAAGACCACCCTGCTCCTTCCCGCAGGTAACATCCTCCCAACCCACCAAGTGCACCCCCCTCGACCCTCCCCCCTGCTTCCCCCATAAGAACGCCCTCATCCGCTTCTCCAACCTGGTCGCAATCCCCTTAGGGATCTTTCGGTTGGACAGAAAATAAATTGGAATGGAGGAAAGGACCGCCTTCAATAGGACCAGGCGGTCCCCCCTCGACAGATACACGGACTTCCATCCCGCCAAACGAGCCTCCACCTTCTCCACCACCTTCAGCCGATCCCTCAAACGAGTCCTCCTCACGCTCAAGGGCATCCCCAGGTACTCCATCGGCAAAGAGATGCAGGCCGACCCCAGAGCCATCGCTAACTTCTCACCGCTCTGAGTCGCAAGGCCGAAAGGAACGAACTTGGATTTGGCATTATTCTTGAAAAGCCCGGATAGCTCGCCGAAGATCTCCAGTGCCGAGGCCATTTCCCTCGCCTCACGAATCCCCCCCTCAATGAATAGCAACGTATCATCAGCGTACTGGAGGATGGGCACCCTCAACTCCCCCCAGGAGAACCCCTCGAGATTCCCCGGTCGACCATGTGAGTCGCAAAATCAGAAAGAACATCAGCCGCCAGGATAAATAGCATGGGAGCCAGCGGGCACCCCTGGCGCACCCCCCTCCGAGGTTGAATCAACCCCCCTTCCGTGCGCCCATTCACCAAAAAAGAGAGAGGCGGTGGTGACGCAGCACCTCATCCACGAGATCCACAGCTCCGGGAAGCCCTTTCGCCGAAGCACCGACCATAGAAACCTCCAATCCAGGTTGTCGTAGGCCTTCTTAAAATCCACCTTCCAAAGAACCCCACTCACATTCCTCCTCTCCCAGTCCGTAATGATCTCAGACGCCAGGGTGAGGCAATCAGAAATGTGTCTCCCAGGAACGAACGCTGATTGAAAAGGGGAGACAACAGTGTCCACAATACGGCCTAAGCGAATAGCAAGCACCTTCGCAATAATGAGGTAAATAGCGTTGGAGACCGCAATAGGGCGAAAGTCGTCGATGCAAACCGCCGCCGAGGATTTGGGCACAAGAATGATCAATGCGCGATTGATCCTGTCGAAACCAAAGTTCCCCCGCAGGAATTCAGATGCCACCTCGAGTACCTCAGGGACGATGAGATCCCAAAAATCCCGGTAGAACGCCATCAGGAATCTCTCTGGGCCAGGAGCCGCGTCGCCATTTAAATCCCAAACCGCATCCTTCAGCTCCTCCAAAGTGACATCCCGAACAAGCAAGTCAGTGTGTGAGGCCGACACCAAACGCGTGCCACAGCCTAACCATCTCCATAACCTCGGAATAGAAGAAGTAAACATGCCCTTGAAATGGGCCACAATAGCCGCCCCCATCTCCCTGTTCCCCTCCACGCGAAGTCCATCAATAGTGATGGAGTGCAACGCATTAGTCATGTGCCTCCCATTAGCGATACAATGAAAGTACGAAATATGAGCATCCCCCTCCCGAAGCCACACGCTTCTCGATCGCTGCCTCCACTCCGTCACCCGCTTCTTATCCTCCAAAGCCACCTTCACCTGCGCCGCCGAGCGAGCGACCAGCTCCTCCACAGTGAGCTCCCTTCGGTCCCCAATCGCATCCAGTAAGCGAATAGCCTCCTCCGCGTCCCTCCTGGAAGCGCTCCTGGCCGCCCTAGAGTCCCTCTTGAAAGCCGACAGTCGAACTCGAAGAGAAGATAACTTTTGCACAAAACGAGACGTAGCGGAGCCCGAAGCGGCCACACCCTCCCAATGCGAGGCCACCATCTCCCTGAAATTGCTCTCCAACAGCCAGCATTTCTCGTATCTAAACATCCCTCTCTGTCGAGGCTCCTCCCCCGAGCACCATAGAATAGGATTGTGATCCGAACACCCCCGCAGTTTAGCCGCCACCGACGCCAATGCAAAAGCCTCCAACAGCTCATTCGACGCCAGGAATCGATCGAGGCGAGATCTCGAGTTGGAATTCCTCCAAGTGTACGCAGTGTCACTTGCATCCATGACCTCGAAGCCGAAAGAGTCCACAACATCTGCAAATTCAAGCGAGCCCGGGTCCTGGCCCCCCGCCCCCAGGCATGTCCAACGAGAAGAGGGTGACGTTGAAATCCCCCCCCCCAATGAGCCAGGGGAGCCCCGCCGCAGATCTCCCAACCTCCCTAAGATCGTCCCACAGCTCCCCCCAGACCAAAGCGTTGCACGGGCCATAAACGCAAGACACCGCCACCCGAAGGGAGGATTCGGAGCAGACCAGAAACACGGACACCATGTGTCGTGCCACGAATCACCGCATCGATGGAGAAACCTGCGGATCTCCACGCCACCAGCAGTCCTCCCGAGGATCCCACTGCGTCGACCGCACACACCTGGTCCACAGCTCCCGCCCCAAAGGACCTCCAAACGTTGTCCGCCATCGATTGCAATTTTGTCTCCTGGAGCATAACGATGTCGCAACCCCATTCAACACATCTGGATCCGACGACCCTCCGCTTATCCGGGTCTCCGAGCCCCCGCACATTCCAAGAGAGAACTTTCATCTGGAACATTCTGAACTCCCAAGAACTCTGGCCACCCCCGCAGTCTCTGCCACGAGCAGCTTCAACGGCGGGCAAGACCCAACCTCCGAACGCGATGTCGTGGATCTATCCCGCCTTCGGTATTTCTTTTCGGTCCTCCTGTCGATCGTCCCCTCGCCATCCTGGCTGGTGGGCACCTCGAAGATGGAGACACCCTCCCCACCCTGGTCGGTTCCCCCCGAAGCCGACTCAGAGAACATAGAAGCCGACCCGGTCGCCCGAGCCCGAGCAACCCCCGTATCCAAGGAATGAGAGACCAGAGAAAAGACGACCACCTTCGAAGCCTCCCCATGCATCCCATGAAGCTCCCAGGATGGAGAGAACCATGTCGAAACGGAGGAAGGCGAAGCAAGGGGAGTTTGTGCCGCGAGATCTGAACAAGGCTACCCGCTACCCGACCCCAGGATGTCCACCAGATCCGCCCCGAAAAAGAGACCGCGACCAGCTCCAAAAAGAAACCCGAGCGATCCAACCGGATCCCAGGATCCACCTCCGGATCCGGCTCCCTCCCAAACGGCGTCGAACCACGAGCATGTCCGCCCACGTCATCATGCAGAAAGAATAAGTTAGGCGGCATGAACAGAGATGGAGAGGAGTTAACGAGGTGCCGCATGCAAGGAAGAGAGAGCGTCGTCCCTCCAAAAGATCCCCTCGGAAAACCAAACGACGTCACAGCATTCGAGGCATCCCCGGCCCCCGCCCTGGCTCCTGCCGCTGCTCCTCCGGAGGGGCCGGAGGTTCTTCCACCAACAGCTCGACCTTGAAAGAATAACAACCAACCTCCATATCTGCAAACGTGCTTCCCCCTCCGACCTCGTCGAGGAAGCTCTTCGAACACTCGAACAGGATCCTCACGTCCTCCACAGACGTTCCCGGGCGCAGTCCATCCTCCATCACAGCTCTGTCAGTTCCCCACCTTTGCAGGGCCTTCCTTAAGCATCCAAGCGATCGCGATAGGAAAGAAACGCCCTTCACCCTCGCCACGTACACTTCCACCTCCGAACAGGCACCATCGGCAAAACGGAGGAGCCTCCAGCAGACGTTGGCGATGTCCCCATTATGAAGAAGCCGATCTCTCTGCTCCGCCGATAATCCTCGAACGCAGCATCTGGTACATGGAAGGCCGTATCCCGATATATCGGCGATATATCGCCGATATATGCATATCGACATGGGACTGATATCGAAATCGATATATCGATATATCCGATTTCAGGCATTTTCTTCAGAAAGATTCCTAGATATAGCGATATATCGGCGATATATCTACGATATATCGTCGATATATCGATATCGACACGATATCGAAACGATATCGATATCGATATGTCCTTCCATGATCTGGTAGCACCCAACTGCACCACATCTCCCGCGAAAAGCGGGCCCAAGAAACCACGTAGGTGAGCGCGAACCACGTCGATGTCGACAACTCCCCTCACTGCATACCCGATGAGTGCATGCATGCCAGATTTCCGACCGGCCGCCCCCCTTTTCCTCCTCGGCTGAAAGCCGACGACCCCCCACCAAAACCCCAGACCCACTCGCGAACTTCGATGGTCCAGCACCCCCGCTCTTGTGGCCTACCACCTCCGCGTAGGAAGGGCCATCCCGCGAGACCACCACCGCATGCAGGACCCTCCGGCCGCCGCTACCTCCAAGCTTTAATGCCGAAGGAGGCCCATTGCTCCGCTTTCGATATGCCATGCAGGAAGCTTGTCGATGCCCCGTGCTCCCGCAGGAGAAGCACCTAAGCGGAGAAGGGCACTCCGAGGCCACATGCCCTCTGACACCGCACCAGAAACATCTACGCTCGGGCTTCTTGTGAGAGACCCTCGTCCATTCCCCCGCACCTTCGTCCCCTCCTCCCTGGACCACCGCCTTCCCCCTCGAACTTGCACTTACATGACCTCTCGCGGCCCAGTCGCCTTCGCACTCGCCATCCAGTCGCCCCTTCCACCCCTAGAACTCTTGAATAAAATCAACACATTACTTTTTCTCATCTTTCTCGACACGATATCAGAGCAGCGATCCTAGACTGGTGTTCTGATCTAGATCTCGTCGCCACCACTCGCCTCTCCTCGTGCGCGAGGCATCGCCGACACCAGCCCTAGATCTCTCCTCGTGCATGAGGCACAGCGCAGCCCCATATGCATGCATCCCTACTGTGAGAAATGCATCGCCGCCCTGCTATGTGCAGCATCGTCGTTGCCGCAGCCCTACCGTGCAGTGCATCGCCGCCAGTCTTTTAAATTTCGTGAAATTTCGCCGAAATTTTGGTTTCGAGAGGTCATAGATATCGAAACTCCTATATATGTCGATTTCCCAGATTTCGACCAAATTTCGGTGATATTTCTACATATCGACCCATTTCCGTTGAAATTCATGGATTTCAGTACACAATTTCCTGGATTTCGACCGAAATTTCGGTGATATTTCGACATATCGACCCATTTCAGTTGAAATTCATGTATACAGGGTATGGTGTGACAGGAAGGTACATACATCGATTATTCAACTTGGGGAGCATCCTCCCCTTTGGGTTTAAGCAATGGAGATGAAAAAACTCTATAGCTTCTATATATTTGATATAGCTTGTTCCTTTCATTCATTTGTCATTTATCTCATAAATAGATGCATCTTTATTGTAAGTATGTAACTAATTCTATAATTTATTCGAACTTTATCTGTGACGGTTATTTCTATGAACAAAACATTGTTTAATTAATCATTATCTACATTTTAAAATAAAAAATGCTCGTCAATTTTTATGAACAAAAGACGTCTCTTAAGTGTTGTTAACTTAGTTATTTTGATTTCCATTTCCAATATCTATCAGTCAGCTCAACAATATGTCCGATATGAGTCATATGACCGATATGGTGTGATAGAAGGTGCATGGATGAGAGATGTGTTTGATATAAGTATGCATTTGTAAGATGTAGTTGTTCTAAGATCTTGGATTGAATGATATTAATTTCCAATATGTAGCAGTCAAGAATCAACAATAGCAACGATTCGGTCGATATAACCGATATGTGTGATATAAGGGGCATATATAAGCAATATGTGTGATATAAGTGTGTATTTGTAAGCTATTTAATGTTGTAATAACTTGGAAGATCTTAATTTGAAGAAAAAAATGAGCGAAAAATGGCTTTTTTGAGTCATTTTCGACATTTTCATCGAAACGGGTGAAATTTCCCGAAATTTTACCGAAATTTCAGTTTTGGAGGGGACCGAAACGAAATCGAAATCGATATTTCGAACCTTGATCGCCGCTACCAGAGTATCGCCTCTACCGAGCAATACCAAGCATCGTCAATGTTGCAGTTGTTGAGATTCTTATATCTCTTGGTCTTTAATTATATTTGCTTATTTTTCAGTCTATCTTACGTAAATTTCCCATAGAGCTTTTCTCCTATATAAGAGAGCTCTAGGGCTTTGTGGAATATCACTTTTCATTTTTTCCTTTCACAAGGTATCAGAGTGACAGTTCTAGACTGGCATGTGCCTTAGAGCCCCCCCACCAACAAAAGAACCCTAGCGTGTGCTGCCCCACGCGCTTGCGTCGCCTATCTGTCACCCACGCACGTCGCCATCCGTCGCCGTGCACGACCCGCGTCACCATGCGCCGCCCGTGCCGCTTGTACGCTGTCGCGCGTCGCACGTGCCCTTTCTCTTCTGACGCACCAACCCAAAGGAACCTCCAAAAGAATGGAAGAGGATGTCATATGAGTCTATACTCGCAACCATCTTCTTGTTTGTCAGTATAGGCACAGGTCTTTCTTGTTGCTGACCCAGTCTTGGAGATAGTTGTCATCATGTCTAACAACTAGGTGCTTTCAAAGGTCCAGCACCCATCGTCAAAATGGGTGGAACAAACTATGAACTGTGGACCATGCAGTTCATGAGTTTAATACAATGCAATGGCAAGAAGCACATCCTCACGACAGACGAACCATGTGACAAGACTGGGATAAATGCCTCATAGGAGGCAGATGATGTATATGCACGTGTGTGGCTATCCGGGATTGTATCCACTGAGATAGCTAATGATATTTTGAGTCAGCCTACTGCAAAGGCTACGTGGAATATTCTGCAAAGGCTACGTGGGGTATTCTCGCTGCTACATACTCTCCGACGAAAAATGAGTCAAAGACATTACAGCTCCAGCACGATATCTTCACATCGAAGAAGAATGGTCGTCCCCTTCATACCCTCTATACTTCTTTGAGGGGTATGTTTGAAAAGCTACATGGGTACTACGCCAGAGCAACTCAAGGCATATAGAGACTCTGTGATGACTGGGGTCTTTCTAGCAGCCCTTGATCATGAGTATGATGTTGTTCAAGCCCAAATTCTTACCGATGCTACCATCCCTCCTATGGAGGAGGCATATCGCAAATTGAGTAGACTATCTATATCTTTTGGTAGTACTTTACAGTCTCAGACATCTTCAGCTAAGGTCGTTGTTGGGAAAAATGAATAACCTAGTTTATTCCATGAACCCTAGGCTCTCTTATATAGGAGAGTAGCCTATGGGTAAATTACATAAAGCATACTATGAAGAAACAAAATAGAGAAAAATACAGATACTACTATTATTGTATGCGTTAACACTCCCCCTCAAGATGGAGCATAGATATCAATCATGCTCAGCTTGGAAGCACACTTCTGAAATGGACCTCGTAGCAATGCCTTGGTGAATATGTCCGCAGTCTGATTCTCTGAGGTAACATGAGATGTAGCAATGAACCCTTTCTGAATCATATCACGTATTAGTGACAGTCCACCTCAATATGCTTGGTCCGCTCATGGAATGCTGGGTTGTTTGCAATAAACAAGGCAGCCTGATTATCACATTCCAAGTTCATAGGAAGTGGTACATCTAAACATAGGTCTGTAAGCACAGCTTTCACCCACATCATCTCTGTAGTAGCCTGGGCCATAGCCCTATATTCGGATTCAGCACTAGATCTAGCTACCACCGTTTGTTTCTTACTTCTCCATGAGACTAGGGCATCTCCAACATAGACAGCATACCCTGAGGTGGACTTCCTATCCTTGGGACATCCTGCATAGTCTGCATCTGCACATGTTGAGATAGAGATCCCCTTTCCTTTCTTGAATAGCAGACCTGCACCTGGAGAAGATTTGAGATATCTAAGAATCATATGTATTGCATCCATATGCACCTGGCGTGGTTGATCCATGAACTGGCTCACACGACTCACTGCAAATAATATATCTGGTCTAGTAATCGTGACATACAACAGTTTGCCTACCAGTTCTCTATATCTTCTCCTGTCCACCTCCTCTGTGTTATCTTCATAAAGCTTCATGCTGGGATCCATTGGTGTCGTAGCAGGTCGGCACCCAAGCATACCTGTTTCACTCAACAGATCTGTAACATATTTCCTTTGTGACATGACTAGCCCATATGAATTTCTAGCAAATTCAAGCCCCAGAAAGTATATAAGGACCCCAAGATCATTAGTGACAAATTCACTACCCAGCATTTCTTTCGCCTGCCTTATGCCCTGCTCATCATCTCCTGTAATCAAGATGTCATCAACATAAACCATAATGACAATGATACCTCTCCCGGTCTTCTGCATAAACAAGGACTGATCAGCATTGGAGCGTTTGTATCCTTGTTTCTCGAAGAGATCCGAGAGCTTCTGAAACCATGCTCTGGGGCTCTGCTTAAGGCCATAGATAGCCTTATGTAACCTGCATACCTTGGAGCACTCCCCCTCAACAGCAAAACCAGGTGGTTGTTGCATATACACCTCTTCCTGCAAATCTCCATATAGGAAAGCATTCTTCACGTCCAACTGATGGAGCGGTCAGTCTCGAGCAACTGCAACTGACAGCAAGATCCGTAGAGTGGAATGACATGCCACAGGCGAGAATGTGTCAAGATAATCCACCCCGTATGTTTGTGTGAAGCCACGTGCAACCAGACGCGCCTTGTACCTGTCAATAGAGCCATCTGCATTTTGCTTCACTGTGAACACCCACTTGCAGCTCACTGGGTTCACATCTGGAGGTATAGAACCAAAGTCCAAGTTCCTCTGGACTGAAGTGATGCCATTTCTTCTTCCATTGCTAACCGCCATCTACTATCCTGCAGAGCCTCATGATGATTCCGTGGAATATCTATAGCTGAAAGTGCCATAGCAAACGACCTGAAGTCTCCAGATAGCCGCTCAAAAGACATAGAGGCTGATAATGGATATTTGGCACAACTCCTCTTCGACTTCCGTAAAGCAACGGGAATATCCAAATCAGTTGTAGGCTCATCTGGCTCCTACACCACATCCTGCTCAGAAATGTCGTCAGATCCATCAACATTAATATTTTCATTACATACCATAGGTGAGCTAGTGGACGAGGCATGACCATGAGCTGGAGGAAGCCTGCGGGTATAATGGAACGGGAACGGTGAGATAGGCTGTTGTGGTAGTGGTGGTGGTGGTGGTGGTGGTGGTATCTGAGGTGGTGGTGATGTCATGTATATGGCATCAGGTGGTATAGGTGGAAGCTGCTTGTCTCCTGATGCTGAAAAATACATAACAGATTCAAAAAATGTAACATCTGCACTGATCATATACCGCCGACGCAGAGGATCAAAGCACTTGTACTCCTTTTGAGTTCTGGAGTACCCAACAAAGACACACTTGACAGCCCTAGGAGAGAGCTTGTCAGTACCCGGCGACAACTGATGGACAAAAGCAACCGACCCAAACACGCGAGGAGTAAGAGAGAACAGATCCTTGTCAGGATGAATAAGTGAGAACGGAATCTGTTCATTCAAGACAGACGAAGGCATACGGTTGATTAGGTAACATGCAGTAAGAACTGCATCACCCCAGTAGGAATAGGGAACATGACTCTGTATAAGTAGTGATCTAGTGACATCAAGAAGGTGACGGTGTTTTCATTCAGCAATCCCATTCTGTTGAGATGTATAAGCACAAGATGTTTGGTGAATAATCCCTTTTGAGGAGTAGTAATTGGCAAGAGTATTGGTGCACAACTCTAAAGCATTGTCACTTCTCACAAGCTTCACAGATGTAGAAAAAACATTTTGTATTTCATTCAGAAAATGGATAATGATATTTCCTGCTTCAGATTTATTTTTCATCAGAAATACCCATGATACTCTAGAGAAATCATCCACAAAAACTATATAAAATATGTATCCCTGATGATCAGGTACACGACTCGGACCCCAGACATCAATATGAAATATAACTCAAACTTGGAGGTACTACTCCGACCTGGACGACTGGGAAAGGACGACCTGTGATGCTTTCCCAACTGGCATGCCTCACACTGAATAGGTGTGTGAGGGAGACCATAAGGTAAAACTTGACGCAACTTCTGAAGCGGTAAATGACCAAAACGCAGATGCCATAATAAGGTTGATACTTGTACAGAAGAGGATGAGGATCCAGCAAAAGAAGTCTGATTCAGGCGGTATAGGCCTCCTTGCTCATAGCCACGACCAATCACATTGCCCGTATGGATGTCCTGAAAAATCAAAGAAGATGGATCAAAAATTGCCCGACAATGTAGATCCTTTGTAATCTAGCTAATTGACAATAAATTCATTGAGAAATCAGGTGCATGTAGCACATTCTTGAGCTGCATAGAGGATGTCAATCTAGCCTCCCCCTGACCAGTGATGGGGGAATGAGTGCCATTGGCAATCACGACTGTCCGACCTGAAGGGATCTGAGTGTATCCTGAAAGCAAACTATGGTCGCCACATAGATGATGTGTAGCGCCCGAGTCCATAATCCATGGTAAAGTATCTGATCTACTACTGTGGAATGCAAGTATACTACCTGAAGCACTGGTAGAAGCAGAGGCAGAAGCGGCAGCATCAGAATGACTCTCTGTAGTCGGTGCTGGAGTAGATGGTGGAATAATGCCCCTCAGACGGGCAACTAGATCCTCGAATCGTTGATCCAGAGTAGCAGCAGACGGGGACTCTATCTGCTCAGCAGCTCGTGCAGATGCAGGAAATCCGTGCTTCGAGTAGCAGGTATCTTCATTGTGTCCAACTCGGTGATAATATGTGCATGTTGGCCTAGTGTGACCACCCCTTCCACGAGGTCCACGTCCACGGCCCTGGTGATGAAATCCGCGACCTCTGTTTGCTGCCATGGCTGAGGAATTCTGACTCACAGCTGTTGAGGGAACTGTGATCCGACTCAATCTATGAAAAGCTTCCTCCATGGGAGGAATAGTCGAGTCTGCCAAAATCTGAGATCGTGCCGCCTCATACTCTGGATCAAGTGCAGCCAGGAACACACCCACCATGGTCGCATTCCTGTATGTCTTCTGCTGTTCTGGCGTGGCAGTAAGAGGCATGAAGCTATAGAGCTTCTCAAACATCCCTCTCAGTGATGTGTAGAGAGAATGTAAAGGACGACCATTCTGCTTTATTGTGAATATATCATGTTGAAGTTGCAGAATCTTCGTCTCGTTCTTGGCCTGAGAGTACGTTGCCGCTAGAATATCCCACATATCCTTGGCTGTGGGTTGATGTAAGATGTCATTGGCAATTTCAATAGCCAATGTACCAGATAGCCAAACCTTGGCATATGCATCATCAGCCTCCCATGAGGCATGGACTCCAGTCTTCTCTGCAGGCTCAGGTTCGGTAAGAATGTGCTTCTTACCTGTTGACTTCATCATACTCATGAACTGCATTGCCCACAGTTCATAGTTTGTACCGTCTATCTTGACAATGGGCGCTGGACCACGAAATGCGCCAATAGATGGCATATCAGCCTTGCTTTCTAACATACTGGAGATGGAAGACTGGAGCGATTAACAGACGATGAACTTCGTCTACACTGACATAGGCGGGATTAGTTGCATGTGTAGACCTCAAGCAACTATCCCCATGAAGATGTGCGTGCTACGGTCTTCACGCGCACAAGAGTCACGCACTGGATCACTAAGAAGATGCGTGCACTGGATCACGCACGCAACAGTCACGCACAGATGGTCACGCGCACGAGGCTGCGTACAGGGTTGCGCACCGAAGAACGCGCACAGGCGCTAGCGCTATGCGCACAGGCGCTATGTGCGCGCAGGCGCTGGAGGATGCGCAGACGCTGGAGGGTGCGCAGGCGCTGGGATGCGCAGGCGCTACGTGCGCGCAGGCACTGGAGGCGCTACGTGCGCTATGTGCGCTGCAGGTGCGCAGGCGCACGCACTGGCGCAGGAGAGGCGGCGCAGGAGCAGCACGCGCAGGAGGAGGCGCGCGAGCAGCAGCACAGCCGCGCGTGCGGCGGCGTAGAGGCGGCGCCAATCGAGAGGGAAGGAGAAGGAGAGGCCGGCGGGTGGGGTGGGATAGGGTTAGGGTTTCGAGAACTCCGGTCTAGGACCGTCGTTCTGATACCATGTTGGGAAAAATGAATAACCTAGTTTATTCCATGAATCCTAGGCTCTCTTATATAGGAGAGTAGCCTATGAGTAATTACATAAAGCATATTATGAAGAAACAAAATAGAGAAAAGTACAGATACTACTATTATTGTATGCGTTAACAGTCGCATCTCGTGGTAGGGGAAGCCCTACACCATATCGTGGTAGGGGAGGCCCTAGCCGTGGCAAAGGAGGGGATGGTCGACCCCGTCAGCCGTGCACCTACTGCCACAGGTCAGGCCACTTTGAGGAAACCTGTTATTTTAAGCATGGGTTTCCTGCTTCAGCTCGGTTGCAGAGCAGACACAACAAGCTACAAGTCCATTACCTGTTTCTGATGAGAGATGACGAGCTTGTGGTGCGACTCAGGGAGATTATGCCTACTTCTGGGTAAACCAGCTCTCCTTCAGGATTCTCAGAGGTAGCTGCCTCAGCATCAGCATCTACATCAGGTATAGAATATGCCTTTACTAGTTGTTACAGGGAAGACTTGTTAGAATGGATCATGGATTCAAGAGCACACCATCATCTCTGTGGTGTGTAGAGGCCAGTTTAGTGATTTTCGTCCAACTCAACCCATACGATCTGTTGTGATGGCAGATGGGACACAATCTCCCATTACCGGTCAGAGGGAGGTGCAGTTGACTCATGTAATGAGGCTTCAGAATGTCCTTTACCCTCTTGAATTTTCTATGAATTTACTATCAATTAGTCAAATCACCAAAGATTTACATTGTCGTACCATATTTGATCCATCTGCTCTAGTGTTTCAGGATATAATCACACGCAGAGTGATTGGATCTGGCCGTGAGCAAGGGGGTCTCTACATACTGGAGCAATCTCCGTATGTCGGCGCCTCTTCTCTTCGCATTGGATCTATTTCTCCATATATATGGCATCTTCGATCTGTTCATCTTCCTTTGTAAAATTTATGTAACATTCTTCCACAGATTTCTCCTCGCTCTATCTTTCAGTGCGAGGCCTGCCAGCTTGTGAAGCATCATGGATCTATTTTCCAGAGTCGTTAGGGTCGGAGTAGTCATTGTCTGTTTGAGTTAAACCATTTTGATATTTGGGGTCTAGTCGTGTCTAGATCAGCAGGGACATAGGTTTTATCTTGTTGCAGTTGATAAGTTTTCAAGATTGTCTTGGGTCTTTCTTCTTAAGAACAAATCTGATACTGGTCATGTTTTTCAGTCCTTTATTAATGAAATAAGGAACATTTTTCAGCAAAAGTCAAGTTTATATGTTCTGATAATGCACTAGAATTTTGCAGTACTCGGCTTTCTCAATTCCTTAGGTCTCATGGTATCGTGCATCAGACATCTTGTGTATGCTAGGATGTAACCCACACTTCGTGGCGATGGAAAATAAATTGATTTTTAATGTAAATTTAAATATTAATTTGTAATATTTTATTAAATAAAAATGATTAACATGAAAAAATGCAAGGAAAATAATCATGATAATTGAACTTAGGTCAAATTTTTAGTATAATTTCTATCTAAAAAAATTGTGGACATACCTATAATAAAGATCAGGCAAGAGCAGTACGCAATATATAAAAAGATGGGTCCTATAGATATTAATCCCATTGTATATTTGATCAACAATGTAATTCTTTTATTATGAATTAAATGAACTATGTAGTGATTTTTC
This sequence comes from Ottelia alismoides, assembly GCA_037367405.1. Classification (NCBI taxonomy): domain Eukaryota; kingdom Viridiplantae; phylum Streptophyta; class Magnoliopsida; order Alismatales; family Hydrocharitaceae; genus Ottelia; species Ottelia alismoides. Next base: position 318,211 of record JAZKJV010001299.1, read on the forward strand.
AAAATGTATCTTCTAATTATAATCTTTCAAATTATATAGCATGTATTCACATATGTGCACCCAAAGGTGCAAAATACAAATAGAAAACAAATATTCAGACACATATATATTATTCTTAAATCATAACCTCAAATACAAAATGTAAAATCAACATGTTTAAAATTAAAAAAATATAAAGATAATAGGTGAAATTTGCAAATGCTATGAAAAGGAACCATCCCGATCCCTGGGATATTGATATGTGTTGAATTATACTTATTTAAAAAAACGCAAATTTCTATCATTTAATTGGAATTTATTTAATAATAAATTTCAAAAAACCCACATCTAGAAATGAAAATGTAATTTTTTATGGTTACTGACAAATAGAAATGTTGTGTAGGAATAAAACATAATATTAGGTTGATTGTCATTCTAACAAATTATAATTGGATCATAAAGTTGTTTAAATATGTAAAATAACGGATCGGATATCAAAACTATATATGCCCATAAGTACATTGCATTTACATGTGATTTTTTAAAAGTGTGTGGCTTAATGTATTCGTATGTGATACCTTAGATTAGTTTAAAATACGTGAAAGAGAAAAATACTAAAATTGATAACTCTTTTTCTTCACTATATATATTTCATCCACAATCACTTTACTCATATTTTTATTGTTATTTTAAAATACAACAACTCATTAGGAATGTAAAGAAAGATGAATTTAGGATAAAAATATAAAAAAAACTCATCTATTTTAACAGATTTTCCTTTCTCCACATATCTCGATGATCAAACTATGATATAAAAATGTAAACTTGAGAATAAGTTATTTATTTTGGAATGTGTAAATATCATAAATCTAATGCAATCTAAAATGTATTGAGATAAATGGAGATCGATGCAAATATTTAATAGATTGGGTTGAAAGATAATATCCGTCAAATTGGATAGTATAGATTAAAGCAAAATTTGATCCATTCAAATTATTGTGAACTCATGTTTATTAGAATTTGCGTAAACATCCCATGTTATTGATGTCCGTTGTTCGAACATTGTTAAATTTTTAAATAATTATTCTCCGTAAATGGTGAAACGTGGATGCCATCGAGAGATCCTCTCGCGAGGTCGTGATCCCCACTTCTTCCACTTATAAGCTTTAATTATAATGTTTTGTACATATACATGCAAATGCATACATGTATACATGCATATAGTAATAATACTTTGAGTTGATTCTTTTACTAAAATATTGTAACATGTATACACATGTGATTATTATTATCGTTTCAATGTATTTTAAAAATATTTATCAAAAAATACAGTAATTTACATTATTGATGATGGGTGGGAAGTGTAGTTTTTGACAATTTACATTTTATATTTTCAAAATAGTAGTTATACAAAGAAAAATCTAAAATACAATTTTCAAATTCTATAATTGATATTAATAATATATATTTTTGTTATTACTTAATTAATATTAGTATGATTCTAAATTTAGAAATATATAGGAAATAGTGGAAAGACGCCTTAATTAAGGAGAGAGGATGAGAAAAGCAAAGAGAGAGGAACGGCTTTAGAAAAAGAGGGCGTTGGAGGAGAGACATGTTAGGAGGGAGAAATAGTTAGAGGAGAGGCATGTTGGGAGAGAGAAGAGAGATGGGGAGATACGTTAGAGGAGAGACACGTTCCAATGCAGAGAATGAAAAGAAGAGAATAAGAGAGATGGGGAGATGATATAGCGTGGGAGGAGGGGACACGGCAGAATCCGAGAGGAGAAGAACCACACATAACCACGTGTCAGAAAGTCTGAGAAAAACCCAGCTTTAAAGTATGTTATAGGTACTTCCCAACAGAATGGGGAGGCTGAATGAAAACACCGCCATCTTTTGGATATTACCAGAACACGTTTGATTCAAAGTCGTGCTCCTCACTCATACTGGGGGATGCGGTTCTAACTGCTTGCTACCTGGTAAATCGTATGCCCTCTTCGGCTCTGGGGGAGAAGATCCCGTTCTTGATTGCATTTCCTGAGACAGATATTTTCTCACTTACACCTCATGTTTCTGGTTCAGTGGCTTTTATTCATCAGATGTCTCCTGGTCTTGACAAACTCTCTCTCCAAAACTGTCAAATGTGTGTTTGTTGGGTATTCCAAGACCCAAAAGGGATATCGCTGCTTCGACCATGTTCGACAAAAGTACTGCATCAGTGTTGATGTCACATTCTTTGAGTCCATTATGTATTTTTCTCCCACAAGTGACAAGCTTATTCCTTCAGAGGATGGAAAAGAGGTCTATATGCCTCTATCTCCGATCTCCATTACACCATCATTACCACACTCTACTCCACCGCAACCACCGCCACCTCCTCCACCACCTCCACCGTCACCTACTTTCTTTCCGCAGGTTTACCAACGACGGCCTCGTGCTCATGTGCCTCCTCCATCATCCAGCACGCCCAAGATATGTTTTGAACATTTGAGTTCCTGTAATGGCACTGGTGATTTGCATGTATAGACTGAGATGCAAGATGTCTTGGATGATATATCTTCTGCGGGTAATGAGGATATAGATGTACCTATTGCTCTATGGAGGCAAAACGGGCTTGTATTATGCATCATCTTGCTTCGCATGTTTTCTTGGATCGTCTTTACAAGGATTTTTAGAGATTTGTTGTGGAACTGTCTACCGTAGAAATACTACGAACCTAACAGGAGGCGTTGCAGAGTAGCCAGTGACGTCTAGCTATGGAGGAGGAGATGTTAACTTTACAATTCGTGGTACATGGAGTGTTGTACAGGCTCCACCAGGTGTGTCTGTTGTTGGAAGCAAGAGGGTGTTTACTGTGAAACACCAAGCTAATGGTACTGTGGATAGATATAAGGCCAGGTTGGTTGCTCGTGGGTTCACTCAAACCTATGGGGTGGATTACCAGGCCACTTTTTCTCATGTTGCGCATCATTCTACATTACGGATTCTTATTGTTGTTGTGGTGGTACGTGACTGGCCGCTTTTCCAATTAGATGTAAAAGAACGCATTCTTGTATGGTGACCTATAGAAGGAAGTTTACATGCAGCAGCCACTAGGGTTTGTTCCAGTATGGTGTGTCGACTTCACAAGGCCATATATGGCCTTAAGAATAGTCCGAGGGCTTGTTTTTAGAAGCTCTCAAAGTTGATTGAACGGAAGCGGTTCGTTAAATCCACTGCAGACCATTCTCTTTTTGTTAAGAGAACTCAGAGAGGTATAATTGTTGTTCTGATTTATATTGATGATATCATTGTTACTGGCAGCGATGAACATGACATTCGGACAGCTAAAGATTTCCTTGGACAACAGTTTGTGACCAAGGACCTTGAGACACTACGTTACTTCCTTGGCTTGGAGTTTGCACAAAATCAACAGGGTATAGTTATGACGCAAAGGAAGTATGTTATTGACCTTCTATCTGAGACATGCATGACAAGATGCAGACCTGCCACTACACCAATGGATCCTAATGCTAAGCTCTATGATGATGACTCTAAAGAGGTGGATAAGAGACGATACAAAGAGTTGGTAGGGAAGTTGTTATATGTTACTATTACCAGGTCTTATATATCATTTGTTGTGAGCAGAGTCAGCCGGCTTATGGAGCAACCCAGACAGGTTCACATGGATGCAGCGTGCATGATTTTGAGATATATGAAATCTTCTCCAAATACATGTCTTCTTTTTAGAAGAGATACATCTCTCACAGTTACTGGAATTGCAGATGCGGATTATGATGGGTGTCCCAAGGACATGAAGTCCACCTCATACTTCATTGTGTTTGTTGGTAGCTCATTGGTTTCATGGAGGAGTAAGAAACAGACAGTTGTTGCTCAATCCAACGATGAGTCAGAATATAATGTTATGGCCTAAGGGAGTACAGAAATGATGCGGGTCAAGTATGTCCTGACTGACCTAACTATTGAGGTGCATCTTCCTATGCACCTCAAATGTGATAATCAAGTGAAACTGTTCATACCTAACAATACAGCCTTTCATGAGAGAATAAAACATATTGAAGTAGATTGTCACTACATTCGTGACTTGATCCAGAACAACTGATCTCCACTACTCATGTTGCTGCAGGCGATCAAATTGCAGACATGTTTACTAAAGCTCTAGCGAGGGGTCCTTTTCACCGTTGATATTCCAAGCCGAGCATGATAGACATATATGTTCCAGCTTGAGGGGGAATGTTGAGATTGTTATATCTCTTGGTCTTTATTTATATTTGTTTATTTTTCAACCTATCTTACGTAATTTTCCCATAGAACTTTTCTCCTATATAAGAGAGCTCTAGAGATTTATGGGATATCACTTTTCATTTTTCCCTTTCACAGCAACCCTACCGAGCATCCTCTCTACTAAAACCCTATCTGCAGCCTTCTCGTGGTTCCTACATTAGTGGCCTAGGTCACCCTTATGTTTGATTGAAACATTAACATCTTCTTCTAGGTCACTTTTTCTTGACCTTTGTGACCATGATGACATCCTTTGAGACCAAGCACATGTACCCAACTTCTTTTGTGATGGTACAGGACACCTCTATCAAATTGAAGGGAACAGAAAACTATGTGCTCTAGTCTCGATCATTCAAGGTGTTCATCGGTGGTTAACGCAAGAATCATATCCTCATTAAGGATCCTCTCACATAGATGGACAAGGACTATGACACATGGTATGCAGACAATGCTCATGTTATCACTTGGATGATCAATAGCGTCGATCCAAATATTGCGGTGAATCTTCTCTACAAAGACTCTGCAACAGTGATGTGGGAGAATCTAGAATGAACTTACTCCTAGAAGATAACCAAGTCTCAACTCTCAGATATTTATGGATCTATTCTGCTATGTAGGGAGATTCTAGTCTTGTTCAGTACTATAGGCTTCTAACTAACCTCTTTGAGGAGCTTCTGATTTTCTAGCCAGGTTATTGTAAAAAACAAGTGGGAGAGTGATGAATTTGTGTTTCTTCACTATAATTAGCTGAAAGTAGAGTTTAATCCCGATAAATTAGGTCCATTCACTTGTTAATATCATAAAATTAACTTTCATGCACTTGTAAATGTTAGAAAGTATAATGATCAGAGAAACAAAGATAAAATTATGAAGAACAACAGGATTAAATGTGGAACCCTACTCCCTAAGGAGCGGGATGAAATCACGGGAGAACACCTCAAAGGGCTAATGTATGCATTGCACTTTCTCACTGAATACAGGATGTCTGCAGCTTCTTATATAACCTCCACAGACCCTCCGAGTCCTACCATTGGTAGATGTGAGACTAAACTATGGATGCGGTAAATGGATCTTGGAAGGATTCATTTACCCATCTTACATGATAATGATGCATACTCTAACATTCCCCCTCAAGCTGGAGCATGTGATGCCCCTCAACTTACGCCACATAACACTACGTACAATATTAACTCAACACGCACAACTGTCGGCTGTTGTCGAGGATGTTGCTTCTCATGTCGTGCAGGTGAGGAGGACAAACGGGTTGGAGAGTGAGTCAAAGTGAATCTCCTCGTTAGAGAGCATGTGCTCGGTACTATGCATGTCAGAGTCACTGCAACTAGAAATGAGTCTCCTCATCGGAGTACTTTGGCCCGTCACAACATGTGAACATCTGCTCCATCTCTGAAAGGGTCGAACTAAAAAGGTTGTGGAGACAATCCTTGTCAAAGTTCTACAGTTGCTGGAGAATAGAGTCTGAAGAAGTTTCCTCGTCAGTGAACTGGGTCTCTCCCATACTGGCTCAGAGAATGGGATCTCTACTCTGAAGTCCCTACGATAACACATGAAAACCCTAGCCCACATGACATAAGGAATGGGATCTCTAGTTCGGAGTCCCTATGGAACACATGAAAACTCTGACCAAAAATAAAAGATGGGGACCACTGAAAAGTGATAGCAAACATGTGCTCATCAAACTGAAGACTCGAAAAACAATCGTCGAGTCTGAAAAACTGAACTGTAGAGTCTGAACAACTGGTCGATCTGGAATCTGACATCTGAATTTGGAACAGACCTATGAATCTACATAGCACTCCCCCTTTCTCTCACACTTGTCGGAAAACAATGACATCGACCAAGCTAGGAGAAGACAAATGAAGATGGGAAAAACAAGAACCAAATAAGCCGATAATCTCTTTTTTTTGCATTTGTTTTCGCATACGATTTTTTCATACACACATCTTTCTTTTTTTGTATAATTTTTCCACATACGATTTTTTTGTATGCACCACTTCATTGAGATATTTCTATCTCTCACATGTTATCTTGTAATTCCATATTTTCTTCAAATATCGATGTAACCCTAGAGCTTTTCTCCTATATAAGAGAGCTCTAGGGTTACGGGTAATACAACTTTTCTTTCTCGCTTTCCACGTGGTATCAGAGCAATTGTCCTATACTGGAGTATGTGCCCTAAATTCTTGCCCCCACTAAAAACCCTATGCGTCGACGCGCCTTCGCCCCAACACGCCTTCGCATCCGCGCTCAGCGCGCCCGCGCACATCTGCATCCTCGCCCAATGCGCCCAGGCGCCTGCGCCCTAGCATGCCTCCACGTGCTTGCGCGCCCCTATGCGCATCTGTACCCGTGCGCGTGTATATGCATCCTTGCGTAGCCCCGCGCGCCTGCATCCTTGCGCGGTAGAGACCACGCGCGCCCGTGAACACCACCTTAAACCCATTGTTGGGCTTCGGTATGATCTTCTAGGGTGTGTCTTGATCATCTAAAGACACCTAGCTCCGAATGAGTCTTCATAGAATGGAAGTGGTGTGGTATGAGTCTACACCCACAATCATCTTCTCATATCTGTGTAGACGTTCTCTGTCCAAGTTTGCAACCCCAGTTTGAGAAATTGTTGTCAACATGTCAGACAACAAAGCAGATGTTCTATCTCTGGGTGCCTTCAAAGGTCCAGCACCCATTGTGAAGATGGATGGAACTAATTATGAACTGTGGGCCATGCAGTTCATGAGTCTAATGCAATGTAATGGCAAGAGGTGCATCCTCACACAGGAGGAGCCTGTCGACAAAACTGGTGTTAACGCCCCATGGGAGGCAGATTATACGTATGCACGAGTATGGCTTTCTGGAACGATATCCATAGAGATAGCTAATGACATTTTGAGCCAACCCACGACAAAGAATATGTGGGACATTCTCGCCGCTACATATTCTCTGGCGAAGAATGAGTCCAAGATTTTACAACTTCAGCTCGATATATTCACTTCGAAGCGAAATGGTCAACCTCTCCATATCCTTTACACTTCGTTAAGGGGTATGTTTGAGGAATTACACGGTTACATTCCCTTGACTGCTACACCAGAGCAACTCAAGGCATACAGGGATTCCATGATGACAGGAGTCTTTCTAACAGCACTGGATCCTGAGTATGATGCAGCTAGAGCTCAGATTCTTACCAATGCCACTATACCTCTGATGGAGGAAGCATATCGCCGGCTGCGCAGACTCTCCATATATTCTGGCAGTTCTACCGCATCTCAGACTTCTTCAGCCATGGCAGCATCTCGTGGCAGGGAAGTACTACGCATTTCCGTGGCTGTGGTGGCCGTGGAAGAGGGGGAGGCAGTAGACCTCCTCGTCAGCCTTGCACTTATTTCAATAGATCAGGCCATTCCGAGGGCACATGCTATTCTAAGCATGGTTTCTCTGCTTCAGCGCAAGTGGCGGAACAGATCCAGCAGGGCAGCAATTCGTCTGGCACATCTGACCAGCGGTTTGATGAGTTAGTTGCACGAGTTAGGGAGATTATGCCGTCTCTCGGGTCAACCAGCACAAGGTCAGGATCTTCGGATGTAGCAGCCCCAGCCACTACATCTACATCAGGTACAACATATGCTTTTACTAGTTGTTACAGGGCAGACTTGTCAGAGTGGATCATGGATTCGGAAGCATCACATCACCTTTGTGGTGACAGAGTGCAATTCAGTACCTATAGCCCGACACAGTCAGGTAGATATGTGGTGATAGCTGATGGGACATCTTCCCCCATTACTGGTCAGGGGGAGGTGCAGTTAACCCCTGAAATGCGGCTTCAAAATTTTCTTTACGCTCCTGAATTCTCTATGAATTTATTATATATTAGTCAAATCACAAAGGATTTGCATTGTCGTGCCATATTTGACCCCTCTACTCTTGTATTTCAGGACATTCTAATGGGCAGGGTGATTAGTATTGGTCGTTAGCAAGGAGGCCTATACAGACTGGTGCAATCTCCATATGTTGTTGTCTCCTCTCTTCGCACTGGATATGTCTCTCCATATATGTGGCACCTTCGCTTTGGTCATCTTCCTCTGCAAAAATTGCGTCATATTCTTCCTCGGAATTCTCCTTGCTCTAGCTCCTAGTGTGGGGCCTGCCAGCTTGGGAAGCATCATAGGTCCACATTCTAGAGTCGTCAGGGACAAAGTAGTCATGGTCTCTTTGAGTTGATTCATTTGGATATTTGGGGTCCCAGTCGTGTTCCTAATCTTCAGGGACATCGCTTTTATTTTGTTGTTAATGAGTTTTCTATATTATCATGGGTCTTTCTGCTTAAGAACGAGTCTGATGCTAGTCCTATCATTCAGTCTTTTATTAATGAAATAAGAAATGTTTTTCAGCAAATGTCAAGTATATATGTTCTGATAATGCACTTGATTTCGGTAGTACACAACTTTCTCAATTTCTTAAATCTTAGGGTATTGTGCATCAGACGGCATGTGCTTATACGTCCTAACAGAATGGAGTGGCTGAAAGGAAACATCGCCATCTCTTGGATATCATGACTCTTCTAATTCAGAGTTGTGCTCCTCGTTCCTACTGGGGAGATGTTATTCTTACTGCATGTTAGTTGGTGAATCGTATGCCTTCATCGATTCTGGGGGAGAAGATTCCATTCTCAACTGCATTTCCCAAGAACGATCTTTTCTCTCTCACGTATTGTGTTTTTGGATGTGTTGCATTTGCTCATCAGATGTCTCTAGGTCTTGACAAGCTCTCTCCTAGAGCAGTCAAGTGTGTTTTTGTTGGGTATTCCAAGACCCAAAAGAGTTATCGTTGTTTTGACCCTACTCGATGAAGGTACTACGTTAGTGTAGATGTCACCTTTTTTGAATACATTGTATATTTTTATCCTACAGGTGACAAGCTCATTCCGTCAGAACATGGAGAAGAGGTTTATATGTCACTACCTCATGTCTCTCTTACTCCACAACCACCACCACCACCGTCTCCACCTCCTGCCACACCTAATTTCTTTCCACAGGTTCACCAGTGTCAGTCTCGTGCTCATGTGCCTCCACCATCATCCAGCACGCCTAAGGTATGTCCTGAACATTTGAGTTCCTCTAATGGCACTGGTAATTTGAGTGTGCAGGATGTTGTTGTTGATACTCCTTCTAAGGATACAGAGGACCTGGATGTCCCTATTGCTTTACGACGGAAGAGGCGTGCATGTATAATGCATCCTTTTTCTTCTCATGTCTCTTTAGCGCGGCTATCTGGCAACTTTCAGAGGTTTGTTAATGCCTTATCAGCAGTTCAGATACTGAGATCCTATCAGGAGGCATTATAGAGTGGTCCTTGGTGTCTTGCTATGGAAGAAGAGATGGCCGCCTTACAGTCCTGACGCACGTGGAGTGTCGTCTCCGCTCCCCAAATGCTTCTATTATTGAAGTAAATAGGTATTTACCATTAAACATCGTGCAGACGGTTCGGTGGATAGATACAAGGCTCGTTTGGTTGCACGTAGATTTACCCAAATTTATGGGGTGGACTATCAAGATACTTTTTCTCCAGTTACTCGTCACTCTACACTCCATATCCGTATTGTTGTTGTGGTGAAGGATTGGCCTTTTTTCCAATTAGATGTCAAGAATGCCTTTTTGTATGGTGATCTGCAAGAAGAAGTTTATATGCAGCAGCCACCAGGGTTTATTGCTGGGGGAGGGGGGGTCTAGTATGGTGTGTAAACTTCATAAGGCTATATATGGCCTTAAGTAGAGTCCAAGGGCGTGGTTTCAGAAGCTCTCAGAGTTGATTGAACTACAAGGCTTTGCTAAATCTACTGCAGACCATTCTCTTTTTGTTAAGATAACTCAAAGAGGTAATGTAGCTATTTTGGTTTGTGTAGATGATATTATTGTCACAGGTAGTGATAACGAAGGAATTCAGGCAGCCAAGGATTTTCTTGGACAACAGTTCGAGGTTAAGGATCTTGGTAAGCTGAGGTATTTTCTTGGACTAGAATTTGCAAGAAATCAATAAGAAATGGTAATGACACAAAGCAAGTACGTCATTGACCTCCGATCTGAGATGGGTATGACATGATGTAGACCAGCTACTACTCCAATGGATCCCAATGCTTGGCGATATGATGATGACTCTGCAAAGGTAGATAAGAGACAGTACCAAGAGCGGTAGGGAAACTATTATATGTCATCATTACCAGGCCTGATATATCGTTTTCAGTTAGCAGAGTTGGCCAATTTATGGAGCAACTTAGGCAGTCCCATATGGATGCAGTCAACATGATCTTGAGGCATCTCAAGTCTTCACCGGGTGTAGGACTTCTATTCAGCAAAGACACGACCCTGACAGTATCAGGTTGTGCGGATGTCGACTATGATGGGTGGCCCAAGGACAGGAAGTCAACTTCAGGCTTCACTGTGTTTGTGGGCAGCTCCTTGGTTTCATGGAAGAACAAGAAGCAGACAATTGTGGCCAGATCCAGCGCAGCATCAGAGTATAGGGCAATGGCCCAAGGGAGCACAAAAATGATTTGGATCAAGTCTGTCCTGATTGACCTAACTATAAAGGTGTCTCTTCCTATGCATTTACAATGTGCTAACCAAGTTGCACTATTTATAGCAAATAATCCAGCCTTTCATGAAAGGACAAAGCCCATTGAGGTTAATTGCCACTAATCCCGTGATTTGATTCAGAAAGGGTTTATATTCACTTCTCTTGTTGCTTCAGGCGATCAAGTTGTTGGCATGTTCACCGAAGCACTTGCAAAGGGACCATTTCACCATTTTTGTTCCAAGCTGAGCATGATAGATATTTATGCTCCAGCTTGAAGGGGAGTGTTGAGATATTTCTATCTCTTTTCATATTTCCTTTGGATATCTATGTAATTTTCCTTAGAGCTTTTTTCCTATATAAGAGAGCTCTAGGGTTACAAGTAATAAAACTTTTCTTTCTCCTTTTCCACACACTTTTCAAAACAAATACATTTTTTAGTCGTCTCAACTCCTTTTTCTTTTCTTTTTTTAATGGATGGTTTATCTTTTTTAAAAAATCAACCACACATTCTTTTTAAATTAAGCCCAATTGGACCCAAACCACAAGGCATCTCCCCTCTTTTCTCTTTCTCTCTCTTTTTCGGCCCACCTGAGCCCTTACAATGAAAAGATTTTTAAAAAAACATCGGTCCTCGTGTTATTTTACTTGTTGGAGTATGCAGTAACAACATAATAATAAGGGATATTTACACCCATAACCCTGAGTAGTTTCGTAATTACCCCAGAAATCATCGATAATCACGGATTACGCTCAGGACCTTGAATAAGTATTCTGTTTTACACCCATAATCCTCCGTTAGTTTTAATCATTAACTCAACTCGAGTAATGAGTTAATCTAACCAATCCTAGATCTAACGACTGAAGTTAATCAAAAAAAAACCCACCCCCTACTTTCTCCGTCTAGCCCGCCTCCTCTGCCCTCGACTCCTCCCTCCCCAAGCTCCTCGACCCACCCCTCCTCCGCCCCCAGCCACCTCCTCCGCCCATAGCCTCGCCCCTCCTCCCCTCCAACCCGCCACCCCCCTCCAGGCCCATCGCCCCCTCCCTCTAGGCTAGTTGCCTCCCCTCCAGGCCCGCCTCCCGCTCCAGGCCCGTCTCCCGTTGCCCCCTCCCTCCAGGCTAGCCGCCTCCCCTGCCAACCACCTCCCTCTTCCGCACACACCTCCTCCCACCTTCGTCGCCACTTTCAGCCCCCGCCTCTAGCCCCTCTGTCGCTCCTCCTCCGTCCCTTACCTCCAGGCTCCTACCCCTCTAACCTTTGCCTCCATCGCCCTCTTGGTCAGTGACTGTGAGGGTGGCATTGGTGGTGCCATCTCTCAACTGTCGACCGCAAGGAAGCGACTTTGCTAAGGTGGTGGGTGTTTGGCTGCTGCGAAGAGGATAGATAGTCCTGTGGTGTTCTCGAGGGTGCTACAATGGAATGGCTCGGGTCCCGGTTGCCCGTGACGCACGGTGGAAAATGGATGAAGGCGGGCGTGTCTGGTGGTTGGATTGAGAACTCTCTGTTCAGATCTACAGTGGAGAACAACAACTGCAAAGGGGTTTGGTGCGTCAACGCCTACTGCACAGGGGGGTTTTCAGCTCAATATGAAGGTGGGGGAGCCGTGGATGGCAAGGATGGAGTTTTGTTGAGAGAAGGTACTGCTCAAGGAAGGGGATGAAGGGGCACACGGATCTTTGTTCCTCCTTCCTTTTCTGTGTTGTAGGTTGCACGAGCTAATGTTGAAAGGCAGTGGTGGAGGCCGATGCACGCATGATGGGCATCTCCTAGAAGGGGGGCGTGCGGTGGGCTCTGGTGGAGGCTGATAGTTCTAGAAACAACGTTGGAGGCTTGTTTCTGCTCGAGGGAATTGGTATCCAGGCGAGTCCTCCATCCTATGTGCCTGCACCTACCAAAAAAATGATGGCTCGAGCTATGCTCCGACAACCTAAAGGGGAGTTGCCATAGTCATACTTTGAGAAGTAATAAATTAACAACACTTGTTGTTAAGTAGAGTTCAAATACTTTTAAAATTATTAATTTTTTACATCACATGCGTATTTATATAAATTTTACGAAATATGATTATTATACCCTTTCGTGTTTTTCAAGAACATTTATACCCCTAGCTTTTAAAAACCAAAATCATATACATGCCCGATTTGATGTTCGATTCGATTTTAAAAACCTTGCCTCCAACAGCTCTAGTCGCGCGTCGCCTAACCATCTATATCCCTTCGATTCTAACCGACAAAACCCTAAAACTATCTGCCATTACCTTATCCCCCTTCCTAAACCTAATGACCCCTAATCTTCTTCGTCCTATCGTCAACCATAACGAACTCTATCACATTGATCCATCGCCTTTCCCAATCGAGAAGCCTTATCGCTACCGACCTTCTCCCCTATCCATCAGTTACTCCAACCTCCAGCAGCTCCGTCTTAACCACCTTATCATCTTATCCCTTTTGGTGAACCAAATCCCTCACGAGTCTACCATCGTCAACCCATATGCCTCTAACTAACATGATCGCCTCACCTAAAACCCATCTCTGACCCTCCTCTTTATAAAACCCAAGCAACACCTCCATGAGAGGTATCCTCCATTCTCCGTTGATCTACGGAGACGACAGAGAAAGAAGCGTCAGCCTCCCCTACCTTCTGCTAGTGATAGCAGCAGCAGAGCACCTCCTAGTCCAAGGCGTGATCCATGGCCTTCCAACCACGTCGCACCGCCCTGTCGGTGTGTCAACTCCCCGCTTCCATCACTGGAGTGGGTGGCGCAAGACCGGAGTAAGCTTTAGCCTCTCCAATCTCAGGTGGCCCCAAGTATCTATACGTTTCTTCCCCTTCCCTATTTGTTCTTCCTCTTCCTTTGTTCACTCCGTCAAATCCAACTCGCACCCGATCATACGACCTATCCGCTTGAAGTTCAATCTTTTACACCCCTTCCATCTCCGACCTTGGAAAGGTTGGAGCCACCTGCTCTAAATTCCCCCCATCTCCGCAAGAGCCTCCGTCCACTCGTATCTCTAATTCTAATGCCAAGGTCGAGGGGAAACCTTCAAGCCTCATTCAACTTATAGGTATGTACGCAACAGAGCGGTAGATCTCTTCTGATCACTTCTTGATCCAGTCAGAAAGAAGGGTTACCATCACCATCATCGATCGGAGAAACAACTCCCAGGAGGGAGCTGCAGATAGCATTCGATCAGGATCAATCTCGATCATGACTGCCGGATTCTGCCCAAATTCCAGCCATCGGTTCCATCTCTATCGAACGTTCGAGATTGAATCCCGAACGACAAACTCGAGCCGCACGCCTCGGGCATACGCGAGGCATCCGCAACAGACACATAGAGGATCGAGTCACGAGCCACTAGTTGAACCTTCGAGCCCCTTCACGCCTCTCAAATGTGGGCAGCAATATTGCACCCCGGGCCCCGCATCCTAGTCGCGCGCAATGTGCGTGACTTGGGAAAAATTACATTGACACCATCAATAACTCAAGAAATCTCATATATAGCCGCACACACCTGAGGTAAATTGTGTCTATCCAAAATTGCATAACAATCCTTTCGAAGGGTATAATTGCAAAAAAAATACTTATAAATCACATTTAAGTCTCTGGCCATTATTTAATTGTAACCTGAGCATTATTCATCGAATTTTAACGTGCTTGGTGTTGATTTAAAGCTTAAGCGATCCTCTTTCATCTAGAACACTAAGATTTTATTTTGAAGATATTTCTGAGCATCAATTAAATTGAGGAATTATTTCTTATAATGAGCGCATTTAATTGACAATTTATTGCTCAATAATTGTTAGAATTTTTAGGGATATGTATTTCAGATACAATTTGAGATTCGCTTATCAACTATTTCTAAAATAAAAGGGGGCATCAATGATTGATCTTTTCTTGCTTGACATGCTTGTATCTACATTGCATCGTATTATTGCATCATTTAAAAAATCAATAAAAATGCATTTATTTTCTCTCCCACATAGCATAGCATTATTTTTTGTATTAATATATTTGTAAAACCCTGTATCATATTTCTTTTATTAATTAATTACATATCTTAAATAATCAAAAAATTCAAAAAAAAACAAAAACGCCAAAAAAATGCTTCTTCACTGAAAACCTAATTTCTTAGATTATTTAATTCTTGATTCTAGACCCTTAGATTTCCTCCATGAGTTTGATCTTGGGACTTAACCAAGTAAAATAAATAATTCGACCGCATTAAGGATTAATTTTTCATATAAATTTCTCAGTGTGGTTAATTTTGATGGTTCATAAATTGTCTGGCTACAACAACTTCGACGTAATTATCATAAATTGGCAACATTTGAGCTCATTGGCGATCTGAATGGTAGGTCTACCAATTCCTTTCTGGATTACATCTACGGTACAAGCCAGTGAAAGACTAGTTTCTGGCGGATGATATGTTGCCATCGATTGAGACCATCTTTGGTTGTTTGCAGGAACTCGAGACATATGTTGAATGTCCTACCATACCATCTGCAGAGACTTCTCAGTATGCATCGTTCAAGAATAGAAAGTGTCAGAGCTTCTAGGAAGGTGGAGGCCGTGACTTTAGTTGTGGTCGTGGATGTGACTCAGGGCGTGGATGTGACTTTGACCATGGCCATTGACATGATTTTACTTCTTCTCGGTATCCAACATGCATACATTGTTGGCGTTGGAATCACCCCTATGAGTGTTGATGGGCAAAGTTTCGTATACAGTCCAATGTCTGCAGTGCCTATGAGACATCTTATGATACTGTAGAGGACACGCATGATCAGGATTCTAGTGGAACGCAAGCACCGTTTACCGCTTTAGAATACTCCCACCTAAGGCAACTTCTACTGAACTCCGACACTTCCACCGACGGCAGTACAACACCTATATAACACAAGCACCTTTGTTGGTGATTATAATCGATCCTCTTGGGTATATTTGTTAAAGGAACATTCAGAGATCAACAAATTGTCAAGAATTCCTTTCAGTGCATCAAAAGTGTATTCTCTGCTTGTGTTCAAACTTTTCACACTGATAATTCTTTGGAATTCACACAACATGTCTTGAAAACTTTCTTTGCTTCCCAGGGAACTATCCACCAAACATCATGCATGAATAACTCTCAGCAAAATGAGATAGCAGAACGGAAACTTAGACATCTACTTGGCATTTCTCAGTCTCTTCTCACTTAGATGAAGGTTCTGAAGATCTGCCGAGGTAATGTCGTTCTTACTGTTGTCCATCTTATCAACAGGGTCTCATCTTCGATTTTAATGGGGTCCACTCTTTTTGTGTTACTCTATCGCAATGAATCGTCCTTCCTGCTACCTATGAGAATTTTTTAGTGTCTAGTGTTTGTCTACAATTTCTATGATGCTTATAAGCTGCCACCTAGGGAGATAAATGTGTCTTTCTTGGCTATTCGTGCATCCAAAATGGTTACAGGTGCTATGACCATGTGGGCCATGATGTTACCTTCTTTAAACAGACTACTTTCTTTACATAGTCTGTCATTCCCGTGGATCTTCCTCCCCAACAATTATTTATAAGCGCAAGTATACATCTACGTATGAACATGTGCCTTTGCACGTTCCGTTTTTGCAGGATGACATGCCATCTTCAAGTGTTCAACGACTGTTGTCTCGGATGCTCCTCATGAGCTTCACATAGCTCTCCACTACTTTCCACCTATGTCTCATTTCACTTCTACTGCTAGTTTATCATGCTTCGACAGAAGATATGCATATGCTTTTATGATTATTTCTTTTCCTAGATATCATCACAGTACTTTACATGATCATGGCTGGTGACAGGCGATGAATGAGGAAATAGATGCTCTCACTTCCAAGGGAACATGAGATTTGGTTCTATGTCCCATGGAATTCGACCAGTGGCTTGCAGATGGGTCTTCACGACCAAAAAGTCACTTGATGGATCCATTGACAGATTGAAAGTACGGATGGTTGCGAAAGGATTTGCACAGACTTACGGGGTTGAGTACTTCAAGATTTTCTCCCCGGTAGCAAGGATGGGCTATATTTATCCTTTCAGTGGTTGCCAATAAGGGATGGTCTATTTGTCATCTTGATGTGAAGAATGCTTTCCTCTATGGAGATATTCAAGAGGAGGTTTACATGATGCAACCTCCAAGTTATGAAATCGAGGGGGAGTGTCGCGAGGCCATCTATGGCCTAGTCCTCAGGCATGCTTTGATAGACTAACTACTGAGATCAACACTCATGACTTCTAGAGAACAACATTTGACTGCTTTGTCTTTGTTAGACGACGGCCCACTGGTATCGCCATGCTTGTCGTTTATGTTGATGATATGGTTGTCACAAGTGATGATGATGATGATGAAAGCATATTAAAGACCAAGGATTTCCTTGAGAAAGTCTTCGTCACGAAAGACCTTGACCAACTCTATTACTTCCATGGCATAGAAGCGATACATGCTACAGATGGACTTCACCTCTCATAGAGGAAGTACTGCTTAGACATCCTAATTGAGGTTGGACTACTTGGATGCAAGCCTTTTAATATCCTGCAAACTCGAGGAAGCACTCTACTTCAGTCGATCCTGCATTTGGAGACGCTACACGATATAGAAGCTTAGTTGGCAAACTACTTTACCTTACTATCACTAGGCTAGATATATCTTATGCCATGAGCAAAGCTAGCCAACACATGGAGAAATCACTTTATAGTCATTGGCAAGAAGTTCTTCTAATCCTATGCTACTTGAAGGAATCACTAGGACAAGATCTCTTCCATGGGGTCAATGGACATACTAATGTATCTACTTATGCTAATGCAGATTATGCTAATTCACCCAGGATCCGCTACAGGTATGCTATGATGGCTGGTGGAAATCTTGTCACTTGATGAAGCATGTAACAGACCGTAGTCTCCAGATCGAGTGTAAAGTCAGAATACAGGGTGATGGCTCAGGCAACATGAGAGATTCCTTGGTTACTCTCTTTCCTACATGAACTTGGTACTATTATCACTACATGTGTTCCTTTGTATTATGACAACAAGTTTGCTACATACATTGCAACGAACCATGTTTTTCATGAGCAGATCAAGCACATTGAGATTGACTACCGCTTTATTTGTGATGGTGTACGAGGAGGGAAGATCACTACTCCGTACATCTCCGTCGATTTTCATTTGGTAGATGTATTCACGAAGGCGCTACCAAAGAAATGTCTCTCGTGGATAATCTCCAAGTTGGGTATGATCCAACTTGAGAAGGAGTGTTAGAGACGGCTTTGTTAGTTGTAGCCCCTTGGAGTACTTTATGTAATTTTATGTCAGTGAGTGCTCTAGTGAGTGCTCTAGGGTTCTGATCTATATAAGAACCCATAAACCTCTTGCATAAAATCAACACATTACATTTTCTCATCTTTCTCCACAACCCTTTGTCAAATAGAGAATACGGAAGCGGAATGATAAACAGAGCATAAATCTAGAAATATGAACATGAAGAACAAAAGATTTTTTATGTGGAACCCTACTCCCTAAGGAGCGGGATGAAATCACGGAAGAAGGCCTCAAAGGGTCAGGTTATGCATTGCATTTTCTCAATGGACTACAGCGTGTGGGGTTCTATATATAGCACATGTGGAGTCTTCACATCCCACGGGTGGTAGACGTGTGGAGTCATCACATCCCACAGGTGGTAGACGTGGTACTAAACTCTAGATGGGGTAAATGGATCTTTCCAAGATCCATTTACCTATCTCCCTTATAGATGACGCATACAACGAATACTCCAATACTCCCCCTCAAGCTGGAGCATGCAATGCTCAGCTTGGACAAACAGAAAGAAACTCAACTCAAGACACTACAGACAATATCAACTCAACGTGCACAAATGTTGCTGTCGAGGATGTTGCTTCTCATGTCGTGCAGGTAAGGAGGACGAACGGGCTAGAGTGTGAGTCAAATGAATCTCCTCGTCTGAGAGCATGTGCTCTGTACTACGCCTGTCAGAGTTACTGCAACTGAAATGAGTTTCCTCGTCGGAGTACTCTAGCCCGCCAAAAAATTTGGACAAACGTTCCATCTCTGAAAAGGGCCGAATTGAAAAGGCCGTGGAAGTGCAATCCTCATCGGAGTCCACGATCGCTAGAGAATGGAGTCTGAAAAAGTCTCCTCATCAGAGAACTGGTCTCTCCCATCTGGCACAGAGAATGGTGCTCTACTCTGGAGTCACTATGCTACCGCATGAAAACCCTTGCCCACATGGCATGGGGAATGGTCCTCTGCTCTGGAGTCCCTATGGCTTACATGAAAACTCTGGCCAACTCAACAAGAATGATGGGGACCACGACAAAACATGGCAAACATGTGCACATCTGAAAAGACTACATACATGTGCGTGTCTGAAGCTGGAGACTCGAAAATATATGAATGTCGAGTCTGGAATCTGAAGTGTAGAGTCTCGAAATCTGACTGATCTGGAGAATCTGACATTTGAATCTGTAACAAGACCTGTGACTCTACACAATACTCCTCCCTTTCTCCCATACTTGTCGGAAAACATGGACGTCGATCAAGTTGGGAGAAGACAAAGAAATTGAGGTACAAAACATCAATAAGCCGTATCAATTTTTCTGACTTTTCTTGCAAATTTTCTTTTTTTTTCCTCTTGACTAATTTCCTTTTTTATAGCTGTGACAATTTTTGTATAAGCCATTCACATTTTCATTTTATGGTTTTTCATTTTTTTTTTCAAATATTTTGCGTACGGGCTTTCTTTGTACGCGCCCTTTTTTGCAAATAATGTCATTTTTTGGAATTGTGTACGTTTT
This sequence comes from Ottelia alismoides, assembly GCA_037367405.1. Lineage (NCBI taxonomy): Eukaryota > Viridiplantae > Streptophyta > Magnoliopsida > Alismatales > Hydrocharitaceae > Ottelia > Ottelia alismoides. Next base: position 337,883 of record JAZKJV010001299.1, read on the forward strand.
TTAAATTGTACGCACCTTTTCTTTTTTTCTCTCTTCTTTTTTTTTGAACGCCCAACTTGGGTCCAAAGATCACGGCCTACACAGGGCTTAAATAAACCTCACACAATTTTTTTAAATGGGCCCCTCTCCCTCTCTCTTTCTTTCTTTTTTTAGCCGCAGAACTGCAGTCGTTCCCCTTATAAGTACGGCCCACGTGCTTTTAAAAACAACTTTTATTAATAGTAGAGGGCTATCGTGCCCTAGGGTTCCTCATCGTGGGAACCCTCCTCTCGCAAACAAACATGCCTGCCCCGATGGGGAGGCCTTGTTCATGCGCCGCCAGGGAATCGGGCTGGTGGGGGCGCCGCCAGGGAATCGGACTGGGGGGGCACCGCCAGCAGCGAGGTAACATGCCGCTTGTGCATTGAATGGGAGTGGGATCGAGGCCTGCCGGTAAGAGGGTCGCTTCCTCCAGGAGAAGCCGACGCCATGGCGGGGAGCCGAGATCGGAGGGGTTTCACGGCATGGAACCACCGCCTGCGTGGAGGATGGAGCCTCCTAGGGAGAGTGTTTGGAAGACCGAGGGGCAGGAAAATGTCGCGGCTAGAGTACCGCCGCCTGCAGCACAAGTCCCTCCTGTTTGTGCGGAGAGAGACCTCCGAGTACGGTTCAGAAAACCCTAGATGTAGAACTCGTGCAAGGATTGCCATGATCAGAAGGGCGGCAGAATCTCGAATCTTCAAGAACATAAATAAGGTTTCAATATAAACCCTAAAATTTGAGTCTCGAATCTTGAACAACAAAAATAAATTAAAAATCCTCGAGAATTGACCCACTCTAATACCATGTTAGAAAATAGAGAATACGGATGCGTATCAGAATAACGAAATAAAACTTGGAAATAAGACGGGATTTCTGGACATTATATCTAGGATTTCAGAAGCGGAACCCTATCATTGCTAGCATAATGTTGTACAGAACTTGAACAAACTCATATGTAAATCTTCATCAAAATCTGACTCTTAAAATAAATTCAAGAACAAATCTCCGAGAATTGAACCCACTCTAATACCATGTCAGAAAATAGAGAATGCGAAAGCGGAATGATAAACAGAGCATAAATCCAGAAATATGAACATGAAGAACAAAAGATTTTTTACGTGGTACCCTACTCCCTAAGGAGTGGGATGAAACCACAGGAGAAGGCCTCAAAGGGCCAGGATATGCATTGCATTTTCTCAATGGACTACGGGGTTGTGGAGCTCTATATATAGCACCCACGGAGTCTCCACATCCCGTAGGTGGTAGATGTGGTACTAAACTCTGGATGGGGTAAATGGATCTCTCCAGGATCCATTTACCCATCTCCCTCATAGATGATGCATATAACGTATACTCCAACACCCTCTAGCCAGAGCATTAGTGAACATGTAATCTATATGTTCGCATGAGCTGACATGAGAGGTAGAAATGAAACACTTATGGATCATGTCTCAAGTGTAGTGACAGTCTACCTCGATATGCTTGGTCCTCTCATTGAAGGTTGGATTGTTGGCAATAAAAAGAGCAGCTAGGTTTTCACATTGAGCGTACATGGGAAGAGGCACCTCAATAGCTAGGTCAGCCAAAATGGATTTGACCCATAGCATCCATGTACTCTCCTGTGTCATAGCTAATTCTGGTTCTGCACTAGATATGGAGACCACTATCTGCTTCTTGCTCTTCCATGATACCAAGGAACTCCCTATAAACACTACAAAGCCAGAGGTAGGCAACCTCTCCTTGAGACATCCCTCATAATCTGCATATGCGCAAGTTGTAACGATGGGATATGCCTCTGCTAAATAAAATACCAGTGTCAGGTCAGGCCTCCAGATATCTCAAAATCATATGGATTGCGTCCCTTTTCAAAAAATCATATGGATTGCATCCATATGTGCATGTCTAGGTTGCTCAATAAAGTTACTTACTCGGCTCATTGAAAAGGATATATCCAGCATGGTGATGGTTACGTATAGGAGCTTCCCAACAAGCTCCATGTACCTCCTCTTGTCTACCTCGTCAGTATCTTCGTCATATAGTTTCATGCTCGGGTCCATGGAAGTGATGGTAGGGCTGCAATCTGCTATGTCCATCTTAAAGAGAAGATATGTAATGTACTTCCTCTGGGTCATCACAAGACCTCGTTGGTTCCCATCAAACTCCAATCCAAGGACATAACGTAGATTGTCAAGGCCCTTACTTCCAAACTGTTGACTAAGGAAAACCTTAGCTGCTTGAATGCCATGCACATCATCCCATGTAGTAATGATATCATCAACATAAATCAATATAGCAGCAGTGCCTCTCTGAGACCTCTGAACAAACAGTGAATGATTTGCAGTTGATCTCACAAACCATTGTTGTTCTATCATGTCTGAGAGCTTCTTAAACCATGCTCTTGGACTCTGCTTAAGGCCATAGATAGCCTTATGAAGTCTATACACCTTCAAACACTCCCCCTCAGCAGCAAATCCTGGTGGTTGTTGAATGTAGACTTCCTCTCGTAGGTCAACATAGAGAAACACATTTGTCACATCAAGCTAATACAGGGGTCAGCCCCGTGTCACTGCCATAGAGAGAAGGATTCTCAGTGTAGAATGCCGAGCCACTGGAGAGAAAGTATGCTGATAGTTCACCCCATATGTCTGGGTGAACCCACGAGCAACAAGCCTTGAGTTGCAGCGATCTATGTTGTCATATGCTCGGTGCTTCACTGTAAACACCCACTTGCTACCCACAACAAACATTCTTATATGAGTTGTAACAATGCTCCATGCATCACGTGAATGTAACGCGGCCATTTCCTTATCCATATCAAGTTGCCATTTGTTCTCCTTGAGAGCCTCCGAGTATGTGCGTGAGATTTCAAAAGCAGATGATTCCACAACAAACTTCCAGAAATCCGTCGAAAGTCGTGCCAAAGACACATGTCTAACGAGGGGGTATCTCGAAATAGGTCATCGAGATCATCCTCATGTGGCGGTCTCTACTCTTATGGTATATCTTCTTGCTCGTCATGTAAATGTTTATGTTCACCATTCACACCACCAGTGCCAACAGTCGAAACTAAATTTCAGAATTTACCTGAAGCATGTTGGATCTTGGAGAAGGCATAGAAGCATGGAGTACAAGCTGAGGTATACATGTATGAGGAGGTGGAAGAACAACATCATCCCCAAAATCAGAGATACTCAACCTCTCACTTGTAGGAGTATATGTAGTACATGATGGACTCAAAGAAAATAAAATTAGCGTTGACATAGTATTTTCCCTAGACAGGATCAAAATACCTATATCCCTTTAGGTACGAGAGTACCAACAAACATACATTTGACAGCTTTATTAGCGAACTTATCATGACCTGGATGCAGAAGGTGAACAAATGCCACACATTCAAAGACTTGTGACATAAGAGAGAAAAGCTCAGTCTCGGGAAAAGGAAGAGAGAAGGGTGTCTTTTCACCCAGAGTGGTAGAGGTCATCTGATTAATTAGGTAACATGTTGTCATCATAGCATCACCACAGAGGGAATAAGGCTCGACTCTCTATGAGAAGAGTCCTAGCATCTAGAAAGTGACGGTGCTTGCGTTCAGCAACACAGTTCTGCTGAAAAGTATAAGGGCATAATGTCTAATGGTTAATACCATGTGAGCTAAAGAATTAGGATAGTTGAATAGTATGGAACTCCATAGTATTATCAAAATGAATACATTTAATAGAAACAAGAAAAGATTCTTCATTTCAATTACAAAATTATGAATCATGGTATTAGCATCATATTTATTTTTTAGCATAAAGATTCATGACAGTACGGAAAAGTCATCCACAACAACCAAATAATACGTGTGCCCCTGATGATCAGGGATACAACTCGGACACCACATGTCAAAATGAAAAGGCTCAAAAAAACTCTAACTACTACGACCTTAACGACTTGGAAAGCTAGATTGGTAATGCTTTCCACGTTAACATGGTTCAGACTGAAACGTGGACTTGATAGAAATGTCAAGGATGACACGATAAATCTTCTACAATGGAAGATGACCAAAACAGAATTGCCATATTTTCTAGCATAGTGCCAGATTAGTACATGACTGGACCGTGACAGATGATAGGTTGTCTACACAAACATCAATGAGGGTAGTTGTGGGTGTATGCTCATACCATAAGCAAACCTAAGCAAACTCGCATGTGGTATGGGTAGTGTTAGGGTAGCGCTAGAAAGGGACTGGGTAGATTGAATAGTGCTACGGTAGCACGGGGTAGCGTTGGGCAGCACCTGGGTGTGCTGGGTAGCGCCTGGGTGGCGTTGAAATGCGCTAGGGTAGGCTTGGGAACCAATCGAGGTTTTGTGTGGGACCCTTAGACGAGGAAGAATGGTCTGTGCAAGGCTCGAGGAGGATGGAGGTTAGCGGTAGCAGTGGATTTTAAGTATAAAACCCGATCTAGGATCGTTGCTCTGATACCATGCAGAGAGAGATGAGAGAATGCAATAAGTTATATATTCATGAGATCCTAGGTTCTCTTATATAGAGAATAAACATGTTGGGCAAATTACATAATGTAGACAAAAAGAAAACTTCGAAAAAAGAATACATAAAAAGGATAAATGATAACTAATACCTCAATAATCACTAATAGCTTTCACCATTTCCCCATTTCACACAATAATTATTGA